>CM068321.1:3828427-4105927 GCA_034766995.1 Acanthacorydalis orientalis | reverse complement strand
CATTTTTTCGATAATTCCTCATTTTATTTGTATTTTTATTATGCAAGATAAATCAGTTCATCATAGTTAGTAGAGAAAAATAAGTATTATTTTTCTGTCCATTTTGATATTTAATAAAGTCTTTATAATATAAATATTAACAATAAGTAGAAATACAATATGTAAACAAATTAATTTGGAATTATTTGGTTGGTAGCAAAATAATTGTGGTTTTTGTTTTTTGAATTCTAAATTTTTTCAATGAATGTGTCATTTCATCGCGCTTATATTAATATCATTTTAAGTGCATTTTTCGGTCTGTATTTTGGTAACATATACTTTTGTTTTATTATTATTTTTTTCTCAAACTGGGTTATTAAATTAAAGATGAAAAAGAAACAAATAATTTGATTGAAATTCAAAACAAATAATTTTTAATATTTTATTCTAAATCATGCTAAACTTTTTTTAATTAATAAAATGCAACAAAAAATTCTAAACGTTTTTTTTCAGTGAAAATAATCTAGGATAAGAAGTCAAAAAGTGAAAAAAAACAGTTCTATTAGATTGGTAGGAAAATAATTTCGGTTTTGTTTTCTGAATTCTAACCTTAATTTTTTTCAATTGAAATATCATTTCACCTTGTTCATGTTAATATTATTTTAAATTCCATTTTTCGATCTGCATTTTGGTAACATCGACATTTACTTTATTATTAATTTCGATTCAAATTTGACTATTGAATTTAAGAGGGAAAGAAGCAAATAAGAGCGATTTTTTGTACGAATTCAAAACAGTTGATAAAACAACAGAAACTGCTCGTAAACTAAACGATACTTTTCATGTGGGTACTGTTATAAACGTACGATGCAATGGTGGTTCCAAAAATTTCGTGCTGTGGACGGGATCCTTGAAAATCAAGAAGGCAGCGAATGTCTTTCAGTTCATAATGACCAACTGAAGGCATTATTTGAATAAAAACCACATAAAAACTCGATTAATTGTCCAAAAGTTATGTGTTAGTCATTCAATAATTTTGGATCACTTAAAATAGAAAGAAAAATCAAATTTTAAGGTAATCAACCGCAATTATTTTTCTACCAACTTAATAAAATTGTAGATTTTAAAAAATTTAAATTTGGGAAGAAAGTAGCTGATATTGGAAGAATTCTTGATTTACCTACCACTACGGTGCGAATAATTGTAAATCAGGATGCTGAGCTATATTTTCTCTGATTTGTTATCGGGATGCTGAACAAGAGAATTTGCTAAATCTGCCACGCTTTTGCAATGCAAGCAAATTACAAAAGTAAGTTCTCTTATGATACAAATAAAGTTCATACTTTGCATTTGGATTGAAAAAATCAGCGAAGAATGTTATTGACGAAATTATTATTCAATGTATTTTTAAAGATCTTCAAAAAGATATATCTTCTTCTAGCGGAGCAATTTTGAAATAAATCGATGCCAGTCAAGCAATGACGAAAGAATTAAAGGTTATATTTTTCAATTTTAATCATTATGCATTTCAATTGGGCTCAATTTTCACAGAGTTCATGATACATACTTATTTAGATGAAATGAATTAAGTCATTTCATCTGGAAAATATATCCAGATCGTTGTTCACTTTCTTAAGTTCCGAAACTCACGAAAACTTGTCATTCTGCAATCAATTTTCTTCATTTTTCATTCTGAATTAGTTTCTATTTAGTAAAAAAAAAAATGAAAATTCACTTTCTATATTTATATTCCAATTTTCAAAATTAGCATCCATTCATTACTTCCAGTGGTGTATAATACTTTAAAACTATGAAAAATCTTAACATAACATATAACGTCTCCAATGCATAATGTCAGATGTTTAGCATATCAGTTCACATAACATTTTGGACGTGTAGGTAATGTGTACTGACCAAATGTGTGACACTATCATACCTAAATACCCATTAATCAAATAAAATGAGAAATAGTGATGTATATTTTCCACACATATATGTATATATATATATATATATATATATATATATATATATGTATGTATATATATATATATATATATATATATATATATAAATGAACAAAAAGAGAAAAATATCATTTTTGGTATTAAAGCATCATATAAAAGTGGAAGAAAACAATGAACACAAATATGTTCATAAAATTAAACCGAATTTTTATAATATATATATATATATATATATATATATATATATATATATATATATATATATATATATATATATATATATATATATATATATATCTCCTTTATGTGCGTCTATGAACGTGTTTTTGCATATGTATCATATGTTTATGTCGGATGAAGCTATACGTGTACACGTCGTATGTTTTTAAATTATCGTAGGGAAAAAATATAGTATAATTTCAAACAAGAGACATGAATACAAAACCAGTTTTCACACAGGACAACGGCTAACGTATAAGCACAGTCAAGCCCTATAGGAAAGCGTTTAAAATTATGTACAACGACACGGGACTTACATTTTTTTATTGTCCGAAACGACACACGACAGTCTCATCGTTAAAAACGAAATATGTTCGCTGTGGAAATTTAATTTGCATTTGGTGTACTGCACCACCAGTGTCATCTGAATATATTACATCGTATATATATATATATATATATATATATATATATATATATATATATATATACATAAGAGGTCAAATATACATGCATTTATTTTTAGATAGGAATGAACGGAACACATAAACAGATGTTGTATCTGACGAGATGCGATAAATGTGGATATTTGATGCTTTTTCGAGCGGTTTCGTATCAAAAAGGTTGAATTTCATATGATATGGAATGATGGAACTGGTTTAAATGTCGTCCTTTTTAAACGATTTTATTTAGAACCTGTTTAAAATGTGATAACAAGTTTCTATAAACTACTATTTGACCACTGATTACATATTGTTCTGTATATTATTGATGCACCGATTATATATATATATATATATATATATATATATATATATATATATATATGTATATATATATATATGTATATATATATATATATATATATACATATATATATGTATATATATATATATAAATATGTGTATATATATATATATATATATATATATATATATATATATATATATATATATATATATATATATATATGAAGACAGAAGTCACGAAATATGTTTATCTAGGCCAGCTTATCAACAGAGATGGATCATTCACGGAAGAAGTAAATAGGAGAATAAAAATGGGATGGAGCTCTTTCGGAAGAAACGCCTCAATATTTAAATCAACAATCCCACTCTGTTTAAAGAGAAAAGTATTCGATCAGTGTATACTACCGCTCCTTACCTACGGCAGCGAAACATGGGTGCTTAACGCCAAAATAGTTCAAAGACTCCAAACAAAACAACGAAGTATGGAAAGATGCATGTTGGGAATAACAAGAAGAGATAGAAAGAGAATAGAATGGATACGAAAACAAACAGGAGTCACAGATATAATAAGAAGGGTAAAGAGTCTGAAATGGAAATGGGCGGGACATGTCGCAAGAAGAGAAGACAACCGATGGACAAGAGAAATTATTGACTGGGAACCAAGGAATATGAAAAGACCGAGAAAGAGACCAATGAACAGATGGGATAAGGATATTAAAAACTTTATTGGAAAACTGTGGAAAAGAGAGGCACTGAATCGAACAAAATGGAAAATCATGGAAGAGGTCTTTATCCAGCAGTGGATTGACAGGGGCTGAAGATGATGATGATGATATATATGTATATATAGATATATTAAAGATTTTAATTAATTTTCAACAATATTAGACATAAATACACACACATATATTGTAAGTATATATACGAGTAGGTATATATCATCATCAGTCTGTGCCAATCCACTGCAGAAAAAAAAGGTCCCTTCCATGATTTTCTATTTTGTATAATTGAATATCTTTCTTTTTCACTGATAAAAATTATAATTTTCTTATCCCACCTGTTCATTAGTATCTTTCTTGGTCTTTTTATATGCCTTGATTCACAGTTAATACTTTCTGTTGTCCATCAGTTGTCTTCCCTTCTTGCAACATGACCCGCTCATTTTCATTTAAAACTCTTCACTCTTCGTATGATATCTGTGACTCCTGTCTGTTTTCATCTACATTCTATTATTTTCCTCTCACTTCTTGTCATTTCTAGCATGCATATTTCCATACTTACTGTGTTTGGAGGCTTTGAATGATTTTGGCTTTACGCACCCATGTTTCGCTGCCGTAGGTAAGGACTGGTAATATAAATTGATCATCAAATACTTTTTTCTTGAAACAGAGTGGGATTGTTGATTAAAATATCGTGGCATTTCGTCCAAATGAGCTCCATCACATTTTTCTTCTTCTCTTTACTTGTTCAATAAATGATCCATTTTTGTTGACAAGCTAGTTTAGATAGACTTCGTAACTTATTCTATTTCTGTTTTATTTCAATTTTCTTCGAGCAGACAAATGCATTGAACACTTTTCTTTTTGCGTGATTCATGTTTAGGTCAATTTTTTGACTGGCGTCATTTAATTTTTCTATTTTCTTTTGTAGCTCTTCCGGAGTACTTACGAAGATCACGATATCATCATCAAACCGAAGGGTACTTAATCTTTCGCCTTTTATTTCGATTCCTTTATCCTCCTCGTCAAGCGATTTGAATACTTCGAAGACTGCAGTAAGTAATTTCGTCGAAATTCCATGTTTATGTTTTATAACTTTCTCGATTTTAATCTTTTTTATTTCTTCCAGTAGATTCACCGTCAAGGCTGCATGCTTCTAGATGTTATCTAGCAACTCGATGTATGTGTGCACTATGTGTCCACTATGTCCAAGTTCTTTAATGCAGATGTGACCGATGACTTGGTAATCGAGTTGAAAGGTTTTTTATAGTTTATAAATCCAATACAAACTTGTATTATATTACATTATACATGTATGTGTGTGCGAATCTGAATGTTATTATTTCCTTGCATTGTTTTAGTACAAAGCACACAGAATGTTTTTTGGAATTAATTATTTTTTATTATAGCAATATAGGAATATATATGAATTTTTATCGTATTATATATATATATATATACATATATATATATATATATATATATATATATATATACATATATATATATATATATATATATATATAATTAAGATATTCATATGCATTATATAGAGGCAACAGAAGAACTGGAAAATTTTAAAAATCAATAATTAAGGGATTTTTATTTTTAGATATGTTTGCTTACATATTGTTGTTAGGTATGTCGGGCTATTTTATTTTTTAAAAATAAAACATAATAGGTTCAGATTTCTCTTATTAAGCGTCGTAACATGTTTGGTGGAATTGCTTCTTAGATTTTCAATTTACGTTCATGGATAGTATGTGAACGATATATTTAGTTGTGTAGATAATGCAAAGAAAGTAATCACACGTTGTTAAATCTGACAATCTTGTTGAACACACGACATCTCCGTTTTTCAAAAATAATATGATTTGTAAAGAGCACTTTTACAGCAGTCATAGACACCTGGCAGTATGACTTGTTACGCTATCTTCCTGGAACCATGTAATATATGGAAATCGAATTAATTCCTAGGTAAGAAATGTTATAATAATGTTAGCGTAACGGGATGCATAAACGTTTATGGACTTTCCGTTGTCGTCTTCTAAGAAGAATGGCCCTATATGGCCGAGAGATGAAAGTCATAAAGAGAGATGAACTCATCATACAATAACTTTTGGACAATGTAGCGGCTTTTGGAGTGATATGAGTGAGTTCTCAACATTCTAACATCGACTAAACTGCTTGTTCACATAACTATTTAAATGAAAATGCGCTTCAAGTGACATTAATAAATTGTGAATCATGTTTCCATTTTCATCCTAACGCGCTAGGAAGCTATGAGCGGTCGGTATCTGTCCACGATGCAGAATGTTATAATGATTGCTGAATAGCCGTTGTACAGTTGTAACAAACTCGCAATTTTTATAAAATGATTTCACAGCGGAAGTTCGTTGTGCACCTGATCATTGTTTTATGATTACTAAATCGCCATGAATAACTAGCAATGTATCACTTAATTTAGCCCTTCCACTCGAACGGTAAATAAAGAAGCATGCTTTTAAAATTTTCTGTTCCTCTGACTCACCTTGTATTAAAATAAAATTTCATAAGACTTGAACATTTAAATGAACTTAATAAAATCCGATTTTAATATTATATGGCTAATTCTAAACAATATTTAATATTCAATATGTTTTAGTTTTTACTGGCAGATATTTTATTTATACTAAAATTAATTTCTTAATATCTAAAAATATATGGTCATGAGATATTAAAAAATAAAATCTGTTTCAAAATAAGTTGGCCATATATTTTGTCACCTATAAGAAATTTTATTTCAACATGTAAGGGATCAAGATTGCATGTGATGTTTACACGAAAGGAGTGATAAGAGATAATGATGAGATAATTATCCTCTAGAAAAATTTCTAGTCTAAAATAAAAAGTACATTTTATTTTATAATTTAAAAATATGTTATACATATTAATATGTTTTTTTTTCAAAAAGAAAACGATAACACACATTTATTATATTTAAAAATCTATTGTGCAGATAGGATAGAGGCCAAAATATATAATTTTACAGTTTTTAAATTCATTACTCTACTTAAACTCAATGCCTGAAGAAGTCCGTTAAATCAGGTATATCACATTAAGCCAAAGCAGATATATCAAGTCAAATCTGGGTAGATTTGATCAATTCATTCCCAAGAAATGATTTTAAAATATTATGCTTTCGAAGATGTTTATTTTCAGAAACTGTCTTGAAGTAAATTTGATTTTCATATGTTTCTATATATAAAAACTAATTCAATTGTAAAATATCTATAAAACATTTTTTTTCGTGTAGACCACCTTCTCGCAACGCCGCTTCCCTCTTCACTTTACACGTAGCACGTTAATCATTTATTTTCCCGATCATCAATGATTGGTTGATGGATATCGCGTGGTTTTTGTTTTGATTGGTTGAAATCAGTCACATGTATGTAGCTCTCTAACAGTGTACAACGAAAGAGGGTGTACGATTTCTGTGTAAAACATAAGACAATTATTCAAAATATTGTACTCACTGAAGCTTTGTCGTAAAAAAATATAACACATTTTAAAATTGTATTTTTCTGTTAATTTTTATAAACTCTTCCAATAAAAAATTTACGATTTATATTTTACATAGATTATTTATTCATATAATTTATTAATTGGTGTTGTTAGGGGAGAGTAACTTTAGGCACGCGGCGGCAAAGCACCCCAGAATTTCAGCGAGCGTATTAAGTAGGGGAAGAGCCCCCTGACAGTTTAAAAAATATAATAAAATTATACACATTTGTTTAGGTAAAATACATTACAAATCAATACAAAACTTATTCACAGTATATATTTATGATTCAATTATAATCTACTTTCTACTATAATCTTATAATTAAACTCAATAATTACAATTTATTCAGACCATAAACTGAACACATTTGATATCACAAAAAGTCTTGAAAATGTTGCTTAATTTACTTTTACAAATGAATTTTTTTCACCACAATTTTTGTCTAATCAAAACTGTTCAATATATTACTATTGATTCTTTTTGGTTATTATTTAGAAACATTTAGATGGCAATATCAACATTTTAAGAGTGTTTTAGTACAGAAAAATACTTCCGTACCTTGATCCTCTAAGGAAAATGACGCTAGTATCGGAATGCATATAAGTACAATCAAAAATAATAAATAATCTTTTTTTTAATATCTTTAATCGGAAGAAGTTTGTGGTTTGTATAATGAAAAAACAAAGCACGATATATTTTCAAACTTTTGAAAAAATATATTTAAAATCATATACGTGAGTCGCTTGATAAGTTTGGTAAATTTCTATGAAGTGACGCCATTATTCATTTGGTAATGTCACGGATATCAAGCGTCACATTTCAAACTAACATAGGCGAAATTTCAGCCAGAAGCGACGCGTTGTTCATGTTCTACAGATGTTTGAAGCGAGCATTGTAGCAGTTGCTGCTAATGGAAAAAAACGAGTAGGGCTTTTTGCGTCAATCGTCGCCATGGATGAAACGGACCCACCACTACACACCTGAGTTAAAGCTTTGGAAATTGACTGGTGAAAATTCACTGAAAGAGTTGAAATACGTTGTATCAACTGGGAAGTTGGTAGTAAATGTTTTTTTGAAATTCTCAAGGAATCATCTTGATCGACTATTTAACGAAGGGAAAAGTTATAACAGAAGTCTATTGTGCAATATTATTAGACCTTTTGAAAGAAAACCTGAAACAAAAACGGAAAAGATTGATGAACAAAAAAGTCCTCTTTCACCAGGATAACGTTCCGTCCCACAAATGCACGACTTAGGCTTAGAATTTATCCTCATCCACTCTATTCTCAGGACTTGGCACTATGCAACTTCTTCCTCTTCTTAAACCTAAAAATTTGGCTCAGGGGGAAGAAATTTTCATCGAATGAGGATATCATTGCCGCTGTCAATCCGTATTTTGCAGACTCGGTAGATCGAGTGTATAGCTGTTCAATGAAGACTATGTTAAGAAATAAAGTCGATTTTTCCAAAAACCGGTGTTTAACTTGCTATTTTATCATACTTATCAAACGACCGATTTAATAATTTAATTTTGTTGCTTGTTAAATAATATAATGACTTTATTTTTCCATTAAACTTTCTTTTATTTCGTTAAATTATTATTAATCAATACTTTATTGGATACTGGTCACTTTATTTTATATGAGTGGAATAATTGAATGGATGAAATCATTAATATTGATTTAAAAATCGGAATGCAATTCTGATATTTCAGAAATATACTTAACATAAAGAGGTAAATAATTGCTATATGGCGTATTTTCATTCATAAAATTATAATAGCTAGGGGGTTCTGCCACATGCTCTTTGCGTACACCAACTTCGGCGGGTTTTGCCTCCCTCTAACAAATAACTGAAATTAACAAATTCTACACAGAAAATGTAATTCGTAAAATTTTTATTGCAAGTAAAAATAGTTAAAATAGTATTTAATAGGTCACCAAACAGAATAGTGATCATGTGACTGATAACAACCAATCAGAAGAAAGACTACGTAGGCGATATCAACAAATCAAAAAATGAATAAAACGCACGCATAGAGGCGGGATCATATTTGAGTTACAGAGATATTTAATTCCGATATAATATAAATATGAATATTTTTTATATTCACTTTCTTCTGACGATAAGTTCATATTTTCTATAGTAATTTTATGCACTGTTTTAATAAAGTTGTTAATGTTATACTTCTAATCAACTAGTATCTTCTTAAAACATAATAATAAAAAATAACAATATAAATATTGAATTGAACAAGTAATAAAATGTTTATATTTTCTAGTGAATTCCTTTATATATATATAAATATATATATATATATATACATGTTCATTCAAAGATGCTTTTGAAATTTTGTTCTTTAAATAAATTTATTTGTCAACGTTTATTTAAAAATCATTAAAATAAAAAAACTTTCAAAAGTTATTAGTGATCATCAGTTACATAACATATCTATAGGAGAAGAAAAAAAAAAGTCATAAAATAATATTTACATATAAAAGTTACAGTGAACTGAATCAATAAAAAAGCTTGTGTAGTGTCTTTTTTCAAAGCTCGCAAATATATAATGCAACAAATAAACCGGAATGAACTCCTTGAGTACACATTCAAATCAGTTTGTTTAAACAACAAAACAGAGCTCGTCAGTCGTAGTTGAAATTTATGAACGACTCGACTGTCTAGACAGTTAAAACACTATTTTGAAATTTCAGACGTTAAAACACGGATCGTGTCAGATTAAATTTACATCGCAGATAAGCTGCGTATGATGTATTTCATAAGAGATCAGGGAGACTGTTATGATTACATTTCCATTCATGGACACAAAAAAGTTTCACATACGCACACGGTACGAATATTTTATTCACACTTTTTTAAATAAATACTTGTATGTGTGTTATGTACTTGTATTGCATTAAACAGTTCCATTTTTATGTTAGAAACTAATGAGTATTAAGTTGATGAATATGAAGAGATACATTTTGAAGATAAAATTCAAAAGACATTTTAAAACGTTTTCTTTAATTAAAATTCTGTCCATTAATTTTATTACACTGATTTGAATATTATTTTAAATTTTGCAGTTATATTTTTAATACTAATTTTCATTCTATTTTCATGGGAGTTCTTCTTTACAAATTGATTAAAAAAATTTAGAAGCAAAAAATTTCAAGTGTGCCTCGTTTAAACTCTGCTACCCAATATTTCACTGTTGTAAACGAAGGAGCAGACTCACCCAGAGTAGAATCCAGTTCAGCCTTGATATTGGTTGGGCTGAGGCCTTTCAAATAAAAGTATTGTATCACGTAACGATGACCAATTTTCTCCATTTTCACAAATTCACTGAAAACGTTCACTATTGATGGCTGCCAAACAAATACTAAACAACGTGACGTCCTCAAACTTGAAACATATGCTTTATAGATTGTGTACTTTCTAATACAGTGATATTTTTCAGACAACTACCGCCATCTCTAGGTCAGGCCGGGTACTTCTGGGACCACCCTCGTAATATAATTTTAACTTAATACAATATGACAATTAATATTTTATATACTACTGAATAGATTGTAAAGAAGGAGAGATCTTTGTTGATTAACTTATGAATGCCATGAGAGACTCACAAACGCTGAAAAGTATGTACTACGAGGGTAGTTGAAGAGTAACTTAATTCGAAATTGGAGACAACAGCTTCAGTTTCAATGTGTACTTTATTTTTTAACACAATCCCCTTGAAGATCAACGCACTTACTTCAAAGTTTCTTCAGCTTCGCGATTCTTTTCCAGAAGTAAGGTTTTTCGAGGTTCTCATCTGTTTCTATCGCCTCTTAATACCATATCGCTTACTCATACAACCTAACCTCTACAACCCATATATCTTTTCAGCCAGAAAAAAAATCAATTTCGAAAATAAGAAGAAGTCCGAGGGAACCAAATCAGGCGAATGTGCAATGATGGTGGATGTGTATGTGGAAGCGGAAGGACATGGTGGATGTGGGGGATTTGAAAGGATTTGAAACTTCAATTCAGCCAATTTTTGCTGAGTGATAACGATTGAATGAGTGAATCCATTGTTATTGTGAAATAGCACTGTTTTTGGGCCATTCCGGGAGATTTTTTTTACAATTAATGCCTTCAACTTCTTCTAAACTGCTGAGTAATACTGATCAGTAACTTTTTTCCTTTATGAAGAAAGTCAATCAAGATAATTTCTTTCACATTCTAGAAAACTTACACTATTAATTTTCCAGTCGAGTGAACCGTTTTTATCTTCTTAGAAGCCATTAACCGCATTCAGCACACTGTTTTGATTGCGTGCGACTCTGATGTGTAATGGTGAATCCAAGTTTCATTCATGGCCAGAAAACGCTGCACGAAATCCCTTGAATTCTTCTTAAACTCTCCCAAGAAGTCGGATGATATTCGTGTACGAGTTGATCTTTCCTCTACAGTGAGAAAACGCGGCATCCATCTTACGAAGTTTTTTTTTATACATAATTCATTATACAAAATGAAATGCGTTCGCTCAATTGCGGTGCCTATAACCTCTACCACCCGCTCACTTTCACTCGACATTTTTTGACGTCACAGCTATTTTCGTGCCTCCTGATCATGGTGTATCTTTGTTGTCTTCTGTCACGTTTAAATTTATTCACCCAAAATCTAATAGTTTTGTAGGAAGCGAAACCTTCGCCCAATGTAGGAAATAATCTCTCACGGAAGTACTTCACTGTTTTTTTCGAATAAAAAAGAACGTAATCACACCTCGAATTCTCATTTTATCCATTTTGTACTTTTGGACGAAATGCTTATGTTGAAAGAACTGTCAAATAAATAATTAATGGCGTAATGGCTTGCAAATTTACATGCGTTAATTACTAAAAGGAATGAAAATATATGAAAACATATACAGCTCTCCTCCTGTCACTCAGTTAGTTCAATAACCATGTTACTTTTCAAACCACTCTCATATTTCCTTGTAATGTTTATTAACCCTGAAAATACAATCTTTTCGTTAAAAACGATAATTGTAATTCACTATTACTATATGTACACTTTCTACTAACAAAAAGTAATTATGAAGTCGGCTTTTAGATGTATTAGCATACATGTATTTTGTAAATAGTTATTAATTATTACAAAGCAAAGGTAATTTCATTCTTGATACCAATGAGACAAAATTGCTTTTTTTGTTTACCATGTAAAAAGAAAAGTATACATTCATTTTTTTTAATTTGTGCTGTTCAAATAAATTTTAAGTAATTAACATACGAATTATGCTTATATATTTTTCCGATAATTTTAGTAAAATATTAAATTATGAGATCTTATAATTTAGTTTCAACACTGTAGCCAAATTAACTTCCACAAATCACAAAATAATCTCTGAACAACAATGTTCAATAAATCATTACTGATCATTTTTGTTTGTTACTTATCTGCATTTCAATGGCCATTCCTTTTTATACATATAGATGCAGAAAAATCTGCGAATTAAAAGAGAGAAATCAAAAAAAGAGATTTTTTGTGATCGTATTTCTCTGAAGGTGATCATCGAAATGCACATAACCAACAAACAAAACTGGTCAAGAAAGATTTATTTGAAAATTTTTAATAATAAATATTGTTTGAAGAATAAAAAAAGAATTCACTTGTGATCTTTTACGGTATTACTATAACATTTTTAGGTTTGATATTGACGGGTGTGTACATTTTTGGTGGCCTCCTGTATATTATCATCCGTAGCATCAATCCACTGTTAGATAAAGATCTCTTTCATGATTTTCCATTCTGTACGATTAAATGCCTCTCTTTTCCACTAATTTCCAATAAAAAGTTTTATTTCCTTATCCCACCTGGTCATTGGTCTCTTTCTTGGTCTTTTTATATTCCTTAGTTCCTAGTTAATAATTGCTGTTGTCCATCAGTTGTCTACTCATCCTGAAACCTGCCACGCCCATTTCCATTTCAGACTCCTTACTCTTCTTATTACATCTGTGACTCTTGTCTGTTTTCGTATCCAATCTATTTTTTCCTATCTCTTCTTGGAATTTCTATGCATATTTCCATACTTATCTGTGTTGTTTGGAGGCTTTGAATAATTTTGCCGTTAAGTACCCATATGTCCCTACTGTAGAACTGGTAGTATACATTAATCAAATACTTTTTTCTTCAAGAAAAATGGGATTGTTGATTTAAATATTGAGGCATTTCATCCAAATAAGCTCCAGCCCATTTTTATTCCCCTGTTTACTTCGTCAATGAATGATCCATCTTTGTTGATAATCTGGTGTAGATCTCCTTCGGATAGACAAATGAATTACACAACACTTTTGTGTTTGGACAATTCATGTTTAGGACAATTTTATGACTAGCATCATCTAATTCTTCTGTTCTCTTTTGTACCACTTCCAGAGTACTTGCAATGATAACGATATCATCCGCAAACCGGAGATGACTTAAACTTTCGCCTTTTATTTCTATTCCTTTGCAGGAAATAATTTCGGCGAAATTACATTTACCTGTCTTGTATCATTCTCGATATTTTCCTTTTTTGTTTTTTTCTGTATCTTCATCGTCAAGGTTGCATTTTTGTAGATGTAATCTAGTAACTCGATGTATGTGACCTCTATGTCCTGGTTTTTCAATATTGATATGACCGATGAAGTGGTAATAGAACCGAAAACCTTTCGACATTCTATAAATCCAAGACATATTGGTATATGATATTCATTTGAATAGCTAATTACTTCCCTCACTATCTGAATGTAATCCATTGTATGAACTAAATCCGCTTCGAAATCTTACTTGTTCTCTTGATTGAGCAAAATCTAGCTGCGCTTGTAGATGTTTTAAAATTATTTTGGCAAAAATATTATGTATTTCAGGTAGTAGATTAATGGTCAGGTAGTTTTTTAATCCTTTTTATTTCATTTCTTATGTAAAAGAATTAAGATGGCCGTAATTCTTCCCTCTGTATATATATATATATATATGCGTTATTATTATTCTTATAATTAATATAAAGTTTAAATGAAATAAATTTAATTTCTATAAAAGCAAATCAGTGTAATGATACAAACGTACAAATGTGTATAAAATTACAGTAGTACTACAGTGGAAAAACTAGCAATATACGAATACGCAAAGTGCTATTGACAACACGAAGTCTAATGCTGCATTACCATGAATTTCGAATGTGATTACATGGAAAAGTATATATATATATATATATATATATATATATATATATATATATATATATATATATATATATAATGTACGTATGGAGGACGTGCAATCAAACACATTTATGTGCATGCATATCTTATATATGGTTATACTCTTGCGCAGATTGAAGTTTTACTACATATATATATATATATATATATATATATATATATATATATATATATATATATATATATATATATATATATATATAGGTAGATATGAAGAGCACTATCCTCCTATATGTATCCATTTTGAAAAGTAAATGTGTATAGACCACTTCAAAAATTGGATTATATTTGCTCTCAAAGTTATACATTTCACCCTTGCTGTTTGACATATGCATTGACTGACTGGAAACGTAGTGATTTTATATAATGTATTATTTATTCAAAAAAATATATCCAAATTTATATTCATAAATAAATTTAACTATATTTTTTCAATTATTATATATTTTCATTTAAATCGAAAAATCATCTTCTATCTATATATTAAAAAAATGTTCCGTAAAATTTAAAAAAATGAAGAAAAAACTTTATAAAAACATAGAGAGAATCTGTACTAAATTATTATTATCGATGTGACCGAAGTTACACGATAAATTATGATATTGGTATCATAACAATTACAATTTTTTTTTCACGAATTTATAAGAAAGTGTGAATCATGTTATAGTGTGTTTTTATTTCTGTAGTCGTACCTCGGAGTTGGCTGTTTCTCCGAAACCAATTTTCGTCTTCTTATTGTGTATTGCCTGAACTGGTCCGACCTGATGACATTGGCTGCGGAGTCATGTTTTTGGAGTCTTGTATTGATTATTGATCTCGAAGATCTTTTCCGGTGTTGGCAACATGCTAATCGGCTGGTAATTGGTTGGGTCATCTTGCTATTTCCCGTTCTTTAGAATGGCTAGAATCTTCTCAATCTTCCACCGAGAGAGAAAATGTGCTAGACGCGTCGCCGCATTTCAAATGTTCGTAAACTCCACAATCGCTTTCCTTGGCAGGTAGAACTGGACCCAATTGTAGATACCGTCGTCACCTAGGGTCTTGTATGGTCTGGATGCTCTAATTGCTTTGGGGAATTTCCCAGGTGAAGCTCATTTAATGTTTTCTTGGCCAGTTGTTAGTGTTATACGCCACCTGTCAACAATTTTTTTCAGTTTGTCAGTAATACCGGGTGCTCCTTACATATTCTGTGTTGGCAATGCGCATCCTCAAATTGCTACGACAGGAGTTCTGCCTTGGACGCATATACATAGCCGTCTGCTTGATTCTTGAGCGGGGGTATGAACAAATTTCTTCTTTTGTTGCTCAGGGATTTCACCACTTTCCACGCCGAGAGATCGTCATTAGTAGTGGTTACGCGGTCCAGCTTGTCTTTCCAAATTTGATTTCCTAGAGCCGAGACCTCTTTTTCTATTTCCTTGGAAAGACAATTTCTGATGATCCGGTACTCGTCTCTCTGGGTTCGTTAGCAGAGCTTACGTACTATGTTATGGGTGGTGATATTATGCTTGATGTCTTCGCTGCCCACGATAGCCCCGATTCGATGCCGTTTTGTGGGAATGCATTTATCGATCGCTGTCTGGATTTGTGTCGTGTGGTACTCAACCTGTAATTCCAGTTCTTTAATGCTTTTGAAATGCTGTTCAGCTCATATTGAAGCAGTGATGAGCATCTTGAACGCTGTCCAGTTTGCACGCTTGTAGTCTTGTACTAGGGTTCCTACCTGGTAATTTTTGCTGTCAGGTAGGCGAGTACTAGATTATGATTAAAACTTAGTTTTGGTAGCGCCACTATACTGACAACACCTACGTTTTTACTAACGGAGACATCTTCAGAATACTTCGGCTAGCTGGGGGCGTGGAAAACAGTTCTGTCTTTCGGTATAATTTTCGAAGATATAACAACTACAATGAAATGCGAACCTTTATAAAGCAACAACGTCGCAATACACTTACGTGAGGAACACACTCACTAGGAGTCATTAGTAAGAACGATTATGAAGACACACTATTATAACATATATATATATATATATATATATATATATATATATATATATATATATATACATATTATATATATATATATATATATATATATATATATATATATATATATGGCTGAAGATGAAGATGATGATATATATATATATATAATGAAATTTAGCGAATATATGCGAACGAGCAAAGCGGTCGGGAGCGGAGACCCTCTAGGTTCAGCGAGTGTAGGAAGCAGAGTTCTCTTGTTTATTAAAAAATATTAGGTCAATGGAAGTTGATATATAAATACAATGTAAATTGATTTTAATATTTTCTTACTATTTGTAGACTACAATACACTTTTATGTTTAAGAAGCAGGTTAATTAGTTAATTATTTAAAGTTTTAGAACGCTTAGAAAATATAATTTACTCAAAATATTCAAAACTGATTTGTTCTATTGAAACCCAACGAATTACATTTCATATATAATCACTAAACATATACTGTTAATTCTTAAAGCAGAAATTTTCTATACTGACAAGTAAATTTTAAAAAAATATTTAGATCTTTATTGGCGTGAATTTCATTTCTTACGTAACCTTTATTATATGATTTTAATTTATGCATGTAATTGAAAAAAAGAATATACAGTTCTCTTTTTTTATAAAGAAAAATATACCATATGTAAATAATATGTAAATACGTGGGCTAAGATTTTTTCATATGAACATATCTAGTTTAAGATACTCGAATAGAATAAAAAAATAAAGTAGGAAAATAGTATGATCTAGTTCGTCCTCATTCTTTTGGATAAACTAAGTACTTGTTCTTCACTACTAGTTTCAGCATAAGTTCCATCCTCAGATACAGAGTGATTCAATTTATACTTCCACATAAAAGTATTAAAAAAACGCAAAAAATAAAAAAATCACGTTTTTTTTAAATTTAGTATTTTAGTTGAATTCAATACAATTTAATCAGTCATTTCAAAAACTAAATAGTCATGTTTTTCAAAATTTTTTTTTTGTCAAAATTTGACCCTGGATGGTAGTCTGATATTCAGTACAAATTGTCATTAGTCACGTTGTGCCTAGCGGTCGAATATGGTCATTCTTTTTTCCCTAATGACAGTAATTTTGGAGTTATTTAAAAAACTATAGGAAAACATGATCGTGTATATATTCCAAAGAATACGTTAATATGGTTACTGAATTCAGCATATCATTTTCAGTAAAAGAAGTATAAACTGAGGATATTTTTGAATTTAAAAAAATTATGGCTTCCGTTTTACAAAAAAAAACTGTTTATCAACTGAATCTTATGCGAAACGTGTTCCGAAAGACCAAAAAAAAACAATTGTTCCTTCAACATACACGAGCTTTCAACACGATGCTAATAAATCTGAGATGGTGGAAACTAAGGAATTCATAGATGGTTCTTCAAAATACACATTCAAGCTATTAAAACATACTACAGGTGCTATTGACGTCACTTCCGTCTGCGAAAGAATATGGATTGAAAATTTCGATAAAGTATAAGAGACAATTTAAAATATGTCAAAAATAGAATTTGGAGGAACACATGTAATTTTACAACGAAATATTCAGCTAGCTAACCGAAGAAACTGTGGAATGGAAGAAACTCTAGAAATGAAAGAAACTCTGGTGGAAACGATGGCGAATATGATTATGCATTTTAATATTAGATTATAAGCGAGATACATATTTCTGTGATATAATATTATATTTTTAGTACAGAATCATAATAAAAATATTTTTTTTTAAAACAATTCATTATGCATTTAATACTCTTTTCTGCAAGAACATAAATCAAAGAATTTACGTTGATTTTTTTTACACATTAAGGTTTTGTGGAAAAATAACTATTAAACAACTAATAAATTAGAAGTTTAAAAAACATATTAGTAAAAAAAATCTTTAAAAAATATTACTATTTTTGTGTTATGTAGTTTTCATTGATTCCTATAAATTTTAAATTCTATGATTTATGGTTTTTGAAATGACTGATTCATTTATATTTTATTTAAATTTATTAAATTTTTTATATAATTTACATCCATGAGTTCTCAGTAGCACCTACTGAATAATTTGATAGATCAAACTAGTTCTAAAATTTTAAAATTATTTTCTGGAGAGTTGTTCAATCCTCCTCAAGAATAACTATGTTAAGGAAAACAAAGACAACATTTTGTATTTTAAAAAGTGAAAATATTTTCTATTTAATATTTAGATTATAAAATGAAAGTAATGCAAGAAAGTTCTTAGATTGGTACGAACATAATAGTGGTGTTTTATATGAATTTGAATGTCATAAACCGCAATTATTTTTCTATAGACCTAAAAATAAAAATCGTAAAATTTTCGTGAATAATTAAATTTATACTTATTTTAATAAACAAAGAAACGATTTTCTCTAATTTTGATATTATTTATTACTAATTTTTAGTCACTTATCGAAAAAATAAAATATGTACAAATAAATGTCATCCATTTAGATATATTACTCGGATATCGGTTTTATTTTCTTATCTGCCTTTCGGTATTATGATATTATAATATATTAGAAAAATAAAAAAGTACACATTTTTTTAAAACCCATCTGTTGTTATTTTAAAAATAATGCAGGATATTTGAACCTCAACAGTACTTATAGTAAATGTGTAGTGGTATTACTTTAAGGACCTAAGTGTAACAATTTCAATGGACTCAATTTAAATCTCAGATCCATTTGAAACGTTCTTAGTTGAAATATATTCCCCAAACGACCATTCCTGCTATAATAGAACAAATCGCACATTTGAATATAATTACAATTAGAATAGAATCCCTTACACGGCGTTCTTGTGTATCATGAATGCAATAGGATGTAGGTATGAATGTACCTAACAGCTAGTCGCTCGTACTTCTCTAACATCCTCTGTTCATATCAAGCATTCGAGAATCTCCGATACAAGTAGTCTAATGTATTGCAATAAATGGGACGTTATAGCTTTCAGAACGAGCGAGTCGGCTCGACACAGCAATTTGGCGACCCGACGTATCACTGTTTGCGTTCCGTCCGTTCCTTCGCATTGAACATGTACGTCGTTACCGTTTACATTTCCATTTCCTCTGTTCTATCGTTTCACCGTGCACGCATTTTGTAAAAAAGATATGGGTGTGGATTTCGCGATAAGAGAGAGACGCAATTATATCAACGTATTACCACTTCATTCTCATATTCCTAGAGAAAGCGATAATGTGAATTTGATATATGGGCTTTAGTTATTTTTCTGACATTCAAATCGCGCTTAGATTAACATATTTATTGCCACTGATGTGTAAGTTAACCATTAATAATTTTTTTTCAATTCTATAATATGGAAAATAATATTTCATAAATAAAATACTGGACATTTTTTATATAAACGCTATTATAGAAGTGATGTTACATTTTGTGACTCCAACTCAAATGTAATCCATTTCACATTGTTTTAAAACTTCATATTGCATTGTTTTCAAGCTTCATATCCAATAAAAAGTACGATTTAAATCTTTAAATGTATTATAATCAAATAATTTACAAAATTATTAAATAAAAAAACGTTGTTTTTTGTATACAAAAAATGACGAAAAGAATAGAGAGAATGAAAATAGCAAAAGTAAAGATATAAAATGAAAACAAAGTGTCAATTGGTCGTTGTATTGTATTATTACATTAAGCTTTTATAAATACATAATAGTAGTTGTTTGTATATCAACAGTTTATTTCAAATACATACTATTTTTAGTATTTATAAATACTAATAATATTATGTACTTGAAGTAAACTGTTAGTATACAAACATCTACTAAATATATTAATAAAGGTATAATGTAATAATACAGTGACAAACTGGCTCCCCTTTTCTATCGTATATCTTAACTTTTAGTATTTTTGTTCTCTTTACTCCTTTCTCGATTTTGTTATTGGGGTTTTAGGGCACTTCGACAATTAAGGTTTTTAGCGTCCATCTTTTCTCGAGCATAACATATGAACAATTGATGTGTATATACAAAATAATATAATTTAATATTATCGTATAAGAATAGGAAGTGAGTGAAGTTAATAAATTTACTGAAAATTATATTGGCTTGTAAATAAAATGAAATTATCAATTTTGCAGTTCAAATCGGGTACTATTTTATATTTATTACATATTAAAATACTAAAAAGAAGGTGAGGGTGTTCAATCAATGATTCATCAAATGATGTTCTAAAAAGAGAAGTCATCAAAATGTATAGTACTTCTCAAAAACTTTTGCTACATGATATACGGTTTTCCAATAAAGATATAATTTTTTACTTTGAAATAAAACACAGAATTTGCTTTAACATTTCCAGTTTCGTTATTCTAAATAATAGTTAGGGGTATGCCATTTATAAATGAAAAATAATTTCGTGATAGTGACCGCCTTACATGTAACCATTTTTTGTTAAATTTTTTAATAAAATCGCTATACAACTGGAGTTCTATTTCATAATGTCAGTTCATAACGACCAAATGAAGGTGTTAGTTGAATTAGAACTATGCACAACAATTCCAGAGCTTATACAAAAGTTAAGCGTTAGTCATCAAACAGTTTTAGACCACATAAAACAGCTAGAAAAATCAAAAAAGCTCTAAATGTAAAGTTTATATTTTTGTAGAGAGCGCATAAGATGACTCCGTATTTTTTAAAGATATTTTTGGATTTTAAGGTTTGTCTTATACGTCCAGATATACGGTTTATATATATATATATATATTATATTCGAACACCTTACACAATGTCTTAATTTCTAAAATTGAGCACTAGTATACTTGCATTTTTTTGGCACACAGTGTATACTACAAATTACATACTAGAACAACAGGTACTACATAGAGAAAAAATCAGTTACAATAGCCTCTATTATTTAAAGTAATAAATATTTCATTATAATCAGAATATTTTAAATTGAAATACAACCAAAAGTAGAGACAAATCTACACAAAAAAGTTTATTTTATTGAAAAAACATAGAGCAACTTTTTGTATCTAGATTTTACATGTTTTAATAAATAATATGAAATTACAGTATATTCGAATTATGTGTTCTAATTTTTTATCAGTTAATATTTTTACTCATTCATAAAACTATGTTATATTTTTGAACAAATAGACTTTTCAAATGTATGAAAAATGTATACATACATACATACATATATATATATATATATATATATATATATATATATATATATATATGTATATAGTAGTAAAATGTATTTTTTTCTTTTAGTTCAATTTGTTGTAAATTTTTATATATTTTATATATTAATAATATATTATCTATCTATCTATATCTCTCTCTCTATCTATATCTATATCTATATCTATATCTATATCTATATCTATATCTATATCTATATCTATATCTATATCTATATCTATATCTATATCTATATATATATATATATCTATATCTATATCTATATCTATATCTATATCTATATCTATATCTATATCTATATCTATATATATATCTATATATATATCTATATCTATATATATATCTATATCTATATCTATATATATATAGATATAGATATATATATACATATATATATAGATATGTATATATATGTAAATATTCCGTAAAATATAAAAAATGAACAAAATATTGTAAAACTGAATAAAGAATTGAACAAAATATTGGACAAAAAACGTGTAGAGATTTTGTATTAAATTATTATTAACGACACTCGTAGTTACATGAAAAATTATGATATTGTTATCATAACAACTGCAATGAAATGTTTATAAAACAAACAGAGCAATCGAATTGCAAGAGTTATTATATAAACATACTAACTATATATATATATATATATATATATATATATATATATATATATATTCCGAAACTGAGATAATACATATGATACGAGAGAAGCGAGTCGAGAGAGCGAACGAAGCGAGCGGGGGTGGAGCCCGCATGGGTAGGTGAGCGTAGTAACTAGGAGACAGCGCTCAAGTTCTGTTATAAATTTAATTGTATAAAAATTAATGTGTTATATTTATTTTACTAGATATTTTTGTTAAAATGTATGTAAACTATATCTAATTACACCAATTATATGAAGTATTTATAAGAAATAAGCATTCAAAATAGTAACTAAGAGATTTAATGATAAATAAGATTCAGTATTCGAAAATTTTAACAGAAAATATTTCTATTAAGAATATAATCTAAATGAATTTTATAATAACATATTGGAAAAACAACTTCCGGAGTTTGATTTTATATTTACTGACATTAATTAAATTATAATATCCAGTTACTCATCTAAGATTGAATTATGAAGATTAGTTATCGCTGTTTGCAACTGACAGTTCTGGTTGTGATAGCTTTAGATCTATTATGCTTTTAAATATAGCGTTAATATTAAGTTATTTCCGATTTGATAATGCATCTACATGATTGGTGACTAGTTGTTAATAAATGTATTAAGGTTAATCAAATATAACTAATCAATTTTAACCGGGTAATCAAATATGAAAGTTTTGTTCGTGGAGCCTATGATTCTGAATAAACGTAAAATATTTTTAGTTCACGTGATACAATACAGCTTAGACATTGTCACTAAATTCAGGTTCTAGTGAATTCTTCTTTCATTCCACAAAACATTAATAATTCTGATCAAAAATGTCCAATAAATATTTGATTGTTGCTTATAAGAATTTCGATTATGATGGTTCTATCGTCGAGTGTCAAGGTATAGAAAAATATAATTTTTTTTTTTTATTTTGCAAAATATCACACAAAACACTATTTGTTAGCGAAAACAATACATTATATTAACAATTTTCGTATTCTTCATTGTGATGTTATTTTAAAAAGGATATATCTTCAGGAAATTAAAAGCTCACATTTAATTCTAAAGAAAACTATTTAAATGTATAAAAATGAGATAAAACAAATAATATTGATTACTATGAGAATGTACACTTGCTTACTTTCGAGTTTAATCCTATTTTTTATAGTGAATTTTATCCGAATGGAATGTATTTGCGAAGGTTTAGTTATTGTAGAGTTGGATATGATTTCATTCAAACATGTTAAGTTCACATTTCAAGTTTTTATTTTGTAAAACAACACATAAAATATTATTTGATTACAAAAACAAAAAACTATAATTTTTTCAAAATTGTTTTTTTGTCGAAATTTGACCCTGGAGTGTAGCCTGATATTCAGTATAAAAATTACATTAGCCACGTTGTGCCTAACTGTCAAATATGGTCATTCTTTTTTGCCTAATGACAGTAATTTTGGAGTTATTAAAAAAACTATAGGAAAACATGATCGTATATATATATATATATATATATATATATATATATATATATATATATTCCAAAGAATACGTTAATATGTTTACATCCATTCAGCATAATATTTTCAGTAAAAGAAGTACAAGCTGAGGACATTTTTGAATTTAAACAATAGTGGCTTCCGTTTTACAAAAAAAAAGTGTTTATCAACTGAATCATATTCATCACAAAAATTACATTAGCAACGTTGTGCCTATCTGTCGAAACAGGTTATTCTTTTTTGCCTAGTGACCGTGATTTGGAGTTATTAAAAAAAAACTGTACGAAAACATGATTCTAAATATGTGCCAAAGAAGAATCAATCCAGAGTTATTCAATCCAGAGAAAAATTTTTAATAAAAGAAGTACAAACTGAGGAGATTTTTCAATTTAAAAAATGGTGGCCTCAGTTGTATATAAAAAAAACTGTTTATCAACTGAATCTTATATTTTTGCAAATTTTATGTTTATGCAAATGTTTTTGTCTGACCAGAAAAAAACATTTGCTCCTTCAACATACACGAGCTTTCAGTACAATGCTAGTAAATCTGGGATGGTGGCGACAAATAAATTCATAGATGGTTCTTCAGAAAACACATTCCAGCTCTTAAAACATACTACAGCTGCTACTGATGTCGCATATGGATCGAAAATTTTAATAAACTATAAAAAATAGACAATTTAAAACAAATGAATGGTAGCATCTTGGAAGAGCATGTCATTATACAACAAAACATTCAGCTGGCCAACCGAAGAAATGGAAGAAACTCTGTTTGAAAACGATGACGAATATGATTATGTACCTTAATATTAAATTATATACAAGATATATATTTGTGTCCTATAATATAATGTTTTTTTAATAAAAACAACATTAGTGAAAACAATTTAAGTTGATTTTTTTTACACATTAAGATTTAGTATGACAGTAACTCTTAAGTAACTAACAGATTAAAGGTCTAAAAAACGTATTAACAAAGAAAATCTTTAAAAAATCTTATTATTTTTGTAATATATAGTTTTTATTGAATCCTGTAAATTTCAAATTATGTCAATTATGTAGTTTTTGAAATGACCGATTCAGGTACACATTTCATAGACTATTTTCTATTATTTGTGACAAAAATATTGATATATTAATTTTGATTTTAATTTTTTTCTGTACAAAGCCAAGTGAGAAACAAAATTTTCTCTCTGACAAGTTCTACCTATGACAACTACATTACAAGACAGTTCATTTCTGTAACGTATTTCACAAGTGGTTGTAGTCGAATTAAATTGTCTCAAATATAATCAGATTAAGTAGAAACATTATATCATTTATAACAAATTATCATACATATTCCTAAGAATTTATTTTTCAATTTATTTTCTATGATACGAGTATTTAGGTCAGGTCGTATCGTTTTAGATCAGATATATATATATATATATATATATATATATATATATATATATATATATATATATATATATATATATATATATATATATGTATATAAAATATTGTGGTTTAGCAATTACCGGCGTTTAATCATTGATATTCGAAAACCTATCTTGAACTGCGCCTATAGTCCCTTAAAGATCAAAAAGTTTCTTTTGAGACGAAATCCAGAAATATATTTAGCATTGGATTAAGTGCATAAAAGGAGAAATTATCTAAAAAATAACTACATTAAAATCCTGAATGTATTGGTAAAAAAATAATTGCGGTTTATGACCTTTAAATTCAAATACATTTTTTCGTTTGTGGTCGAAAACTGTAGAATGACTAACGTTTAACTTTTGTACAAGCTCTCGAATTGTTGTGCATGGTTCTGATTCAACTAACGCCTTCAGTTGGTCGTTATGAACTGAAAAGATGCCCGCGACTTTCTTCATATTCAAGGCTCTCGTCCCCAGCAAGAAATTTTTGGAACTACCATTGCACCGTATATTCCTTACCAGTACCCACACCAAAAGCATCGTTTAGTTTATAAGCAGTTTCTGCTACTTTACCGCCCGTTTTGAACTCATACAAAAATGCTCTTATTTGCTTCTTTCCCATTTTTGATTTAATAATGCAATTTGAATTAAAATTAATAATAAAGCAAAATGGACGTTTACCAAAGTACGGACTGGAAAATGCACTTTAAAATGATATTAACATGAACACTGAAGAAGAACGTCCGCAACCTTCTTCATCTTCAAGACTTTCGTTCCCTTCACAAAATTTTTAGAACCATCATTGCACCGAACATTTCTTACCAGTATCCATACCAAAAGTATCGTTTAGTTTACGAGCAGTTTTTGCTGCTTTACCAACCGTTTTGTACCAGTACGAAAAATCCCTCTTATTTGCTACATTTCCTTCTTTAATTCAATAATCCAATTTGAATCAAAATTAATAATAAAACTAAAGTATATGTTATAAAATGCAAATCGAAAATTGCAATTTAGAATGATATTACATGGACTCGGTGAAATGACATTTTAATTGAAAAATATTTAGGCTAGAATTCAGAAAACCAATACCGCAATTATTTTCCTACCACTCTAATAGACGAAGTGTTTTTACTTGTTAAATTTATTTTACTTTTGTCTCCCTTACACTCACCCTACATTACTTGCACCTTCAAAAAACGATTAGAATTTTTTGTTAAATTTGATTGTTAAAAAGTTTTGCATGATTTAGAATAAAATATTAAAAATTATTTCTTTTATGTTTTAATCAAACTATGAGTCAAATTGTTTAAAAAATATATCATAATTAAAAATATAATTTTAAAATGTGTGTAATAGATATTAAAAGTAAAAAAAATATAAATTTTTGTAAATAATAATGAATTGTAGTGTATGATTACATTTTGATTGTGTATATAATATAGTTATAGTGATGTAATTTATATTGTTAGAATTATTTTTTACTTTGGTATTTTTCAACTATATATTTAAATTTTTATAACATATCATATATTTAATAGATTCGATCCTCATAAAATCAGAGTATCATCGCCTCGCCCGTTAATTGTATATTAATAAAATTCTATGGCGGAACTGAAACACAACCTACCTGTATCCATTAACCAGACAGTGAGCGATCCGGTTAAACAAACATCATCAGATTACCTTTAGAGGTACATGTAATATGATAATGAGTGTTTAACTGAACGCACCCGTAACTGTTGAATTAATGAGCTCTACGAAATGTTACCGAGTATTTTACCTATATTTAATTACCCATATTTCATGTCAACACGCATTAATTTCTTATATATATATATATATATATATATATATATATATATATATATATATAGATATGTATGTATGTGTGTACGCGTGTGTGTGTGTATAAATACATTTATGTATGGATGTATGTGTATATGCATATTTAAATATGCATATATCAAGTGTATTGTGTGGAATCTAGAGTTTATTTGTAGTTCACATTATGAGAAAGTGGTTCAAGTGTAGAAAATTCGTCGCATGGAGGTCGACTCAACGGCCGCAGCCGCAAAAGTTTTCTACACGCGTTCATTTTGTTTCACAGGTGCTTCAGAGATGGTGCGTGATTTAACATCGTCTGATGTTCAGTGATAATTTATGTTTTCCGAGAAACAACGGAAATTATACGACTACGTTGCTTCGAATGAAAAGTGGATGGAGAAAGAACATGAAGAGAAAAAAAATATAGTAGAGAATACGGTACCACAACGAAAGGGTATTCCGAATTACATTTACGTGATGTACAAGTGGATACCAGCGATATTATTAAAGAGGACACGTCTGTCACACGCGTTTTTTTTATTATTTTACATCGACACTGAGTAGGGCGATTTTTCATGTCTAAAGTGGATGCATATGGCAACGCGTGCAGCACAGTTTTGTCTGCCCGTATCATTCGACGTTACTTTATTTGGTAATATTTCTTCAAAACGGATGTGTTTTTTCTTACTTGAAACTATATTGATAAGGATTTTTTTCTTAAAATCACTTTTACCTGGTGTATATATATATATATATATATATATATATAAATGATTTATATTTTTTAACTTCCTAGAGACCAAAACAGGACTTTATAATAAAAGACTTCTTAAAAAAATATATTGGAATAAAATTTTTAATTTTTAAAAAAGCTACTGCGGAAAAAGTTATTGTAATAATGAATATGTTTTATATGTTCGTGATATTTTTATGAATGTAGTGAAAAAAATAAACAATACTAACCTCAAGGAAAAGAAACATAACTTCTTTTTTTCACCCCACAAATCGTAAAATGATATGTAGTAAAAATATTCAATACATAATTATTAATCATTTTTGATTGCTGTTTAATGTCATTTTGATTGGGAAGCTTTCAACAAAAATGAACACACACGGTTTTCAAATAAGGATGCAATTTTTTAATTTTAAATAAAACAGAATTTGTACTGAAATTTCATGTTTCATTATTGTAAATAAAATTTTGGGGTGCGCCATTTATAAATGAAAAATAATATCATGTAACTGATCGCCACGTGCTTTCTTACAAGTAAACATTCTTCTATTAAATTTTTCAATAATATCCCTACACACTGGTGCTCTATCTCGCCAATTGTTTTTCGGATTCCTTTAGATCAAAAATTGCTTTAGGATTATTGGCGTACACTTGTACTTTAATGTGACCCCAAATAAAGTAGTCTAACGGTATTAAATCGCAGGATCTCGGTGGCCAGTTCGCGACCAGGAAATTTCGTCCTCAATAAATCAATTATTTCACCAGCTGTATGGCTTGTTTCATAGTTCTGTTGGAATCATATATCCTCCAGATTAATAATATTCAATTCTGCCCACATTCTAAAAAAGTAACGAACAATGACTTTAACAGATCAAAGTGTGCACCAAACAGTCACACTTTATGTATGCAGTAGCTAGTCAACGATCACCCTCGTATTTTATTTACCACAGATTCAGCATTTTTGCTTGTTAACGTAACTAGAGTTCGAAATGAGGATGACTTTTTCAAAAGAACCGTGTTTTTCCAGTATCCAATTAACAAATCTCTGACGCAGTGAATGGTCGGCTTCAATTTTTGTGTTAATTCAACTTTATAAGCCTTCAGCAACAAATCCTTTAACAAAATACGCCATGTAGTCATCTGTGAAAGATCAAATTGCTTCGAACGTCGTGGAATTGATATTTCTGGCTTTTCCGATACACTTTCATGAACACAGTTTTTTTCTTCAGAACGAGGACTACGAACACGTGTTAATGTTCATTTATCCTTAACTCATCCAATCTCTTCAAATTTACTTACTAATCAAATATTTGTTGATTCAGTTGGATAAGTATAACGAGAATAATTATCACATTATTTACGAAGTGTATTTTGTATAGAACGACTATATTCATAATACAATTCTATTATTTTAATGCGTTGTTTGATGTCTAGGAAGCCATAACAAAAAATTGTAATGTCACAACTTAACAAATGTCAAAATATATAATTATCCGTTGGGCATCTGTGAAATATAACTTCTTATAAAATGACGACCCTGTTGGAAAATCCTTTATCAGTAATGATTTACAGAACATTTTTGACCAGAACAAAAAAAATATGTTATTAGTGTGGTGAAAAAAAAATATTTATTTGTAAAGGTGAATTATTCAGAATTATACTGAACACATTTTAATTTAACATGATAAAGGAGATCATTAATTTTTAATTAAGATACATAATGTAAATTTATATTTTGAAAATCTACGAAATTTATAAAGTTTTTACGTGTTTAACCTTCTCGAGCCCAGGTACCACATTTGGCACATTCATGTTTGAAGTGCGGTAAAAAGTAATGTATCTATCAGATAAGTGCAGTTTTAATGTAATTCCATTTATTTAACCCATATGACCCTACCTTGGCCCGAAAAACCGTTATAAACTCCTCTCTTAAGGGTCAAAAATACATTTTATCTGCAGTGTCCCTGGCGGTAACATCGTGTTCGTCAACATCACCTTAAATTTGTGTAAGTAATATTTTTTTATATTTAACGCATGAGTATTGTAAATTAAGGCTGCCCAAATGATACACATGTGCGATATGTTTATTTTTATTAAAATTGAGAAAGAGAAATAAGGTCAAATTTGAATGTGCCATATATATGTCACGTTGGGAATTTCAAGGTGTAACTCGCGCAAATACAAAACTTACTTTAAACATATTATTGTTATTTTTTCTTACATTTTTTAATTGTTTTTGGCATAAAATGTATACTCGAAGCTAATCGAATGGTGTAAAGACGGTTTGTCTTCCAAATCCTTATGTCTATGACTACTCCGATACCTCGGACGATGAAGAAAATTGTTATTTTTCATCGCCTGTCAATCTACGAAACGACGAAGAAACTGATTGAGACTTACAAGGAAAGGGCGCCAACGTGGGGAATTCGAATCATTCGAGGGCTTGTGAGTTTGTAGGTAGTGACCAGTAGTTTATGTTCCCTTAACTCTTTGATGTATTTTTCCGCCGTTCGGGAGAAAAAGGGGCTCAAAGTTTCAAGACAACGCATGAGTACCCTGTAATTCGTCTCCGCGCAACTACATGGAATGAGCGCGTAGCATAGTTGGTTAGATAAGGCGATCGAATCGCTGGAGGTCTGGGGTTTAATTATTCTTTTCAGGTTTTTTTTTTGTAATGTAAATGTTACATTATTATAAAAATTTCTTTCTCCAATACATTTCTATTGTTTTTTTCTGCAACAATGTCACCTAAAAATGTTTCGGCGCTAATTATATTACTTTTAATTTTTTTATCATTTAAAAACACATGTATATTTTTATATTCGTAAGAGAACATTGAAAAAAATTGACTGCAGCTACGCAAATTTGAAATAACAGCGCTGGTCGCAGTGGAAAAGATTTCGGCGCAAAATTTTGAAAAACTTCCCGTCTCTTCTGTGTAAGATTCGACTCGCTACATAACGTAATGCTGCATGTTTCACAAGAAGAACAGTTGTACACGTTCCTCAAAAAATTGCTCCAAAATCTATTCCACTGTGATCAGCGTTACTATTTCAAATTTGTGTAGCTGCAGTCAATTTAATTAAATGTTCACTTACGAATATAAAAATAAACATGCGTTTTTAAATGATAAAGGAATAAAATTAGCGTCGAAACATTTTTAGGTCACATTGTTACAAAAAACAATAAAAATCTATTGAAAAAAGAAATTCTCATAAAAACATAATACTTACATTACAAAAAACAAAACAAAAAAATCTAAAAGAAGAATTGAACCCCTGACCTCCAGTAATTTGACCACCTTACCTAACCAACTACGCTACCAATCATTTCATGCAGTTGCACGGAAACTAATCACAGATTACTTATGCGTTGTGTTGAAACTTTGAGTCCAATTTTCTCACGAATAGCGCAGAAAAGTGCATCAAAAGGTTAAGGAAACATAAACTAGAAGTCGCTACCTACTAACCCACCAACCCTCGAGCGATTCGAGTTCCCCACGTTTGCGCCCTCTCCTTGTTTAGACGAGGAGTTCAACGAAGAAGACCATTTTTCCAAGGACTTAGAGCCTAATTCCGAGCCCTCGGATGATGCAGAGCTCGAAAGTCGTATGTAAATTATTAAAAGTACAAAATCTTCAAATGATTGAATGCGAAAAAAATTATTCCTGCGAATTTCATATAAAGTAATTATTTCAATTATTGTAATATGTTGTAAGTTGTTTATAAAAATTTTAAAAATAAAAAAAAGTAAGATTTTCGATTTGAAAAACACTAATTCTTATACCCCTATATCCCAACGTCCCACACATGGTACATTCAAAAAACACACAGTCAACTTTTTTAAATTCCGCTTTTTGATTTGTGAATTATTGCTCATTTTTAGTAATAATCTCGAATACATAATTCTGGCTCAACGGGAAATGGGTCTGGGCTCGAGAGAGTTAATAGCGAGTGAAACTTTAAAATTCCATTAATCTAACACTGTACATTATTCTAGTAATCTTCATCGATCATTGTCGTGAATTCTATTCTTCATCTTCTAAAATGTTTAAACTTTATGGAATATTATATAAAGCATTATTCATGCACCAGCCCTACAACCACCATTCTTTGAAATGATCGTTTAACTTGACTCATACAATCAATATAATGAATCTCACAAATACTAGTTCAACAGCATTATTGATGTTTCTAGCTTAAAAGTACGCATCCTTTTCGTTTGGTAAATGAACTACTGATTGATAAATCATGTGTGACATTCGTTACAATAAGAAATTGGAGATGTTTCAAATTTCTTCTAATGTGGTGACATTTTAAGCATCCGTATGAGCTTTGATATCTTCATTTGTTCAGTGAGGCGTCTTAAATCATTTATAAGGAAATTTGTATCGTGTTAAATCCTATTTACCTAAGAGATATTTCAGTCTCTACAGTTATGCAGACATCAGTGTTAGTATACGTACTGTTTTTTTATTCTGTATGTAATAGTTACAGGACACAACTCCTGGGTTATTCAGGTTCCGTTCACAAAGACAGGGGTTTTGCTATTTTAACATTGTTAATACTAATGGTATCCGCGTTCACTATTTATTGATGTTTTTCTTTTAATTCTTCCGTAACTTTTTTCATTACACATTCTTTATATTCCATCGACATTTTCTCAGCTTAAGCAATCTATAACCGTATAAGTTGGTTGACATACACAAGTAGTTAAACCAGATATTCTATTTGTTTAGATAAACATTCAAAATTTATTATTACAAAAACATTCTTGTAATGTTTCCCAAAAATCTATAAAAAAAACGTGATATTTTTTTAATAATAGTGCGATAAAATTTTTTGATTAATATATGAGAAATTATTATTTATATTCTGAAATAAAAAGACAATCTGTATTTGTGCTGTTGAGAGTTCAGCAATAATTAAAATCATTAACAAAACGTTGTTGTAATTTATTTTACTTTATTTAAATTTAACAGCATGTATGATAATTCGACTGGTAGGCAACAAATAAACATGCTTACAATATTTTAGCAAGAAATAATTTCATTTTTTCTTCGTGACAGTTTTTTTTACTAAAATAAAGCAAAGATGGCATTATGTCAACGTTAGTTTACATTTCTCTTATTTAATCAGTATGGAACTGTCTAGTTCTTGCTTTGAATCCTAATTAACTGATATATCCCTTGTTTTATTCGAATTATCTCTTTGTATTTTTTATCGTTATTTTTTTATAAGTATTTCGGAAGGTTTTCGTTTTCTGTTTCTATTTTCGAAAGTATTCATTTATTTAATAAAGAATTACTTAATTTTGTCTTTAAAAATCCACTATTCATTAACCTACCTTGTTAATATTGTAGTATTCAAATTATTTTTTCCTCTCACGCTTTGTCTTTTTCATTAGAAAACCACATTCATACTACCATAATATTTAAATTTTTCGTACTGAAAAAATATTAAAAACTCGATCTCTTCATACTTTGAAATAAAAAAAATGGATTTCTATTTTCACACTTACTTTTATCGCATTCGGTTCTGATGGAAGAATCAAAACAATTGTTTAATGTTTGAAAATATTTCTAATTTTTGAGAATATTATTCCGAAATTTATACACTGAAAATAATAAAAAAAATTCTAACAATAATGATAATTTTGAAAAAAAATGATATGAATATTAGATCAGAATATATTTATTAAGTATCGTATAATGTATTCAATTTTAAATTAATTAAGAACGAAATAAAGTAAGTTTTCAAAGATTGACAGAATTTTAATTGGTATGTTCACAAAACTCTGTTAAAAACTTCGAAATCGTGTAATTTCTTATATAAGATCCATTGTCATTGATAAAATTTATGTTTGGAATAAATTCTCTCAGTAATAAATTTAATTTCAATTGAAGGAACATGAAATATGAAAAGTTCATATTCTGATACAGTAATAACAAGTTTAAATACGATCTAGATTTTAAAATAAAAAAACATTTTTCTGCGATAATATAATAATAATATAAATAATAAAGAAAATTAATTAAAAAATGAAGATAATTGTGGTCGCCCAATGAATTGAATTTTTTCTTATGTAGTCGTTAATGGTTGGGCTACAATTTGAAAAAAAATCAATTAAGAGATTTAAGTTATGTGTGATAAGTACATACGCACATACATATATACATATATATATATATATATATATATGTATGTATGTACAATGTATATACTAGTATTAGGCTCGTAGAAAAATAATTGTATTTTATAATTTTCAAACTCAACACATTTTCTCAGCAAATAATTAACTTTATTAATCGAAATAAGCATCATTAGAATCGACACATTTTTGCCAATTAAGTACAGGTTTATTTATTTCGTTGGTGTAAAATTTCGGAGTTCTGAAGTTAACAAAATCTTGAAATGCACTTTCAATAACAGCTTGGGTTCTTGAAGTTCTTATCTTGTAAGAAGTTATCGAAATGGTTAAACAAGAGATAATTTGTTGGTGAGATGTCTGGTGAGCATGTGCTTCATAGCACAATTCAATTAACTTTTGGAGAGTCCAAAGTCCGACGTGTGGTTGTACAGCAGGATTAAACCTTTTCCATTGGCTAGTAGGGGAACCAGACGTCGCAGTTCTTGGTGCATTTTGTCAATTTCTTAACAAAAACTCTCAGCTGTAATGATTTTGCTAAAATTTAAAACGTTATAGTTGATTATACTGAGCGCAGAACCACCAGTCACCATAATTTTATTTTGGTGTAATTTTGGTTTCTCAAAATGCTTTGAGGCTTCATTTATGTCCAACCATTGTGCAGATCGCTTTCTATTGTCGTAAGGGATCCAAATTTCGTCACACGTTAGAATACAATCGAAAAATGAATGGTTTCTGCTGCGCAAAAGAAGTATTGAACAAACTTTTTAAAGGCGACTTTTTGATTTTCGTTCAGCTTGTGCGGCACTCTTTTGTCAAGCTTTTTGATTTTTCTAGCTATTTTAAGTAGTCCAGAGCTGTTGGATGACTAAGCCTAATTTTTGTGTAAGCTCTCAAATTATTGTACGTTGTTCTGATTGAACTAACTGATTGGTCATTATGAATTGATGTTGTGAGATAGAACCCCAGTTGTGAAGGGATACTATTGAAAATTTTAACAAAAAAATCGTAACATGTATGGTGGTTACGGATACGAGATTATATTTCATTTATAAAGCACTTTCAGTTGGTCGTTATGAACTGAAGAACGACACTCGCGAGTTTCTTTATCTTAAAGTCTTTCGTCCCCAGTACGAAATTTTTAGATCCACCATTACACCGTATCTTCTTTAACAGTTCTCACACCAAAAGTGTTGTTTAGCTTACGAACAGTTTCTGTTGCTTTACTACTTGTCTTACTCATAGAAAAAATGTTTTTATTTACTTCTTTTCCATCTTTAATTCAATAACCCAATTTGAAGCAAAATTAATAATAAAATCAATGTTGATGTTACCAAAATACACATAGAAAAAATCAACTTAAAGTGGTGTTAACATGAATACAATGAAATGACATTTTCACTGCAAAAAATAAGGTTAGAATTCAGAACGCAAAACCGAAATTATTTTCCTACCACCATAATATACATTAAAGTTGACAATAATTTATTATTTGTGTGTCTTTTGAAACGTGTAGAACCGTTCTTATTGAATACTGAAAAATGTCTTAATTAAACATTTCTAAGAAATTTTTATCGACCGATCGATGTTCTGATAATTTAGCAATGAAAACATATTTAGCAAACCTTGCAAAAAGAAATAATAAAAAGTAGATACAATATATTTCTTGGAAATAAACTTCAATATAATTCTTTAAAGATAACACTCCATCACAGATATTTAACGCAAATAAGTTTCGTTATACCCTAAAAAATTTTTTCTGAAAAATGAATTTTCAATGAACTAATTTCATTTTTCAGTAGAAGAGTTTTTTTCACACCGATCATTAAAATTTCGTGTATTATTTGTTACAGTGTGCTTCTATTTAGCTAAGGATTTTAGTAATATTTTAGATGCTCTTTTATTCATAAAATATGTTAATCAAAATCCATCTTAATGACTTCATAAGCTACTAACAGATCATATCGTACCGTTTGAAGAACACTATTTTATAAGTAAAATTATTTTGTTTATTTTTTATCCTACGAAAGTAGATAGTCCATATTAAAAATGTTGAAAATCCAAAATGTTTATATATAATATATATATATATATATATATATATATATATATATATATATATATATATATATATATATGTTTTCCAATAAGGGTGCAATTTTTTAAGAGGTTATATTTTATAGATTTCAAATTGACAGCTATATTTGTTGCGTTTTGACATTGCTATTTTTGATTATGGCCTCTTGTACAACAAAACAACGCATTGAAATATAATAATTGTATTGTGAAAATGGTCGTTCTATAAAAAATACATTTCGTAAATTTCGTGATATTTATTCTCGACATGCTCGTCCATCTGAATTAACAATTCTTCGATTAGGGAATAAATTTGAAAAGACTGAATCGGTTCAAGATAAAGAAACATCAATACGTGTTCGTAGTGCTCGCTATAAAGAAATCGTTGAGTTAGTTAGTGAAAATGTATCGAAAGAGCTGGGAATATCAATTCCACTAAGTTCACTCAAATTGAGCCTCTTACAGATGACCACATGGTGTATTTTGATAAATAATTTATTAATGAAGGCTTACAAGGTTCAATTAACACACGAATTGATGTTAGTAAATTATTTACTGCATTGTTAATTTGTTACTGGAACAACAACACGTTCTTTCTGAAAAAAGTAATCTTTAGCGATGATACTCATTTCAATCTCTCCAGCTACGTACTCCTCTATGCAAGCAAAAGTACCAAATCTAGAGTGAAGAAAATCCGAGGATGTTCGTTGAGAAGCTACTGAATACAGACAGAGTGACTTTTTGGTGCACACTGATCCGTTGGAGTCATTAATCCTTACTTTTTTCAAAATAAGGGCATAATTGGATGATATTGATCTGGAAGACATGTGATTCCAGCAAAATGGTGAAACCAGCCATATAGCTGGTAAAATAATTAATTTACTGAGGATGAAATTTCATGTTCGCGTTATTTTTTGAGATGGAGACATTAATTAGCTTCCCACAAAAAATGGTTAACATGTTTTGGTATCTTTTTCCATTCACATTGATTAATTTACCAGTCTGATTCTCAAAAAAGTAAGGACCAATGACTCCACCGGACCAAAGTGCGCACGAAACAGTCACTTTCTGTATACAATGAACACGCAACGATCATCCTTGGATTTTTTCATTCCAGATCCGACAGTTTAACTTGTTAACATAGCCGAATAGTTCGAAATGAGGTTTATCACTAAAGATGTCTTTCAGGGAATCCGTGTTGTTCCAGTATCTAATTAACAAAGTCTTATGTTAATTAAACCTTGTAAGCCATTAACAAATAAAATCTTATGCAAAATACGTCATTTGGTATTTTTAAAAATCAAATTTGCAATAAACGTCGTGTAATTTACATTCCTGGCTCTTCCGATACACTTTCACAAACCAAATCAATGTTTTTTTCAGAACAAGCACTACGATTACTTGTTGGTATATCTTTACGATTCACTCTCTTCAAATTTATTCACTAATCAAAGAATTATTGATTCAGATAGACAAATATAGTGAAACAAAATTACAAGAAATGTATTTTTTAAAAGACGACCATTTTTATAAAACAATTGTGTCATTTCAATGCGTTTTTTTGTTGCATACGAAGCCATAACTAAAAATGGCAATGTTAAAACTTAACAAATATCGAAAAAAATATAGCTGTCAGTTTTATATCTGTGAAATATAACCTCTTAAAAAAGTATGTCTCTATTGGAAAACCCTTTTAATATATATGAACATATATGTATATATATATATATATATTATATATTCAGTTCGAGGGTGACTTAGTGTAGTCTTCCACATAAAAGTATTAAAAAAATCATAATAATAAAGTGATTTTCTTAATTTGGGGATTTTTTTTATTTCTTTTATGTGGGAGCCTAAAAAGAATCATCTTTATATGTATGTACATATTTATATATGTATATATATATATATATATATATATATATGAATATGTATAAATGTATATACGTGTCTATTTACATACAACAATAAAATAAATACAAACGCCTGCATAATTTGCAAAATTAATTCATAAAGTTAGAAAATATCTCACGAAAGGCTGACTGTATGAAGAATAACTTTTCCACTTAATTTTATATTTTAATGAGAAGAATATTCAAGACTCGCCTGTAAATTATATTTTTGTAGCAGTTTTACCAAAAGCATTTTAGTAAAAATTATTTTATAGGTCTGTCTGATGTGCATTTTATTCATTTTATGTGACATTTATTGTGCAATAATTTTAGAAACAACTATTAAAATTATTCAATTTTTATTAAATAACTACATATATATATATATATATATATATATATATATGTACCTATGTGTGGGGGTCAGAAGTAAATTAAAATGTGTACGTCCTTTTAGTATTTTTTTTTAGATTTTCAGGTGTAGTGAATAATGTCGACAGTAATAAATTAAATCTTTACACACGACCGATTTTTTAACATGTTCTACTTTGTGAATAATATCGATTGTGTTACAAAGAGATAAAATATATGCTCTGTTTGTTGTCATGATTCCTCTCAAAAAGTAAATTCAACAATATATCAAGATTAAAAAACGTAAACTATAATTTATTTCAATTCAACGATTTTTATATTGAACTTAATTTAAAATAACAATTGATCCTATTTCGTAAGACAGTTGTTCTTTTTGTGAATGCTAAATTATTAAGAATTTGTCAAAATAATCCACTTACTTAAGTTAGATTTAATTAAAATAGATCACAATAAAAATGTTTATGTATCAATAAATTTCTTTATCAAATTTATAGATCACTGCAGTATGCAATTAATAAATAAAAAACATAAAAACTAAAGCATAAAAACTATGTTTATATTTAAATATTTGACTTGTCAATATGACCATCCTTATTTTCGATGATTGCTTGATATAATCGAGGCATTCTTTTTATAGGTCTTTCCAATATTTCCGGCTTTATTGTTTTCTATTCTCTCTGTGATACTTTTCAAAGATGCTGCTGTGATGTTGTGTACGTCTTTCGAACATTTCAGTCAAGATAATCCCTTAAGAGCTCTTTAGTATTGACACCGGGTGACTGAGGAGACCAAACCTTCATTTTAAGATTTTTCTTTATTACCATTTCCTTCAGAAAGGTTATAGACAATTTGGACGTGTGTTTGGGATTGTTGTCCTGTTGAAAAACGAATTCATTCCCAACAATCCATGCTCCAGATTGCAAAGCATACTTCTTCAATACATCTTTCCAGTGTTCCTTATTTAGTTTTCCTTCTATTTTAACAAGATCCTCTAAGCCAGTGCCCGTAAAATAGCCCTACACCATCAGAGATCCTCTCAATATTTAACGGATAGAATTACACATTTATTTGACACCTACACTCCAGATGATCTACGGATAAAGACACATTTCCTTAAACCAAATACTTCAAATTTTGATTCGTTACTCCATAAACCATTTTTCCAATCAATGGTGGTACAGTTTTTGTGTTGTTTTGCCCATTGAAGCCTTTTCTTGATATTTGTTGGCCGGACTAAGAGATTTCTTACAGCTATCCTTCCAAACAAGCCAGCCTCATTTAACCTTCGTATAACAGTTTGAACAACTGAGAGGCTATTGTCGATTGCCATTAACTAGTACCATTATTTCTGATGCTGTTAAGCGACTATTTCGTTTGTTCATTGTCACTAATCTGCGATCTTCTGACGTTGTCGTTTTTTTTTGGGAGCTTGGTTCGTTTTTTGCTTGCAATACTTGTACAATCTTCATATTTCTTAAGTATGCTGTCTACTGTCTTAGAAGATAATTTTACATTTTTTGCTTTTTGATGGTTTATCATGCACCGAGTTTCTATTGAATGTTCAATCACTTTAACCATTTCAATAAAAAAATCAAAATCCAAATTCTAATCTTCAATTATTTTAAACATTGCATTTATTTCGATGTTACTACTTGATCCATTTGAGCTTGAATGAGTGCAAAACTACATAGCAAAATCAAAAAATACTTCTCCTTACACAAAACCTACAATAACACATTAATTACCTAGAAAAACCTAGATAACATTTGTTCTTTACTTCATCGCTGTTATTTCTCAGAACCGTCTTTTTATGAAAAGTCTCGCCTTATTCAATTTCCTTTGTTTCTAGTAATTGATTTATCATTTAAACAATGCTGCACAGAAAATAATTAAGCACAATACTAAGAAAGATACATATATAAGTTTTCTCGAGTTATCCCAAATTATTGGAGTGCCTCAATACTTATGGACGGTAATGTGTATATATATATATACATATATATATATATATTTATATATATATATATACATATATATATATATATATATATATATATATATATACATATATATATATACACACACATATATATATATATATATATATATATATTTATATATATATATACATATATATATATATATATATATATATACATATATATATATATATTTATATATATATATATACATATATATATATATATATATATATATATATATATACATATATATGCACATGTATGTTCTTATAGACTTAATTTTCGTAAAAATTAATTATTAATATAAATCCCGACAGCGTTATGAACTTTATTTATTATGAAAGCGAATACGTCGAACGTTAAATAAATATTGATTTAGACAGTATTTGGAAAGATTAACATATATGTATGAATTAAACTCTAATGCTTCATATCTTCAACATCTATTACATTTTGTCATAAATTTAATTCTTTCGTTAATTCATGATAAAATAAATATTGAATGATGGCAAAAATCTCGTGCAATTTAATCTTAAAAAAACAATTAATTAATTTGTGAACAGAATGCTTTATTTAATCAATGAAATAATGTTAATCGTTGTCTATAACTCGAGAGCCTTGAAGGTAAAGAAAGTCGTAGACGTTTTTCTTCATGTCATAACGACCATTTTAAAGATTTAGTTGAATCAAAACCACGCAGAATAATTCGAAAGCTTCTACAAAAGTTAGGAGTTTGTCATCCAATAGCTCTGGACCATTTAAAACATCTAAGAAAATCGAAAACGCTTCACAATGGAACCGCACCAACTGAACGAAAACTTAAGAATCGTTTTTACAAAATTTTTTTACGCTTCTTTTACGCAACAGAAACGATCCATTTTCGATCATATTGTAATGTGCTACGAAAAGTGGATCCTTTACAACAACAGAAAGAGGTCTGCACAATGATATGACAAAATGTAGCCATAGAGCATGTCAAAAAAACAAAATTACACCAAAAGAAAATTAAAGTGACTGTTTGGTGGTATGGGCTCGCTCCACTATAATTTTCCTCTACAATTTTTCGAATTCTGGTGAAACCATTACAGCTGAAGGTTTTTGTCAAGAAATCGTCAAAATGCACCAATAAATTCTACATATGGTTCTCGCACTGACCAATTAAAAAGGAGCAATCCTGCTGCATGACCACACGTCGCAGGATTAACCATCGAAAAGCTGAATGAATTGGGATATAAAACATTGCCTTATCCACATACTCACCGAACATGTTACCAACAGATAATCACTTGTTTAAGCAGTTCTACAACATCTTACAGGACAAGATCTTTAACAACAAAGCCGCTGCATAAAAGTGTAGATTTAATCAACTCCAGAACTCCGAAATTCAACACCACCGGAATAAACAAAATTATCATTAATCGGTAAAAATGTGTCGGTTTTAATAGTGCTTATTTCGATTAATAATGTTAATTACTAGCTAAGAAAACGAATATGAATTTGAAAATCATAAGCTGCAATTATTTTTCGACGAACGTAATACATATACATATATATATATACACATATATATATATATATATACATATATATATATATACATATATATATACATATATGTATATACATATATATATATATATATATATATATATATATATATATATATATATATATATATATATATATATATACAGTCGCACCGGAATTTATTTGCGGTGAAAATTCGACATCGTTTTTGACTAATGGTTTTGTAGTTTTTGCCAAATAATACTAGATCTTTTTATATATAGTCACTTAGGATGGACTTCATAAAAATTTTATACTTTAATTTGCTAGCATAAAAACCTCGTTTTTAAAAGTGAAATAACAGAAAAACACGATTAGGAAAGTATTTGCGTTTTGCAATGTAATTTGAAAAAAAAAAACAAATTTAAGACAATTCAATAATAAGTCGGGTCACCTTTAGAACGTACAACGCCCTTTAAGCGATTCGGAATGCTTTCAAAAAGTTTATGAATAACATTAATGGTACTTTCTCCCGTTCATATTTAAGCAAGTAGAGATTGCAGATCGAGTAATTCGAATAGTTTTTCCTATCGTACGATCCAAGTGGTCTCAAAGATGCTCGATTAGATTCAAATCTCGGTGTTGAGGAGGTTAATCGAGTACTTCAAATGAGTTTTTGTTGACGAATTCCTTCGTTTTCTAGCCGTGTGCTGTGGATCATTATTTCGTTGAAAAATAAATCTAGCTTGAAGACCCATTTTATGCATACTTTTATAGAATTTTTTTTTCAATTATTCTAATATATTTTTTTTAATTATTATAATATATCATTCTACCTTTAATTACTTACAAATTACCAATTCCTCTACATGAGAAATAGCCTAAGATCATAATGCTACCGCCTCCATGCTTTACAGTGCCTACTAAACTTTGATTTTCTAGCGCTTGTCCAGCTTTACAACAAACGTATTGCCTTCGCTTAGTCAAAGTTATTTCAAACTTCCATTCATTACTCCAAACAATTGATTTCAAGAATGTTATTGACTGATGTGCATACGACTTTGCAAAATATAGTCGCTTATGTTTGTTTATCTTGTTTATATATGACTTGTGATGAGCGATACGACCAAAAATGCCAGCTTCATTTATCCTCGATCTTATTTGAATAAGATTGATATCCTCTTTCAGTTGTTGAGTGCTAATAAACAGATTTTTTAGACTCACATAACTCAAATAACTTTTCATTACATAACTCAAATAACTATGCGTGCACCTTTATTAATACAAAAAGCCATACAATCTGCTTAACCGGAAATTTCATTATTCGGCATAGCCGTGACAGAGGTGAAGCCGGTTAACTGGAATTTATTGTAATTTGAAAACTTAAATAGATTTTAGCAAAAGTGAGTAAAAATCTTAACACATATTTGATTAAATTTTTTATTGTTCAAAATGACAATATTCTATGTATAATTGTTTCAATAAAGTAATTGTTTCAGTAATAGCTAAGCAATTTTAGAATGGTACGTTTAATAATGGATTTCAGTATACTAGGTTTTAAGCTCGTGACGAAAAATTAAAGATGAGCATATAATTATGCTCATCTCGTTAAATAATGTTATCTAATGATAACATTATTTAACGGTATATTAAAGGCGAGCAATCAATCAATTCATAAAAATTAATTAATAATACTGAACACATTTTAGGACAGTGAGAACAATTTTTCATTTATTCTTCCTGTTGGCACAATTTTACTTTGTTGTTTTTGCAATTTCAAAAGACTTTCTATAATTCGATGCGAATCAAATTCCATACTTAACATCATGGAACATACAAAATCATTATAAGGGAAAAATCATGCCAGTACTTTCTTTGATGAATTATGAAATTTAATTATCAAAATTTGAAATTTTATAACCTGTGAACACAACGAAATACACAATCCAAGCATTTATTTGGCAAAATTCAAATAAATTTTTATCATATTCAAATATACTCGTATACTAGAATTTCAAACTTGTCATTAAATATAATCTATATCAATTACAATATTTAATTTTTTTAAACAATTTTTTTGTTAAATTTTTAAATACAACCTAACAGAAAACTAACATACGATTTTTATACACGCTTTAAAGAACATATAAAAATCTAAAAAAGCAATAAAATGGAAGATTTATGTTACGTTCACTATACTTTTCATACCTTGATATAGTTTTTACTTCATTAATATAAAAAAATGTAATACAAGAAATAAGTAATTACTTTTATTGAAAAACAACAAATTTTAGTATTTTTTCTAATTTAGTTTCGAAAAAAAATTTCATTACATTAAAAATGGGGACTTATTAAATCAATCTACCGATGTATTTCAACAGTTAAATCTGTTTTAAAATGAATAGTGAACACAAAAAAATAACTTAAATTCATTTCTGAATAAGCACAGCTTTAAGATAAGAGACAACAGTTGCAACCGTTCGAAACAATGACAGTTCTTTTAAATTCAACATCGCTGTCAGGATTATATACGTTCGTTTCGGATGAAAAAACCTATTCATTTGCATTCGCGAACGTGAAACTACATTAAATCAAGTTTTTCCAGTTTTCAATCTATATGTGTATACACCATATGTATATATATGTATGTATATATATATATATATATATATATATATATATATATATATATATGCATATATGTCACTTTCAACATTAAGTAAAGATTTATTATTTATATTTCTTCAATTATTTTAAAAGCTATTTAATAATATACATACATACACACACACATATATATATATATATATATATATATATATATATATATATATATATATACATATATATATATATGTATATATATATATATATATATGTGTGTGTGTAGGTGCTGTCTTGTATGCAAGTACCTGCAGAAATATAAAAAATAAATTATAGAATCAAAGAATTTAAATGTGTTCTTATTAATACTAAAATGGTGTACAATTATTATATTGTACGAAATTATTATAGGCAATTATTAATGATGTGCAATTATTATTGAACGTGTCAAATTATTGATAGATTCAAATAAACAAATACACGTAAAATAGACAATAACACTATGTGACGAAAAAATGTTTATTTTTTTTTGTATTTTCGGTTCCTACTAGTTAAAATAATTGTATTAATACACGGATATATTATACTTACTGGTCTATCATACTTCTGTTTTCATGCGTTCAAAATCTACGTTTTTTGTATAATTTACAAGGTTGTAAATTAGACTTTTTGTAAGAATCTTAATTGTGAATTTGTTTTTCTGGCAACACAGTCATATATAAACCTTACAAAACAGTTACTTGAATCAGCCGCTAGGGGCAATGTTATCTCATTTGTTTTATTAAGAATTATGATCGTAATTCAGGAAAATAATAAAAAAAAAACAGGATAATCTTATCTATTAACAATAGTACACAGTAGCATGAAACAAATAGCAACTAATACAGACTCTGAACGATGCAGGATATTATTAGGTTTCACTGAATGTCGTGGTTTTTTTGCATTATTTAAACATTTATTGCAATAATTAAATGTGTAAGCACATTAATCAAAGTATTTGCCCTCGGAAGCTATGATTTTTTCCCACTTTTCTAGCAGAAATTGAATTCCATAACGAAAGAATGGTCTGTTTTTTAAGTCAATCCACTCAGCAACTCAATTTTCGGCTTATTCGTAGTTATGGAAATATGTATTTTCTAAAGTGTGTTACATCGATCGGAACAGATGGTAATCTCTTGCAGCCAGTTTTGGAGAAAACATTAGGTGCGGGAAAACCTCTCATTCCAGAGGTTTCCATTCATGAAAATATGGGTAGGCTCATATTTCCCTGAATTCGTTTTATTAAAGCAAGCAAAAAACTCACTTAAATGAAAAAAATATGCACAGTGTAATTGATTGATAGTTTTTAATATTTACGAATTATTTTAATGAACTGTAATTAATTTAAACTCATATAATATGAACCAAATCATTCAACAAAATTTCTAACAAAATAAATATTAGGTGGGTGTCAAGCTTTTACTACTTTTTTCAGAACTATGAACAATTATTTAACTTCAATCTTTTTCAAGGACTAGAATTGAAGTCTACAAAACATCATATATCATAATTCAATGATAAATTTAACCTCACAAATAATAGGGAATACAGTAAGTAAAAAAAGCTATATATTCAATGCTGCATTCGGTACAAATTCCAGCAAGACAAAAAGGTCAGTAAAATGTGTAAATCAATTAGGTCTGTTCTTGATGAAGGCGTTGTGTCTCAAAATATTAGGTTGGTAGAAAAATAATTGCCGCTTATGACCTTCAAATTCTTATACATTTTTTTCAGCTAATAATTACTTTATTAATCGAAATAAGCTCCATTATAATCGACACATTTTTGTCAATTAAGTACAAGTTTATTTATTCCGGCAGTGTAAAATTCCGGAGTTCTGGAGTTGATGAAATCTCGAAATGCACTTTCAGCAGCAGCTTGGTTGTTGAAGACCTTACCGTCTAAGAAGTTGTCGAAATGATTAAATAAGTGATAATCTGTTGGGAAAATATCTGGTGAGTATGGTGGATGAGACAATGTTTCATAACCAAATTCATTTAACTTTTGGAGACTCAATCGTGTGACGTGTGCTTGTGTAAAAATATTGGACCTTTTCGATTGACCAGTGCAGAGATCAGACGTCGCAGTTCTTGGTGTGTTTTGTCGATTTCTTGACAATAATTCTGAGCTGTAATTGTTTCACCTGGATTCAAAAAAATGTAGTGAATTATACTAAGAGCAGACCAACAAACAAGTACCAATTTTCTTTTGTTGCAATTTTGGTGTCGCGAAATGTATTGGGGCTTTACTTTTGTCTAACAATTGTGCAGACCGCTTTCTGTTGTCGTAAAGGATCCACTTTTCGTCGCAAGTAATAATACGATCGACAAATAGATCGTTTCTGTCACATAAAACAAGCATAGAACAAACTTCGTAACGGCGATTTATTTGGTGTTCGTTCAGTTCGTGCGCCACCCATTTGTCAAGCTTTTTGGTTTTTCCTGTTTTAAGTAGTCGAGAATTTTTGAATGACCAACACCTCACTTTTGTGCAATCTCTCGAATAGCTGTGTGTGGTTCTGATAGAACTAACGCTTTTAGTTAGTCATAATGAACTGAAGGACGCTCACAACCTTCTTCATCTTCAAGATTCTCGTCACCAGTACGAAATTTTTGGAACCACCATTGCACCGTACGGTCCTTAACAGTGCCCACACCAATATCATCGTTTAGTTTACGAGAAGTTTTTGCTGCTTCGCCGCCCGTTTTGAACTCATACAAAAAATGCTCATATTTGCTTCAAAACCATCTTTAATTCAATCGTCCAATTTGGAGTAATATTGATATCAAAACCAAAGTTGATATCACCAAAATAAGACTGAAAAATGCACTTCAAAGTGATATTTACATTAACAGTATGAAATAACACTTCCATTAAAAAATAATTAAGTTAAAAATTCACAAAACAAAAACCGTAATTAGTTTTCTACTAACCTAATACTTACAAATATCGATTTCCACGTACTAAGACCGTTCATTTTAATGTCAGTCGCATATTCTGTAACACCGCGATGGTTAATTATCAATGATTTGCAAGCATTATTGAATGAAAATCCATTCTAGACGCAAGAAGAACTCGCAGAATGATTGGGGACCAATCCAGTAACACTTTCTAGACTATTGGATTAGAAATGCATAGGAAAAAATGTGATGTTTAGAAAGTAAGTGCTACATAAACTCTCATCAGTATTACCTGCAGGTTCAATACATGCATTTCGTTAATTATCAAATAAGGTTAAAAGGATTTTTTTGAAAAAATTGTTACCGGTAACGAAGAATGGATTATATACGATAATCCTAAAGATACACATTCTTAAGTAGACCCTCTCCAGTCATAAATATTAACAGGAAAATCGACTATCCATGTTTTTGGCAAGGATAGTCGGTTTTCTCGTTAATATTTATGATTTTGTGTTCCTTCTTTGAAACTGATGAGACATGAAAAATTTATTGTTTAATGAGCTCCTCCAGTCGGATAAAACTGTTAGTTCCGAGTTCTATTGTCATAAATTTAATAATTTGGTCAACATATTGGTACCGAAAAGACCATCTATTGGACAAGAATACAGAAAAGTCATTTTGCTGCACGACTACGTTAGGCTGCATGGTGCTCTTACTATTCAGCAAACCATCTTGTGCTAAGTTCTCCCGCACGAGGTGTATTCACTATAATTGGTACCTTTGGATCACAATTTATGTCGTTGGATGTAGAACTTCTTACTTGAATGGTGTTTCCAGGACGTGATTGAAATACAAAAATGGATCAAAAATTTCACTGTCTCCGATCCCATTCTTTTTTTCATGAAGGAAACCAAAACTTGCGCGAGAAATGGTAGAAGGTCATAGAAAACAAGGGGAAACTATTTTGATTGTTGAATTGTATTTTATATATTATAAAAATAAAGAGAAACTTGTCAAGATAATACTATCACTTTCCCACATACCTAACAGTTTCCATATTTGAGATGTTCAGTTAAAATGTAAAAAAATTGTTTATTATCACATTATGTATTTTTCATTAATAAAACTGTAATAATGTTCAATGGACAGAATATAATTGAAATATTTGTAATTTTTAATGAAATTTACACATTTTTTCCAAATGATAATATAAGTTTATATTTTCTATTATATTTTTATACAAACTGTTTTAATATAGTAATTATTATTGTATTTGAAATTATCGAACATGTATTTAAAAAAACTATTACTAAATAACAACTATTTAATTTATTAATTTAATACACTTAAGTCACTTAATACATTATTTCTGTTTTATAATTACACTATTTAAATTTACATATATATATATATATATATATATATATATATATATATGTATATGTATATATATATATATATATATATATATATATACGTATATATATATATATATATATATGTATATAAGTATATATATATATATATATATATATATATATATATGTGGGTGTGGGTGTATGTACAACAATAATATTACATGTGAAAGTAACACAATAAAGATATAATAATTCTAAACATGAAAAAAGTTTTGTATAATTAGTCACTGATTTTATTTCAAAGTCATCTGTTAATGATTGTTAATATTTGTAATGGACGACTTAAAAATTAGAATAATTTTAATATTTTTATTTTTTAAAATATGCTCCTTCACACATCATTATCTTATTAAAAATTATCAACTTCCTGCCCTTTAGTTCATTTGTGGAAGTAAATGATAATTAGTAGGATTCAGAACAAATCAAAGTTTTTTTTCACATCGGCGAATTTCTGTCATGCGGGAATTTGTAAGTAGAACGATTTTCACGAAGGAAAATAATTACATTCATAAAACTGTGCGATTAAATTGATCTTCTTTGATTTCACCAATAAATTTTAAGGCTGGAATATATTTTAAACGTTAAATGTGATAGAACATTAGTACGTTATTTGTTTGTAACAGAGTGTGATTCATATTACATGGTCTCTGTTTTGATTGGTTGACATCAGTAACATGTATGTAGCTCCCTCACGGTACAACGAAAAGGGTATACTTAAAAACTACTATAAAAAATGCTATAAAGTAGAAAACTGTTTTTAAATTGAATGGGGCGATCATAACGATTCTATAATATTATGCGTCAACCCAACGGTGGATCGAAGTAAGCTTCCAAAAACCAACATAATTCTAAAAATCAAGTAAACGTTCTATGCATACGAGACATATCAGATATTAAGATGGCAAGAACAGATACTACATTTTTGTTCGTAGCTCAGTGAACCGAGAAGCGATGCAGAAAAATTTTTTTTCAACGAAATTTAAGGAAAATGTGAATTTTGTAATACTGTATGTGTCTTCTTATCTTCTGTTGTTCCACGGGGATGGAGTTTCCTCGATACCAATCTTTGGCTTCGTATTGTGTTTTGTCAGTGTATGCATGCGGAATTGATTCTTGGAATATGTGGGAAAACTTTTAACAAACGCACATAATAATTCAAAAAAACCACATAAAAAGATGTAGAAATAACATTGTCAGCATAGTTAAAACTATTACGATACAATGTTTTTAAACTTTGCGAACTCTTATTCCATTTTCAAGCAACTATTCGAGTAAAAAATGATTTCGGTATAAAATTGATAAGAAATTTATTCAAAATATTATATTCAATGAAGCTTTAGATTAAATAAATGCTACACATTTAAAAAAAAATTTTTTGCTAATTTTATAAATTTTTCTAATAATTATTTTACGTCTTAAATTTTACGATGATTATTTGTGCAAATAATTTGTTAATTTCTATTATTTGTTAGGGGAGCGCGAGCGTAGGGAGCGGAGGGCGAGGCCGTCCCGGTAGTGGGAGAACGAAGAGAGTAGGCGGAGATCCCTTTAGTTTTTTAAAAAATAATTAATGCATAGTAACTTCATTTAAAAGACAATAAAAATTCTATACGAATCTAGTACTATGTTGCGAGCAAAATTTGAAATGTTTAACTTCAGCCAACTTTTGAAGCAATGCGAGCTATGCTACGATCACATGGTGTAGAAAATGACACCATTTTACTGGTTTGCATAACAAATTTAATGCCGTTTTAACTACATTCGCCATTCTAACTGTAGATCAAGACGCACATAAATTTTAATTAAAAAAGTATATAGTTTTCACAAATATTTATTAAATAATTTAATAACTTGGTTCGAATAATTTTAATAACAAGTATATACTCCACTTAAGAAATAATTTTGTTCTTTTGTAATAGTTCGAACAATTCTATATAACAAATGAATTCATATTTATTGAATTTTTCACTATATAAAAAAGCATTCGCGTACCTTGGATATTTCCAACTAATCTGGATATTACCGAACTATTTATCTTCAATTGAATTAATTAATTATTTCCCTTCAGAAATATAAAATTACATTTATTATTATATTAACATGTTCTTAAATAATTTAATTTTTTATATTATGTTGTTATATATGTATTAAAATCGACCACTTACATCTATACATTTAAAATTATAAATTATTCCGATCAATAAAAAAACAGTTAGGTACAGCTCAGAAATAATTAATATTCATCAGATGAAATGTATTTAAAAATGATTATATTTTCTTATTTTTGAAATACCGATAGCTTGTTTATTTATTTATATATATATATATATATATATATATATATATATATATATATATATATATATATATATATATATATATATATATATATATATATATATATATATATATAGACGTATATGTATATATGAAATAAACATTATTGAGTACCATAGAAACCCGACGTCATAAATAAATAAGCGACGATTATATATATATATATATATATATATATATATATATATATATATATATATATATATATATATCTATATATACATATATATATATATATATATTTATTTGTCTATTTGAAGAATAAACATGTAACCGAATGAAGAATAAATATTGGATATCATAGAAGCACGTGTCAAATAAATAAGTCATCATAGAATTTGTATATATATATATATATAAATATATATACATATACATACATATATATATATATATATATATATAGATATATATATATATATATATATATATATATATATATATATATATATATATATATATATATATATATAAATATATATGTCGTTAAGTCTATATAAACATTCTTGTAGATAGATTATTGCAACGTTTTTATATATGAAATAAAGATAATTGAGTACCATAGAAACGACGTCATAATTAAATAAGTGACGTCATCATCTCTTGTAGATAATTTTAATTATTTATATGTGTATATATATATATACACACAAGTATCCACATGGGCCATAAATAAGTTCAGTTTTCATTCAGTTATAGCGAAAATATTATTAGGTTAATGCAAAAATAATTGCGGTTTTTATCATTTTAAATTTGGCGCCGATTTTTTTAGTTATCATTATCTTTTGTTATAGTCATGTGATACATCATTGTAAACAATGAAATTAGCACTACCGATTTTAGCTTTTATCTATTGTTTTCATTCTTTAGTATTGTTGGATACTTCTTATATGAGTCATAGAAAAAAGTAAATTCGCAAGATTTTATTATATTAGTTTTAATTGGAACGTAAAGTAACAAAAACTACTTGAAATATCAAATTTATTTTTGGTGAAGAGTCAATTAGTGAACGTACAGCTCAGCACTGGTTCCAAAAACTTCATGATGGAAACGAAAGGCTTGATGATGAGGAGGGTTGTAGACATCTTTCAGCTATAGACAGTAATATTTAAGAACTATTATTGAAGTGGACCCACTTAAAACAACTTGAGGAATGGTAGGAGAACTCAATGTTGATTATTCAACAGTTGTTCGATATTGGAACCTAGTTGGAAAAACAAAAAAGATAGAAAAATCAATGCTATATAAACTAGATGAACATCAAGCAATTCTGCGGTACGAAATCTGCTCTGCGCTTCTTTTGCTTAAAATAATCTCTTTCTTGATCGCATTGTAACATGTGATGAAAAGTGGATTCTCTACAACAATCGTAAGCATCCATCACAATGTCTGCACCGAGAAGAAGCAGCAAAAAAGTTTCCTAAACCGGTGTTCCATGAAAAAAGATTATGGTCACTGTTTGGTGGTCGGAAATTGGCATCATGCACTACAACTTCTTAATCCCGGTGAAACAATAACAGCAAAAAAATATTGTAGAAAATTGAAGAAATGCATGAGAAATTGAATCGTTTACGGCCAGCATTAGTCAATCAAATGAGACTAATTCTCCTTCATGACAATACCCAACTAATGATCTCACAAATGACTAAAAAAATTAAATGATCTGGGTTATGAAACGTTACGTCACCAACCTTATTCTCCGGACCTATATTCTACAGATTATCATCTTTTTAAACATTTGAGCAATTTTCTACGAGAGAAGGTTTTCAAAGATCAAACATCAGTTCGAAGCGCTTTCGATGAATTTGTTAATCCAGCACTCCAGAATTTTATCCTGTAGGAATAAACACACTTGTTTCCCGTTGGGAAAAATGTGTGCAAGCCAATGGTTTATAAATATAATTTTTAACTGAAATATGTGTCTTTATACTTGATATTTAAAAACCACAATTGTTTTTGCAACAACCTTATATACATATATATATATATATATATATATATATATACATATATATATATATATATATATATAAATATATATATATATATATATACACACAGAGTGGTTCATCATAAGTACATTTTTGATTCAATTATAGCGTAAATATTAATAGTAGGGGCGGCATAGCAAAGGCCTTAAACGTTAGTTCTGTCCTTGAAAATTTAGTCGCCATGAGTAGTTTCACCGGAGCAAGGCACTCGTTTTGTGTACGACTATTTTACCAAAACAATAATTCGTGAATATTGTACGACGTAGATTTCGAAAAAAATATGATGACAGCATAAATGAAGCTCCGGGTGTTCAACTTATCAGAAAATGTGTGAAAAAGTTTGAGGAAACATTAAATCAAATTCGGACAGGCCGGTCAAGGTCATCAAGAAGTGAAATAAACATCGAGTATGTTTCAACGTCTCTTCAAGATAATCTGCAACTCTTAAAACGTAAGCGATCTAGTGATAAATGTTCCCAGGGCGTTATTGCATCGCCTTATTTATAAAAAAATGCATTTGCACCCATATAAAATACATCTGGTGTAAAAATTAAAGGATACAGATGCGGCACAACGACTAAATTTTATGAATGAAATGTTTGATAAATTTCCGGTATTTAACAACATTTTGTTCCCTTATGAGGCACATTTCCTCCAATGGGCGCGTCAATATACATAACTATATTTAACATATATATATATATATATATATATATACATATATATATATATATATATATATATATATATATATATATATATATGTAAATGTGGTTTATATCGGGTGTCCCAATTTATCAGCTTATTTGTTTTTATTATAACTTTTAAACCAATGAAAAACAAACACAAACCGTAAGTAAATCATGGGTTTAATTCAAAAAATTTTTCATTATCAAGTTTTGAAAATAGCATCAAAGAAGTGTCCGCCCCTAGTGTGCTGACAGATTCAAACTCTTTGTAAGGCATATTCCATGTCTCTGCTCAAAGTTTTTTGTTGTAGAGCAGTTATTTGCTTGAGATCTTTGAGAGTTGCTGGCAAAATGATGTATACTTTTGACTCTAAATCACTCCCCAAAAATGCCCGAAATCGTTAAATACGGCAAATGCGCTGATCAATTTAAAACTCAGTATTTAGAAATTATGCGGATTGGGAATAATTCCATCAATTATCATGCGAGCTGTGTGGGTCATGGTACCGTTCTGTAGGAACCACAGTTCTGTAGAGCTTAATCTATTCAGCTCGGGTATCAAAAAGTCCTCTATCACTACTCTATAGCGGTTACCATTAACTGCAACTACATTTCATAATTCATCTTCGAATAAATATGGCCTTAGGACGTACTAGAACATTACCCCACACCAAACTGTTATCGTGTGTGGGTGAAATGGCTTCGAATTAATTTAACTTTGATTTTTCCTTCCCAAAACCGATAATTTTGTTTGTTGACCGAACCATTCACCTCCAAGTAAGCTTCGTTCTTCATCAATAATTTTTAAAAAATCAATGGTTTCAGCATCAAGATTCAATTTTGCTTCACAGTAAGTAAGACATTTTTAAATATCAGTCAGAATTAGTTTTGAACCACTTGTAACTTGTAAGAGTACAGATGTTATCGGTTCTCATTATTCTGTGTAGGAACGACCTTCGGATACCAAACTGTGCGGAACGTCTTCTTTAGGATGTTTCTGGAACTTTCAGCACATTTTCATTAGCACGAGCAATGTTTTGCAAAGACGGATTCCTTCTAGGTCTCTTTGTATGACTCCGATCACCAGTGGTTCCTGTCTGCTTAAATCGAATTACTAACTGACTAATGATTTGTGCAGTAAGTGCATTTTGTCGAGCATATTGCCTTCGAAATCTTCGTTGTTTTGCGACAATTGGTGAATTCATTTCAAAATAAATCCTTATTATTTCGGAGTGCTGTTTAAGTGTATCACGATACATTTTAACACTTTTTAAACTATCTTTTAACCCTGCGGAGGTCGCGGTCGGAAAAATTGCAGCTTAGGTCGGATGTATCCCAGAGATACATTCATTACTAGTAATGAATGTATCTCTGGGATACATCCGACCTAAGTTGCAACTTTTCCGCATTTCAGTACATACTAGATGTACTGAAATGCGATAAAAAATTTTTTTAAGAAAACACTACAAATATAATATATTTGTGTTTATTTATTTTCAATTACAATCTAGAAATAATTGGATAAAGAAATATAAAGAATAAAAATGTTTGCTACAAAATAAAGCAAACATGGATAATAAAAGAAAATAAAACTAAACAAATGTATTTATCATTAATTAATGATCATCTTCAATAAATGGATTTACATCTGTTTGATTTACATCTAGGTCCAGGTAATATTTCGTCTATTGTTACATTCTGTCACATAGAGTAGCATAATTTACAATTTTCTACAAATTGTGAGAAAATGACTCTCACAACCGTTAATTTGTCACCATTCAGGCGTTCTAAGCGAGTAAGTTTGTCATTCAATCTGATACAATTGTGAATAAATCTTTATCTCCGTAAAGACATTGTAAGTCTAAAAAGTTCAATCCCACTACCATCTGTAGGTCACAAATCCTGCGAATTTAGCCGATTGTTATGATATAAACCAATCAGATATGAGTCCTAACAATAATTTCAATTTTATTTTGTCTAATCGTTTATCATCCCTTCTCTTGAATACCGGATAGAAATAGAATCGATGTATTTATTTGTATATAATAAGATTAGATCTAAAATATCATCTATGATAAAGAAATGCCATGTTTCAAGTTCTGACTTGGCATTTTTTGCGTTTGGTTGAACTAAATGAAGTTGACACAAAATATTCTGCGGCTGCCTTCAAAATTGCCTTCTTATTGAATTATTCCTCCATTTTGATTCTTGATCCTTTCGAAGAAAATACTATTCATTCATGTCTAATTCATCTTCACTTTCATCACTGAAAATATCTTGTACGGTATCCGAATCTTTGAACGAACTTCTACATAATCATCATCATCTAAATTACTTTCATTTTCGAATTCAACTCTATCATTTTCATCATCAGACTCGAGTAACATTCTCTGAATCTCTTCAACATCTGATAGATGGATTATCCAATCGATATATTTATCCAACCATTTTCATCGCTAAATAAAAAAAAAACAACTAGACCAATACTGGTATTGATGTTTTCGGTAGCTTCCAGTAACAATTTACTTTTAAATATCACAGATCTTTACATAGTACGTGTTATAACCAATCTAACAACATAAACAGTACGAAATGTAACTAGTTATATACGCTGTCCAACAACTCATGACCTTCAAGCTATATACTAGATATGTGCAAAAATATTTAATAAAGCATTTTTTTTTGCATTTGTCAAATCAGCCGCGACCTCCGCAGGGTTAATAATCTTGAATAAAAATGAAAATAAAAAAGTTATAAACAAAAATTACAAGGTGATAAATTTTAGGACTTCTATTAAAAACTTACATAAGCTTTATAAATGTTATATCCAATTACATTTTATAGAATATATCACATAATAAGAATTGTATTATTTTATTATTCATAGAAATTCAAATTTTTATTTAAACTTTTTTATCACTATCAGATACAAAGTAGACATGAAACAATTAAATTTTATCTTGTAAAAGTATGCGTGAACAATTCACATAATACAAATTAAAATCGATTCAAAATAAAATAAAAACCGGAGCATTCCAATTAAACACATTTTTACTGTCGGATTTTTATTTATTACATTCACTAACTGTAAATTTAATTCCCGTTAATTAATCAGTAATTACGATACCAATTAGTATATATATATATATATATATATATCATTTCTACGTTTTAAATTTTTTTTTGTATAAACGATTCTGTTAATTAAGATAATTGTTTCTCGGTAAAATTATTTTGTCTAGAATATTTTAAAGTATAATATGAGATATATCCAAAACAAACATAAAATGTCTTTTAATTTTTTTACTACATTTAAAAAGAAAAAAACCTATTCTTTAAACATTTTTATAATTTTAGTTGAGTCAAGCTGTTAAATGGAATATATTATTACTAAAATAAATTAACAAAATGGAATAACAGGAATATAATAATTTGATTATTTGAATTTTTTTCAAAGAATGTTAAAAATATTAATTATTAAGTTGGTGCAAAAATAAGTGCGGTTTTTACGTATCGAGTATGAAGACGCATATATCAGTTAAAAATTATATTTATGAATCAAAATAAAGACTATTGGCCTGCAAGTATTTCTTCCAACGAGAGATATGTTTGTTTATTACTACAAGATAGAATTCTGGATCCCTGGAATTAACGAATTCATCGAAAGTGCTTTGAGCTGATGCTTGATCTTTAAAAACCTCCTTTCTTAGAAAATTACTTAAATTAAAAAAAATGATTATCTGTTGGAGACAGGTCAGAGGAGGAAGTGAGTGAGGTTAATTTATAAAAGTCATTTGTGAGACATGTGGTTGGACGTTAACATGAAGAAAAATTAATCTTCTTCGATGGACTAATGCTGTCCGTAAACGATTCAAGTTCTCATGCATTTCTTCAATTTCATGCAATATTTTTTTGCTGTTATTGTTTCACCAGGATTAAGAAGTTGTAGTGATATCACTTGCAACATGAATATGAAAATGAATGATACCACTTGCTGACCACCAAACAGTGACCATAATATTTTTTCCATGGAGCTTCGGTTTAGGAAACTATTTTTCTGTTTCTTCTCGGTCTAGCCATTGTGATGAATCTTTCCGATTGTTGTAGAGAATTCACTTTTCATTACATGTTACATCTAGTTTATATAGCACCCATTTATCTATCTTTTCTGTTTTTCCAATTAGACTCAAATGTCGAACAACTTTTGAATAACCAACATTGAGTTCTTCTACCATTTCTCGAGTTGTTCTTAGTGGGTCCGCTTCAATAATGGTTTTTAAATATTATTGTCTATAGTTTAACGACATCCAAGACCCTCCTCCTCATGAAGGCTTTCGTTTTCATAACGAAATTTTTGGAAACAGTGTTGAGCTGTACATTCACTTATTGACTCTTTTCCAAAAACGAATTTAATAATTCGAGCAGTTTTTGTTACTTTGCATCCCAATTTAAACTCATACAACAAAATCGTGCGAATTTATTTTTTTCCATGGCTAATTTAAGAGGTTATATCCAACAATACTAAAGAATGAAAATAATAGAGATAAGCTGAAATCAGTAGAGATAATTTCATTATTTACAATAATGTATCACATGCTATAACAAAAAATAACGGTAACTAGAAAAATCGGCGCCAAACTTAAAATCACAAAAACCGCAATTATTCTGGCACCAACCTAATAATTTTGAAAATAGATTATCTTTCTATATATAAAAATAATACTATCTTAAAATTTGTATGAAAATTTTTTTTCATGTAGACCACCTTTTGGCAACGCCGGTCCCTCTGCTACCCTCTACAAGTAATACGTTAACTATTCCGGATCATGATTGGTTGATGGATAAGGCGTGGCCTCTGTACTGATTGGTTGTCATCAGTCACATGTTTGTATCTCTCTCATGAAGTACAACAAAGGAGTGTAGACAATTTAGTATAAAACTTTATAAAAGTGTTAAAGAAATTTATTCAAAATATTGTATTCACTGAAGATTTAGAGTAAAAAAATTGTTACATACTTCAGCATTGAAATGTGTAACATTTTTTTTGAATGTGTTGTTAATTTTTATAAACTTTTTTTTAGTAAAAACTTTACGACTTACATTTTACAAAAATTATTTACCCGCATAATTTGTTAATTTCTGTTATTTATTAGACGAAAGCGAGCGAATACGAAGCTCCTGGGGGTCGAAAAGCGTAGCGAGCTGGGAGCAGAGCCCCATGATTTGTAGAAGAAAATTAAGGAAAAACGAAATGAAAAATATAGAATGAATAGAATTATCTAATATTTTTTATATGTTCGTTTTGACAGGTGTTTAAGTTAGAATTTTTTTGAACTTAACAGATTATTCTATAGCCATCATATATGCCATCCTTAGCGTTCTGAGGATGGCATTAACAATGAATTGCGCATAAGCAGAAATTAAAATGAACAATAATCAATTATTGAATATTTTTAAATTGACACCTTTTGTGGTTTGTGAGAGAGTGAAATGAAATTAATTTTGTGAAATGATATCTAAGTTATCTTGACCAAAGTGCTACTATGAACAAAATATATTGTTTGCTAAGTGGTCTCGATTTGGCTTTAGTTGGGATCAAGAATTATTTAAGTACTTCGGAAAGTGACAAATTCTGTTAATTAAATTTCAGTATTGAGAGCCATGCTAGAGGTATTTAAAGTTATAAATAATATCAGCTTATATCAATTCAACTAAATTAAATAATATTTTTACACATATAAGAATTGGATTAAAAAATAAATAATCCATACTTATTTATTTACCCTTATATTACACATTTTTTAATTAAATATAGTAATTAAAGAAGTTCTATAAATTAATATATTGATGTTAAAATTAGATTATATACTACTCATTTTTAAAAAGTAAGTTTCATTATTTTAGAGAATACAAACATAAAAATGTATGATTTGTTTAAATATTCAGACTTTTTAAAAAATATATATCATTATTTTAGAAGTAACAAGTATTATATTATAAAATGTGAGACAACAAATATTATATTATAAAATGTACTTAAAAAATGTAATGTACTTAGAAAATTATCAACTTTTTTAAGTCACGTACACTATAGGTTCCTGAACTTGTTGCAAGAGCTATTCGCGAATAACACATGAACTGTTTGCGAACTTGACAAGAGTTATTGAACCTAGCATCAAATCAAACAATAAATTCAGGCAGTGACATCAATTGCAGTGAGAGGTTATTTTGTTCACTTTGGATATTTGTAAGAACTTTGTAATTGTTTAAAGAAAATATTTTATTATTGTAATAATTTATTATTTGAAAAATACAATATATCAGTTCACATAACACATTATTTTCCTGTTATGCTTTATTATAGAAACAGAAAAATAAGCTTATTGGATTTCATAAATTTATTTACGCTCCACAAATTACTAAAAAAAATTATTCAGCTCCAAAATATTCAATACATCACTATTGATTTTCTTAATTGTTTCTTATGTGTATTTCGATGAGAATAACATCATCTTTAAAGTACTAACTTTAAAAATTTTAAATCTTTACCTTCATTAACTTTTCTTCAAAGAAAAAACAGTTCTAAATGAACAAACTTGATTTATATTGAACATTTATCAGAAAAGTTTTTGGTATTTTATGAAGTGAAAAACGATATCATTCCAAGTGAATTTAGGGAAATTCTCAGAACTTTATTATGTTCTTAATAAATGAATATAATATTATAATTTTATTAATAAATTATTATAATTTAAAAAATGTATATAATTTGGAAATACTAAACTAAAATTCGACGAAAATTATTCATTACTTAATGAAATTTTTAATACTAATTTACAATAAAATCAACTAACGAAACCTTATGGGAAAATGTGTGGGTTATATTTTTATGATTTTGATCTTGATAAAAGGCTATATATTACAGGAATGAGTATAATTTTTTTCAACAATGAAAAGATACTTTATATAATTTCTGTGCTCCTGATATTCAAATCATAACATTTGACGAAGTGACCAAAAAAGTACGGTGAATACAAGCCACGCCACCTTATGGAGATTCGAGACTTTCATAATACTATTTAATCGATATTTTAAACCTTTACAATATGTAACAAGTTTCAATTTGTTCATTTCAATCAGTTAGTGTATTGAAGTATGATTTTGTGAAAACAGGTTTTTTTAATTTTGTCATAAAAATGGATCACGAACAACGCATAAATATTAAAGTCTGTTCCACAGTTCAAAAAAGTGCCAAATAAACTCATGAAATGTAAGTGTTAGTGTACAGAAAAGTTGTAGTTACTCTTAAGACGGTTTGTCAATATATATATATATATATATATATATATATATATATATATATATATATATATATAGGTTAGAGCGATTTCGTACTATCTGTGAATCGGTTCAGAATGAAGGAAATTCGGGATGTCCTTCATCATCAAAACCCAATGGAAATCTTTAAGAAATCATTGAAATAGTTCGATCAAATAAGCGATTGACTATTGGAGAAATTTTTGAAAACCTGATCATCTCTCATGCAGTTTGTTCAAAGCATTTTAATGAAAAATTTGAACACGAGGTAAGTGAACGCAAAATTCGTTTGAGGCGTGTTGATGTCTGAACAAAAGAAACAGCGTTTGTCAATTTTATTGCAGTTGTGTGATCATGTGGCTTTAGATTCGAACTTTTTAAGAACCGTCATCACTGGAAATGAGTCTTGGGTGTACGGTTATGATTCTGAGACCAAGGGTCAAAGTTCTCATTTGAAATCACACAATTCGCCCAGTGTGAAGAAAGGTTGCCAATCGAAATTCAACATCAAAGTAATATAGAATGTTTTTTTCGGCCTGGAAGTAATTATGGGAGCGGGGTTTGTACCTAATGGCATAAAAGAGAATCTTGAAAACTAAAAAGATGTATTACGTTTACAGAACGATGCACTCTGAAAAAGACTAGACAAACGGACAAACGGTTTTATCCTCCATCATAACAAAGCTCCCTGTGCCACATCCTTTTCAAGGCGGAATTTTTTGTATAATAAAAAATACAGTATGTCCATATCCACCGTATTCACCAATTTTGGTACCATGCGCCTTCTGGGTTTTCCCCAATGTAAAATCAGAAGCGTTTTCAAACAATATATATCGCAATGAAAGGTAATGACAAAGTAGAACTTCCAATGCTGTTTTTAAAAGTGGCAAGAACTTTGGAATAGAGGCGTGTTGAGCAGGGTACGAGGAAACTTTTGAGGGGAACTAATTTTAATTTGTATTTTACTTCAATAAAAATTTTTTATTCGGTTATTCACCGTACATTTATTCACTCCTATATGTATATATATATATATATATATATATATATATATATATATATATATATATATATATATATATACACTTTCATTATAATATTATTTCTTAAAATAATGCCAATTTTAAATAAATAATACAATTAAACTATAAAAAATAATTAAAATTGTTACAGTAGTAAACGTTCTAATTGTATTTTCCAATCAGAGTTTTTGTTTGAGCTTTAAAACTCGAAGAACGAACTTTACGCTCACTCGCCTCATGTTTAAATTTGTCATTAAAATGCTTTGAACCGAAACATAAGAGATGTTCAGATTCTCAGAACATTAATTATTTGTTATAATAATTTTTCTTTATTATAAAAGGATGAAATTGAAAAGATGAAATAAAACAAAAGTTATTTACAAACAACGTGTGGGTACGTTTTTGAGCTCAATGTATTTTTTTTTTTTTTTTGGTAAAATATACTTCTTTTACTTCATTTACCAATAATATGTGGATTATTTTAGAAAATAATATATAATGTTTAATTTTTTAAAAAATGAGTGATTGTATTATATTTTAAGCACTTGCTACAAGTGATACTATGATATCGAAATGTGTGCAAGAAGCACTCAAAAGTGATCAATAAATCATTTTTTGAACATTTTTGACTAGAAAGTTTTTCTAGGATGACAGCAATTTATCTGTGAAAGTGAATTTAGCCAGTATCAGAATTGTATTGTAATAAAAAAACATTATTATGCCGGTAAGTACCAAAACAAAAACAAGACATTCTATTTTCTATTATATAATAATTTATGTAAATACCCTTAGAACTGAACATTTCAGCAAATATAAAAAAATCTTTCTATTATATTATAGAAAATAATTCCATCATAAAATTTTCGTAAAACATTTTTTTTTTATTTTTTATGTAAACCACCTTCTCGCAGCCCGTTTCCTTCACTAAACTCAACAATAACCCCGTTAACCATTTCTATTTCCGGCCATCAATGATTAGTTGGCATCAGTAACATGAATGTAGCTCTCTCATGGTGAACAACGAAAGAGGTGTATACCTGTTTCAGTAAAAAACAGGCCTATGCTACTCGCCTCGCGGTCGTGGTAATTATTCAGTAAACTATTGATGTAGTGGCGCTAGTAGTAGGTTGGTACTTCTGAAAGAGAGTTTTAAAAATTCTTCTGTTACCCATTTTACCCAAATAATTTGAAAAGAAGTTTATTACAAATATAGGGATATGTGGCCTAATTAAGAGAAATCAGAAGAAATGTGTAGAATCTACCTTACCGACCCAGTAATTTCCAGACTTTTATTAATTAAAATTTCTATTTAATTTTACTTGGTAATATAGGTAAATGAATAAAACAAATGCGCTATTGCGTTGAATTAATAAATTGTATTCATATATAAAATAGAAATCATATACAAATTTAAATTGGTACTAATATACAAAATGGGAAATAACTTCAAGTAACGCAGAATTTCGCAACTTTTTCAGTAAACTGATTTTTTGCTTATCTCTTGAAAAGGACATCTGCTTTATTGGCATTAATATATACGAGATCAGACAATTAAGTAATGCGACCGATTTTTTTTCTCGGCCTGTGGTAACACTGCGAACCTGTAACTCCGCCACCGTAATAGCAGATCCCTACTCTCTCGATTGAGACCTTGACCACCCTCGTACGATCATTTCCTCGCCAGCTATTTAGTGTTTTGCAACAACGCGCGAGTAGTGCATGTCACGAAAATGGAACCGAGAAATTTAGAGCAACGGTGCGCGATAAAATTTTGTGCAAAACTCGGCGAAACCGCGACAAAAACTTATGAAAAAGTGCTTAAAGTGTATGGTAGTGATGCCCTGAGTCGTAGTCAGGTGCTTCGGTGGCATACCGATTTTAAAAAAGGCCATTTTAAAAAAGGCGGTTTTAAAGTGAAAACCATGTTGATTTGCTTCTTCGACAGCAAAGAGGTGGTTCACAAAGAGTTCGTACCACCTGGACAAACCGTAAATCAAGTATTCTACCGCAATGTGCTCGAAAAATTACGAAAAAGGGTGCTCAGAGTGCGTCCAGAGATCGCGAAGACTTTGGTTCTGCATCACGACAATGCTCCCTGTCACAGTGCGTTCAGTGTCTCTCAGTTTTTGGCGTCTAACGGCATCGCAACGTTACCACAACCGCCCTATTCACCGGACATGTCAACCTGCGACTTTTTCCTATTCCCCCATATGAAAAAATTCGTCAAAGGTCGACATTTTGACTCCGTTGAAGATATCCAAGAATCTGTGACGAGGGTACTCGGAGAGGTCCCACAAGAAGTGTTCCAGAATTGTTACGAAAACTGGAAAACTCGCTGGAATAGGTGTATAGATGCGGGAGAGGACTACTTTGAAGGGGATCGCAGCGATGTACCTTAATTTTTAAATATACTCGATTTTTGAATTTTGTCGCATTACTTAATTGTCTGACCTCGTATGTATGAATTATTTTTATTTTTATGCAAAACAAAATTGACAAACATTTCGCGTATGATTACAGATTTGGGTTAGTTTGTTTACATTTTCAAGGCGCACGTAAAGAATGAGTCTGATAAGAGCGACTAGAGGAGGGAGAGAGAGGTCCAAGATCCAATCTATTGATAGTATCGTCTGGTGGCATTTATATTCCATAGCTAGAGAAATATATTGACAGTATAAGCGAGTGGCATGGGCCTGGTGTAAAATTGATGACATTTATTCCAAATATAGTATTCACTGAAGCTCTAGAGCAAAAAAAAATGTTACACATATTAACACTGTATTTCCTTGTTAATTTTTATAAACTTTTACAATAAAAATCCATTCCAATTTTACGCAGAATATTAATTCGTATAGTTTGTTAATTTCTGTTATTTCTTAGAGGAAAGCGAGCAAGAGTAAAAGCCTCCACAGGGGTTGGCGAGCGTAGCGGTTAGGAAGCAGAGCCTCCTGATATATTTTTTTTTTAAACTTATAGTTAATATCTCTTTTACTTTTAATATGCTAGTAATGTTTATATATTTTACTTATAATGTCGTATAATTAGTTTCAAATACATTTTTTACTTAAAATAATCTCTTAATTTTTAAAATGTGTTATTGATATACTTTTCAAGCTTTATGTAGAAAATTTCTTTATTGTCCTCTTGTAACGATAAGATCTTATACATTAAATTAATTAACATCAAATTAAATTTCCCAATAATGATATACTCACCTCATCTTTGAAGTTTTTTTAAGTATACTGTTGCTAATGTATTGAAAAAATTATATACGCTGTAAGCCATTTGAATTTTTTTTGAAGTTATTCCTTTTGACACATTCATTTCAAATTATTTGTTTTATAAAAGCATATCATTTATTGGTCTATTTATCAAAAAAAAATGCTCTTTATGTATAACTTTTCAATAACTTACTTTGTATATAAATATATTTTACTCGAAAATAAAATATTAGAACCTAATATTGTTACTGAAAATATTCATATTTATTATAATCCATACGAATTATATCAATATCTATATAAATGAATTGTGGCGAATGGAAAATATGTACACTGAATACATTTTACCTCTTTGCTCCTCAGGTTGTTATAAATTATTAATTTCCTTATTAAAGTATTACACAGTATTAGTAATAATCTAATATTTCAATTTCAATAGTCTGTGATAATATGTTGTAGTGCGTACAAACTTAATATTATTCATTGTCGAAATACACTCCTTTCTTAACATTTCATACTAGTCTTATTGATACGAAAAAAATGTTTACGATAGTATTTAGTAATAATAAAACAGTTGAGATTCGTTAACTACACATTTGTGGGTGTATAGATATCTTATCTCTATTTCCAAAAGTAAATATATTTTTAAAAAAGAATGTAAATAATTATATTTTTATTTTCATATTTTAATCAAGGCAAGAAAATAAGTTACATTTACAAAATTGGAAAAATAAAATTGAATCTATACAGAATTTAATAAGAATATCATTTACATAACAGAACAATTATTTAAAATATACTATAATCCCACCATTTATGTGAATAATTGGTTGCACAAAAACAGCGCATAAAAAAAATACAAATCGCGTGAATGGAGACATAAAAAGCTATTAACAATCTTCAAATCAGCATGCTTATCATACATGATTTTTTATTTGGATTCCATTGTTAAATAAATAAATATATATATATATATATATATATATATATAAATATATATATATATATATATATATATATATATATATATATATATATATACATATATCGTTGCAAATAAATCTTTGAATCTGAAATATTTTCCTAAAGTATGAAATAAATCCTAACTAAAATATTAAACTCACTCTAATATTCAAAATTAGCGTTAATTTCTTCATTTTAAGTTATGGTCTCATTAATAACTGATTTAATAAATCTTAGGTTTCATAAGTTGTCTGCAGAGATTCAAGAGTTTAATTGATTTATTATCGGCTGTACCCAAATCAAACGCTGAAGAAAAGGTAAAAACATTTGCCTTATTGGAAGAAAATATTTTAAGTAAAAATACATATTTCAGTTAGTGATGTGATACGAGTCTATAATAAAACTTTTTTTGTTACAATTTGCTATGAAATGGAAAACAGAGAGAAAACTATCATATAAAGGTAACAACCAAACTAATTGTGCACGTTATTAAGAAAATCCATCTTTGGAATCGCTAAAACCAGTGCAGTGGATTGAAGACGAATTTGAAAAAAACTAGCATAAAAATTAATATACTTTATACAGAAATTTTAATCAAATGGATTTAAAAGAAAATCGTTCACAGAAAAATCTCTTTTTACATAGAACGTAAAACAGTGTAAGCTAAGCAGCGCATAGATCTGAAAAAAGGTGATTTTTTCCAGATGAATTGAAATTCAATTAAATCGAATTTTAATTCGAAAAGTTGAAAGTAAAAGAGGAAAAATATGCTAATAAATATATTCTCTCTACAGATAACTATTAGGTATACAAATTAATTCGGTGCTTCTTTACATCAAATGAATGTTTAGGGAAAAATGGAATAAATTTTTATCCTCAAAATATTCCCTATTATTTTATATAACTTTTGTCTAACTGTCAAGTAACTGACGAATCTTATGTCAAAAAAAGATCTCGTTTTCGAGACAATCAGTCGTAATGCATTTTTCCACTGTTTAGCAAGTTTTATACAGTACAATACCTTCCCCTCAGGCTAAGTAAATCATTTACAGTGTTTCAGTTACATTTTTACAAGTAGAACGCGAAAAATATCCAATTCCTAATATACTGCTTTTCAGATGCCATTGTGTTCACTGCGATTTTATGAGTTTATGCTAACTGTTTAGAAAATATATATAGTGTTTTTGAATGTTAAGGTTGAACTAAGGTTGGTAAAACAACAAAAAAATATTTTAGTTCAGAGCAGAGGTATGATTGATCCAATTTAAAAGTACTGAATTAATTTTTACACCCAACATTTGCTATACCCATTTCAATATCTTTATATAGATCTGTTATCAAATTAATTTCTACTTGAAAAAATACCATGGATATAAAAGTGATGACGTGTTATGTTTAAAGGAATTAGCTGATAACATATATTTATTTTTAGAAAGCTGCGGAAAATTTAACAACATAAAAGTGTATTATGAATGGAATGTATAAGCCGAATTTCTATATCACTGAGTGTGTATGGCGAATTATCTACTTGTTGAATTATATATATATATATATATATATATATATGTATATATATATATGTGTATATATATATATATATATATATATATATATATATATATAAAGAGAAGAGACCTGCCGAGTAAATTGAAAATAGACACCACTAAGGTGGAATGGAAGAACTCGGTAAAATACCTAGGTGTATATTTAGATAAAAAGCTTATATAACAGTGAAAATGCGACAAAAGACGAGAAAAAAAGATACGCAGCACTTAGTATTATATATCCAATGCTAGCGAAGAACAGTAAACTAAACGAAAAGAATAAAATACTGTTGTATAAGATGAGTACAAGATTTTTTGAAAATTTTCCTAGCAAATTAAATGAGGTTACTAACAAAATGAGGATGATAGAAAATTGAAATCAGATGCTGGTGTTAATGGTGTAAAAACTGCCAAAATAAAAAGAGCTTTTACATAGAATGAACATAATAACAGCCACACAATTTTAAATTAATCTCTCTCTATATATATATATATATATATATATATATATATATATATGTATATATATATATATATATATATATATATATACTCGTATATATAACACATACATTATTTATTAGTTGAGATATTAAATTAAGTTCACTAATCCAACATTGTAGTGAGAAAGTCATCCTTGTTGTGGTAGTTGGAAAAACCGTATGATTCACTTGAACACGTGAAGCTATTTTATTTTTCAGGGCAACGTACGGACATCAAATGGTTTATTGGGCACTACTGAAAGAAATGGTACGGAACGTGAATTGATCGTTCCGCCAGTCGCACATATCAAGCCGTCTTGGGTGTAATAACATTATTTATCTTCTGTTTAGTTGCTGTGGAACGTGAGAGACAATAGTGGCTGGCTAGTGGTCACCACTTGAGTAATAGTTGTACGACTACGGTACGAATTGTAAAAATTCCTGCTCATCGGGACTTTGTACAGAGCTGTGGATAAAAAATTGAAGTAATTATTTTTCAATCTAAATTTGTTATCAGGATACGTGTACAAACGTGAGATATATATATATACGGTCATTGAAAGTGGTTCAGTCTAAAATTTTGTTCAATTTTATTTTAAGGATTGTATTTTTTTATAATTTAAGGGAACAATGCAATTAATTATTTGGTATTTGATAGGATTAGTAGATTTAATCATCGGTAACGTAAAAAAGGTGCAAAAAATATTTTTTTATGAGATTTTAACATAAAAAGGTTGTTAGACTTAGTTTTGTGATCGATGATTAAATTTTTTTTAATAAAAATAATATTCGAACGACATTTTTAATTGCATTATACGAATATATATATATATATGCATAAAGATTTAATTCGCATATGAAATTAATATTTGGTCGACCCTCCTTTTGATTTTATTACAGCTTCAATTCGTTGCGACATGGAATTCACTTCTTCCTCAATGAAATCTTTCGTCAATCCTTCGTTCTACTCTTTCTTTAACTCTGATCTCAATTTATTTATTATACTTATATTCCTTTTATTTATTCTATATTTTATTACACACCAGATATTTTCTATTGGGTTGAAATCAGGACTATTCCTGGCCATCGGAATGTTGTGCGTCCAAGTTTTTTTAAGTAGTTACCTATAGCAAATTAACAGGAACACTAATTTTTTTATACAAAATCTTATTAACAGGGAACAAAATTATAAATAACAACTAAAATTCGTCTTATATGACTTATGGAATAGTGCAAAATCAAGTTGGAAGATTATGGAGTCTCAATGTGAAAGATGATTATCCATCGAAGGTAAAACACTAAGGTTATTTTCTTACACACTTCTCTATTAATAAAGCCATTCAAAAACGCCAACTAACCAACACTATAATAAGAAAAACATCCTGAAATCATTTGCCTTTGAGGGAGCCTTACAGTTTTCTAGATGCACTTTTCCAAAAAATTCTTTCCACTTTGTCGTCGCACGTACTGAATACCGTTAAAGAGGTTAATTTTGGATTCATCGGAAAACATGACTTTTAGGCAATCCCATGATATCAAACTTTTACAGATTCTTCTCCAGTTTAAGCGACCTTTTTTCATTTACGCTGTTAGAAATTTTTTTTGTCAGGTCTTTGTGCATATAATCCATTCTCCCTCAATCACCTCCAAACAGTTTTAACACTTATGTTCACTGAAAATTGATTGGATAGTTCTGCCCTTATTTCTGTAGCTATTTTAAATTGATCTTGTAACGACAGACAAATTAACAAACGATCTTCTCGTTCAGTGGTTATTTTAACTTTACCAGCTCCTTTATTTTCATCTACTGTAATCAATTCTCTTGTTTTTTTTTCAAAATTATTGTTGCTGATGTCTGCAAACTTCCACATTTTTTAGAAATATTACATGTTAACAATTCGACACTCACTAAACTAACGATTTCTATTTTTTTTGGAGATATATGAACTTGTTTTGGCATTGTTATTTTACAAGAGCTTCAATCACATCTTCCACTGTGAAATTTCAAATGTAACTGAGTTATTTGTATGAAGGGCATGCGTATTTAACAGGGAGATAGTAAAAAAACCTGGTAATTTATTTCTTTTCTTTTAATGACGTAACACCATAATATTAAGGGTGAACCACATTCAAAGACCGTAATTATATATATATATATATATATATATATATATATATATATATATATATATATATGTACGTATGGTATGTATGTATATATGTATGTATGGTATGTATGTATATATGTATGTATGTATGGTATGTATGGTATGTATGTATATATATATGTATGTATGTATGTACGTACGTATCTATACAGTGGTTACCAAAATCATGCATCAATTTTTTTTTCAATTATATTTGATAAAAGAAGAAAGTGAAGTTATATTTCATCTAATATACAATAAAATAGTTCATACTTAAAATTAGTTTCGGTAATAAAAGAAAAAAGGGTGCGTGTAGTAGTACGCTTGTAGTAGAAGAAAGAAGTGAAACTTCGTTAAAACAGTTAGAGTTATAAGTGATTCAATTTAAAGCCATTGAATTAGTTTATACACCTGATATCACAAATATTATTTATGTTATCTAAAAAACTCCAGTATCAAATATATTAAAATTTCCCCAATATTTTTTTTATTTCTATTTTTTGGTTACTGGTTGTATATTATAGAATCTTATGACATATGTGATTGAATATACGTGAAGTACTACGTTCTAGGATATATGATGACCACCCCTATAGTATAGAATGTATCTATCAAACGATATAAAGGTTAGCACAAACAAATTGAAGATTTACTGACTGGTCAACGAATGCAGAAACATACATATACATAAAGATATATATGTAGTAAAAATATACACACACATATGCATCTTTGCATGAAAACAGGATAATATAACCGTTTTTCGGTCCGTGGCAATCGGTAACGTATTGAGATAAACCCAATTTGTTCCGTGAATAGGATATGACAGTGCCCAACATAAATCTTAACGTACGAGTCGTTATCCGCAATGAAATATGATACTGCATATTATTATTATTATTCATCTTTGATGTGAGGCGGCTAGTTTGTGTATTTTCGAATCATTTATTGTTGCCATTTATTTCAAGCACGACGTGACACGTACATAAATGTTTACGTGCGTGGTATCACTCTTTCACCCATCTACTAAGCGAATCGCCTCTTGTAAAATATATTTTTTTATGATTAATGGATTGGATAGTTGAGCCGATAAAAGAAAAGAGAGGCGTTTATTCGTTCACATGCTCGTATTGAGAAATTTCCGATATTTAACGTTGTACGAGAAGTTTTTCAAATTTCAATAAATTTGTAAATGTTATTTTTTTAATGACTATACACACATATACATATATATATATATATATATAAACGTGGGTCGTTTGATAAGTATGGTAAAAAAATTTCATCACCGTTTTTTGTAAAAAATCGATTTTATTTCTCAACATAGTCTCCATTTAGTATTATACATTTGGTCCAGCAAGTCTGCAAAATACACATTGCCGGTGGCGACGACATCCTCATTCGACGAGAATTTCTTCCCAGCGAGTTAATTTTTAAAGTTTGGGATAAGGAAAAAAGCCGAACGAGGCCAAGTTCGGAAAATAGGGTGGTTGCAAATCAATTATAAGACTAATTTGTGGAACTTCGCCATTGCGGTAGTCGATTTGTGAGATGCGTTATCCTGGTGAAAGAGCACTTTTTGTGCGCTTATCTTAGCCGTTTTAGTTTCTGCTCTTCTTTCAAACGGTCCAATAATGTTGCATAATAGGCTTCTGCTATCGTTTTTCCCATCGTTAAGTAATTGATCAGGATGATTCATTTGGAATCCCAAAAAAACAGTGGTTATCACCTTTTTGAAAGTGACACTTGATAGCCGTTACATTACCAAATACATGGTGGCGTCACATAATAGAAATTTACCAAATTTATCAAACGACCCGTGTATATATAATATATATATATATATATATATATATATATATATATATATATATATATATATATATTCTACGACGGAAATTTAGAAAGTCCACGACTTAATAATGAAAGACTTTATTTATCTTTTTCGAATAACTTTTATTTTTCAATATAGTCTCCAGTAGAGATGCTCCAGTACTAATTTCTCACTCTGAAAGTTTAATTCCTCATGATCCTTTAATAGTCGTCAACAGACGCATTCAACTCATCATTTTAAGAAAATCAATAGTCACCTAGATTTTTTGGGGTTTGAAAATCGATGAAAGTTGACGGTGCTAAATTAGCTGAGTATAACGGTTTAAAAAGTGCTCGTACTCTAAAATCTTACTTCAATTCAACATTTTTTTCCATGGAAAGAACATTTGTTTAGTTTGTGCAATATCCTAATGAAAAACTGTTTTCCTTTGATAAAATTGGTCTTCTTTATGATTTTCTTGGTTCAACTAATCCAAAAGACTAGCATAGTACACTTTCGTTATCGTTTTACCCTACGAAAGATAATTAGCCAACAGTATTCTCTTAGCATCCCAGAAAAGGGTAGCCAGAAAAATATTTTTGTATGTGAAATGCGTGAAAAATTGATTTAATAAAGGAATGCTAACTATATTGCTATAACCATTTTTTCTCATAACAAAGGGGTTAAATCGTTATTTTGCAATTTTTCTACCACGAAAGATCTAATCAACTTAAAATGAATAATATTTAAATACAGTAAATGAATGAAATACCTTAATAATCAAACTTATCTGGCTAAGATTCGGGGCTATTCTTACGTCAGAATAGACCGTCAGATCCTGGTTGTAGGATAATGAGGGGGGGAGGGTGCTAGAGTATAATTACATTTTTATGAACTATCAGACCATACTCTCTCGGGACTAGCACGAAAAAGGATTAAATTCCATTTTTTTTTAATAACTCGTTTCCTGTTGCAGTTGAAAAATAAATAAGAAAATTATTTTGTAAATAATTTAATTCTCTACAACTTTGGTTTTTATATATTTTTTTATGCTCTGAATATTTTTTATTTACTGAAAAAAATCCATTTTTTTTTGCATTTTATTCGTTTTTCGTTCGTTTGACATTAAAGAAACATGATAACAAAGTTGTAGAGTATGAAGAAATTTACAACTTTCATATTAAACTTTTTTGTGCGACAAATATTTATTTACACCGGTGCAAAAGGTTGTGTGTACGGTATTTTCGGAATTGTACAAGTTGACATTTTTGTACCATGCTGAACCTAAGCTCCTACAATTATAATTGTTTGTCCGTCTTCTATTTTGCATTCAGCAATGCAGAATTCACCAACTGCTGTCCACGACGCACCAAATAACTGGGTTGTTGCAACAGTCATATCTATAAATTGAGTGACAATGTTAACTAAGCCGTCGCTCGCTTCTGCCGTCTACGCTTGATCCATTCTCTCCCCCCCCCCTCCCACAGACACTTAAAATCGTAACAACATCCGTAAGAATTTTTCGTCTGGGCCTTGAAAATTTACTCCCAACGAAGGTAAAGAAGTTTCACTTTAAAAATAATCAGAGGCCGTCAAATCTAAGGAACTTGCTGGTCAAATAACATCTCCATTTTTGGAAATGATATGGTTCTGAATGAACGATCTACAACAGCCATGGGCACTCTAGCGATAAGTGTTGTTGACCCATTTTGTTCAAAGTATGTAATTTGTGGAAATTGAATTAATTCATTCATCGGAAATACTGTAATCATGCTAGTGTATCAGGCTATGTTAAAGTTTATGGCATTTTCTAAGAAAAATGGCCTTACAATTCCGGAAGGTGAAGTACATAGAATAGAACAACTTCTGGATTGTGCTGCGGCCTTTCATGTGATTCGAGTGGTTTCTAGATACTCTAAAATTGAATATTCTTCTTGTTCACATAGCTATTTAAATGAAAACGCGCTTCAGTTGACATAAATAAAGTGTTAATCATATTTTTATCTTCATCTAAACGCGCTATCATATCTTGACAAAAATTCATTCGAGCAAGGAAATCAGCATCTTTTAACTCCTGAATAATTTGAGTTTTGTACGAATGAAAATTTAAATCTTTATATAACATTCGACATGCCGATGTGTTACTAATGTTCAATGCCGATGAGTTTACATGCCGAACGTCGCGCTTCGTGGGGATGTACTATTTTGTACCACGTGTTGGACACTTTTGGAAGGATTTCACAGAGAAATCTCGATGTGCATCGGGTCACTTCTCCATATTTACTAAATGACTATGAATAACTAACAATGTAATTGCTTAATTTTACCCTCTCATTCCAAAGATAAGTGAATAATCCTGTTTTTAAAATCTGAAGCAACACTGGCGCACCCTGAATTAATTGTTTTGATTTATATTATTAAATATTTGTATCAATATTCATATTGTTTACTCGTAGTTTTCACACGTTCATGAAATTTCACTCAAATAATCAATAACTTTATATAGTGATGTTAAAACCAATGAATACAGAACATGGAGAAAGAGGCATATTAGCTTGAAAGTGATGAAGAATTGACTGCCTTCAAAGTATCTCATATATATATATATATATATATATATATATATATATAAATATATATATATATAAATATATATATATATATATATATATATAAATATATATATATATATATATATATATATATATATATATATATATATATATAAATATATATATATATATATATATATATAAATATATATATATATATATATATTCAAATCATGACGTGAACTGAAGAGTGAGTTTATACAAAGCACATTTAGTTAATTAATTTTAAATGAATGAAAACATAAAACTTTTGTATGTATTAGGTCGGTAGAAAAATAATTGCGGTTTTTATATTGTCATTAAAAATTAATACTTTAGTTTGAAAACATGATCGAAAATTATATTTAATAACTACATTTATTGACTATAACTACAGCTCAAAATTGTTTTTTTTTCATAAATGTTTTCTGTCATTAATATAGGACTGACACTATTGTTATGATACTAAGACAATTATCTGAAAAAATTATAGTTCAAAAATTAAATAAATTCTGATTATATTCAGTTATAACAGATATTATATAAATTGTTTTGAAATATATTTCATATACGTTATAAAAAAAGAAAATGTATTTAAGAAGTACACATTAAAGAATGGTTTTTTGAAATTATACATGCATTATTTTATCTTACATATTAGTGCTTAAATAGATAAAATAAATAAAAAATATATAGAAAAAAAAAATATATAAGTTCTAGTACAGTACATACATGAATTAATTTATTAGTATAAATTTTATGGAATAAAATTTTATTAAATGTCGATGAATTTACATCCAAAAAGTACCCAATTTAAATTTATATTCATATTTAATCAACAACTACATCTAAGTTGAATAAATCTAACCTTTTTACAGCATTGTATTATGTGAAACCTGTATAAAGTTTACTTCATTATTATGTAATACGTATGTTTACAACGAACTAGTTTACTTAATCATATGTTTACATAATTAATGTGAGTTTGTATTTTGCGTGCAAATATAGCAGGAATTCGCTAAATTGTACACTTCAAACAAGATGTAATTTTTGGTAATCCTTACAAATCTATGTAAGCATTTTCATGAATATTCAGTTTACATTCACCCCACACACGTATTTCTACAGATACAATTCTCGTATATGTGCTTGTCTTTCTATGTATCTAGCCCTTAAGGAATAAATTATATTTGCATTCAATTAATAGATTTGATAAATAAATGAAATATATATACTAAATAATACAATTATATATATATATATATATATATATATATATATATATATATATAATTATAAGTCTTTATATCTATCTCTTATTAGTCTTCGTTCTTTTAGAACAGTAAAGTGTTTGTTATCCACTATTAGTTTTGATACGAGTGCCATACTCAAATAGATGTTGATTTTTTCTGAACTTGTATTTTCCTTGGTGGACTTCTTCTTTCTTCGACCGTTTTTGGGAAACCTTGTACCCGGACTACAAGCATCTGACTTGGATGCTTCAGTGACTTGTACTGTTTATTTGGCTATTTGACTAGGAAAAAATTTTGAGAACCTAGTACTCATGTTGAAAAGCTAATCACCCACCCCCTGTCGAAAACAAAATTACTATTTCTATCTGGCGAAGTGATACGGTAAATATATGCTTTATTCTTCTATATCTTCTACCTAATTGATTACACAAGTGAACTATACTGGATGTTATTAAGTTTCCAATTAACTTGTCATGAGATTTTTGTTGGTAGAAAAATAATTCAGGTTTATGACCTTCAAATTCATATACATTTTTCCATTTGTTGTCTAAAATTATTGTATGACTAACGCTTAACTTTTATGCAAGCTCTTGAATTGTTATCCTGTGAAAGATAATCGTATCGATAATATTATATCATTTTTATTAACGTTTTCTGTTTTTTTCAAATATATAAACTATAGAGTTTTATATCCAATAGATAATCTGAATATCCATCTGCAAGTCCTTAAATGGCTAAAAAATACTAATATTCTTAGATATTGTTTATCTTAAACTCATTTTTATAGTAGAATTTGAGTAGAAATATTTTTTGATTAAATCTATCATAGAAAATGTAGTTATTTTTGTTATTAAAAGATTCTAAAGACTTTTATTAAGTTCATATATACTTGTAAAATAATAGTATGGTAAAGACGCTAATACGAGTACGGATAATAAAAGAATAGATATCATCAACCTTTTGTAGTAGATGATGCCAAATAGACAGTATAATAATGAGGTTATAAACTTATAATTAATTACATTTTATTCAGTCACAATAAATTTATTATGTAACACTTTCAATATATGTTAAGAGAATCTATTTGTACATATCATGTAAACTTAATTTATGTCAAAGAAGGATTTAATAGCTATAATAAACAATAACAAAGGCGTAAATGTGTCAAGCATCAAAAATTATAAATCAATTACTCCTGGAGAAAATGTGTCATAAAATTCACACTTTTCTTTTCCTTAAATTTATACACGTGATCTTATTACATGATATCGAAAATAAGAGATTAAAAATTTATTTTTATGAATAATATTCAATAACCTTTCATTAAAAAAAGTAACATCAAAGTGTTTTTGTTTTATTCGGTCCTGATATACAATTCACACAATGAGAATGAATTGTCATACACACACATATGTATATATATATATATATATATATATATATGAAAATAATACATTATATGATATTTATGAAAATATCTTTACTCGTATAAGGAAAAAATAATAAATATCAATGAATATACACAGGATATCCAATTTACAACTTTAAATTGAAATTATTTTCACAATAAATAAAAAATATTTGGTCACATACCGTAAGTACTTTATTTAGACCTTGAAATTATGTGTAGAATATAATGTCCACCAAATGATAATCTCTTGCTGCGGCACAATGCGGGTTCTTTCGATGGCATTATTTATTACATTTTCACACATTTAAGGTGATATCTCGTTCACATTTTCTCTAATATGGGGCTTAAGCTATTCAATAGTCATTGAATCTTTAGCATAGACACATCTTTTAAGATAGCGCTCACAGAAAAAACTCGATATCTGTCAGATCAGGAGATCTTGGCGGCCAATCAACGTCACCGTTTCTGGAAATTAATGACCCGGAAACATCCTCTTTAACATTGCAATTGTGTGTCGTACTGCGTGACATGTAGCCGCAACTTGTTCAAAAAACATGTTTTTCAAGTCCAATTCATTCATTCGATATAACAAAAAAAATGTTGATCATGACACAGTACCTGTCACCATTCACCGTCACAGCATTATTCGTATCATCTTCGAAAAAATAAGGTCAAATTATACCCTGTGACCAAATTCCGCACCACACTGTTTTCAACGAGGATGCAATGATCGTTCATGAATTAACCTAGAATTTTTACTACCTCAATACCGAAAATTTGGCTTATGGTGACCTCAGTCAGTATACACCACTAGTGAAGAGATATTAGCACATGTTATATTAATTATCAGTGATCGTTGACATTAATTATTACCATCAACTGTTTTAATTATTAACGATTTGTAATATTAATTCTTGTGTTATTAATTGGTATACAAGTGAATAATATGTAACAATAGAATAGTAATAAATGCCGAACACATACTTCGAGAGCGAGCAACCAAGTCTCGGAGAGCGCTCATTGGCCTACTACGCTTAGGCCCCCATCCTCCTCGTGAATCTATAATTCAAGGAGTTAGAAGCCTGAAACCTATAAGGTCACCTAGTTTTTTTTGAAATTTTTCCTAGAAATCAAAGTCAAGATGACAAACATACAACCAGATGCTATCAAAAACAGGTTGAAATCTAGGTCAAAGCGATTTTTCCCCTGGTACGAATAATCATATAAAGACTACTGCGTAATTCAACCACTATCAGCATAAATTAAAAAATGCCTACAAAAATCTTGAGGCCAGTCAACTTCCGATTCTCTCTTTGCTCTGTTTGTTTCGAAGTGTATAGCTACTTGATATTTAGTAACACTTTTGTTTTCATTAAGTCTGGTGGTTCGTTCTGTATGCCGAACGCTCCTCACAGCTCCTCGGAGCAGTGACGTCACCAGGTTCTCAACATTCTGTAGAGGCGATACAGGGCCTTTCTGCTATTGTCACTAAGGTCCTCACAGCCACTGAGTGATTTTCCTTTATCTCTGGTGGTTTGATCTATAACATTGACTATCTTCTTTAGATGTATGATGGCATCAGACTTTTGTGGCTTTGAGGAGAAATTATTTCATTTCAACATAGACAAATGACTTATTTAAAAAAAAATGATATTTTCAACATACAATGACAAGTACACAAAATTATTCGATCATTAACAATATAATTTAGAAAAGAAATGAAATTCTAGAATTTACTATTTGGTTGAGTATCATTTAGATTTTAAAATAGCTTTTAATCAATCTGACATGGATTCTATATTTTTTTTTTGTTAAGGATGGATTATTTTATTCCATTCCTGCTGAAGATCTCTTTCCAACATATTCCTTTTAGAAATATAATAAATGCTTAGATATATTTTCAATTTTGGCTATAAATATTCTATAGGGTTCACACATGACAGTAAGCAAGTTTCCTTAAATGTTTCAGTACATTAGACAAGACTCATTCCTTAGAATTTCTAGCTGAATGGTTCGGATCATTGCCTTATGAAATACACATTTACTGTCTACTCCTAATTTTTTTGAACTGGCTTTTGAATTGGACTTTAAAATATCAATATAATCTTCTTGAATTGCAGTTGATTGCAGGGTTTCATTATTGAACTTAATATCTAGATTTATTCATACCATTCTTCTCCAGTACTTCTGATTTATACTCATTTCTAACAATTACACTTTCCGAAAAGTGTTGGGCTTCGTAAATATTTTTTTTTAATAAAGTCATGACTTTTTCGTTAATTAATCCACGTTTTTTTTTCAAAATACGACCATAGTGACCATTGTTCCTGATCGTTCGACAAACTTTTTCAGTATTTAAATTCATTTTTGTACTGTCTTGTACGTCTGTGCATATTCTTCTAGTATTTATACCCATATTTCATTTTACATTTCTTATTAATTTTTTTTCTGCACGTTCACTTTATATTTTGGCTCTCCTTGATCTCACCTTCTTCAATAAAAATTTTATATTTTTTGATAATACATTATACAATACTACGTGTAGTCCTAATCTACCTAACAATTTTTCGTTGCAAATACCTTTTTTACTTAAAATTAGAATATTTTTTTTCAGATATATTCACTTCACGTTTTTTAATGTTATTTAAAAAATAAACAACAATAAAACGACAATGTAAACCAGCAAGCTCACTCAAACATTCTCGTTGTAATGGATAGGCCAGAGTTTCTCAACCTATGGGTCGCAACCCAATATTAGATCACGTTAAAATTTTAATGGGTTTTCGCAACCCATTCGCATCGCAGCTATTTCGCATAGCTGCTACCTTCCGCAGAAATACTTATATTACTAAACCATTCTCTAAGAACTAAGAATAATAAATACATCTGTTGAGTATTGAAAATTATTATCCTATTTTTATGAAATAAAAGAAAAGGTAAATTCTCAACAAATTAATTTGGAAAATAAAAATGCAGAAATGTTTAGTATATCAGGCAAACCAGTAGCAAAAGTAAACAACAAAACAGCTATTAAATATTATCTTGCATTTTTACATTCATAATTTATTTAAGAGTTTTCAATAAATATAATTGAAACTGTTTTAGAGATATTTATAATTTTTAAATAGACTGTTTTATTTAAAATCTTTAATCTTATATTTTTTCATAGTTAAATTTCAACAATAAAAACTTAAATGGAAGTATTTGTTACAAATCAAAATTCGTCAGAACCGCTATCAGTAGAAATGCATTCAATGTTACATTTCCCATGTGGAAGTTATTGTCAAATATGCATAATTTTATTTATTTACATAATATACAGTGACTTCAGTCTACCAGGTTTTTAAAAATTTTATCTTATAAACATTTGGAACTCGGAACCATAACAAACAAATATTAAGTTAGTGCAAAAATAATTGCTGTTTTTATCATTTTAAGTTTGGTGCCGATTTTTCTAATTACCGTTATCTTTTGTTATAGTCATGTGACACATCATTGTAAACAATGAAATTAGCACTACTGATTTCAGATTATGTCTATTTTTTCATTATTTAATATTATTTGATATAACTTTTTAAATTAATCATGAAAAAATTAAAGTAGCGTGATTTTGTTATATGAATTTAAATTGGGACGTATAGCAACAGAAACCGCTCAAAGTATCAAATTTGTTTTTGGCAAAAAGGCTATTAGTGAACGTACAGCTCAACACTGGTTCTAAAGTTTCGTAATGGAAACAAAAGCCTTGATAATGAGGAGAGTCGTGGACGTCATTCAACTATGACAGTGACAATTTAGGAATCATTGTTCAAGTGGACCCACGTAAAACAAATCGAAAGGTGGTAAAAGAACTCAATGCTGATCATTTCACAGTTGTTCAACATTTGAGTCTAATTGGAAAAACAAAAACAAACTGGGTAAACGGGTGCCGTATGAACTAAATGAACATCAAGCAAGTCAGCGATACGAAGTCTGCTCTGCGCGTTTTTTGCGCAAAATGATTCTTTTCTTAATCGCATTGTCACACGTGGTAAAAAATGGATTCTGTACAACAATCGAAAACATTCATCACAATGGCTAGACCGAGAAGAAGCAGCGAAAGGGTTTCCTAAACCGAAGCTTTATGAAAAAAGATTATGGTCACTATTTGGTGGTTGGAAAGTGGCATCATTTACTATAACTTCTTAAATCCTGATGAAACAATAATAGCAGAAAAATATTGTTAAGAAATTGAAAAAAACCTGAGAATTTGTATCGTTCACGGCCAGAATTAGTCAATCGAAGGAGACCGATTCTTCTTCATGGCAACGTCCGTCCACAAGTCTCATAAATGACCTTAAAAAAACCAAATGATCTGGGTTATGAAACCTTACCCCACCCACCTTATTCTACGGACCTGTCTCCGACAGATTATCATGTTTTCAAACATATCAGTAATTTCCTACAAGAGAAAGTTTTCAATGATTAAGCATCGAGCGCTTTCGGTGAGTTCGTTAATTCCAGGACTCTAGAATTCTATCTAATAGGAACAAACAAACTTGTATCATGTCGAGAGAAATGTATTCAAGGAAATGGTCTTTACTTTGACTAATAAATATAATTATTGACTAATAAATATAATTTTTAACTGATATATGCATCTTTATACTCGACACGTAAAAACCGAAATTTTTTTTGCACCAACCTTATATATTAGATCACGCGACAAAAAGGTTGGGGAACTCTGGGCTAGACAATGCTTACACATAACCACACAACAGAACTTAAGAAGTTATACAATTTGCATTCTATTGTTTATATTTAAAAATTTATTATCAATTTAAAACACAATTTAACAGCGATATTGGTCTTTTTATTTACACAACGACATGACAAGTAACATTTACACCTTCTATATTTATAAACATGGGCTGGAGATGTATGATTCATGTTTTCATGTGTGTATATTAAAAATAGTAGAATAATTAGCTTCAAAGTTAAATTCGCTCAATTTTTTCATTAATATATTGCTATTGTAACACTATTCAAAAGACGAAGTTCAAAAACAAAGTGTATATCATATATTATTAAAATATATAAAACGTTTATGTCTTCATCTTTTATGAATTATATATCGTCGTGTCGCTTAGTTATTAGTAATAATTTATTATTTCACTCAACGCATGTACATCTACACCCTATGTGAAAATTATTATTTATTTTTATTATTTCATATTTTTGGCAGTTTTTATGTCTTTAATACGGTGAGTCATTTGGACCAAATATCAGTACGATGAACAAAGACTAATTTATACTCCCTAGAACACAAATAACTGTCCCATCAGAAAACGTGTCGAGTGTATGAAACAGCTAGCTGAACTAGCGACTTTAGCCGAACAGCAGTTATAATGGTCTCTTGTGGCCTTATTCCACCAGTGTCAATCTAGTGGTACACCAGACGTTGTCAGTTATTTACACTGTTAATTTAATTACGACGACGCTAGAGTAAGCAGATATTCTATATGTCGGTGGTGTCCATTTGTTTACTTTCGACAGATAGTCTACTGGCTCAACATCCTTGTGTACCAATCTCTAAATACAGTCATGTAAAATAAATCTCTAGAAAAGCGTCACTTTATTTTTAGCAAAATTATTTTCAATTCTAATAAAAAATATCATAATTTATTTTTGTCATGTTTTTTGTTTATAAAGATTAACCTATATTATTTTTTAATACATTTAAATTATTTCGAAACGCTGTTATTATTGTATCAATACTCATTATATATTCTTTTTAATCATAAATAGAAATGAATTTTTAAAAAGGATGATCGAAGTTTTAATTTTAAAATTTAGAAACTTTTTTTATCAACTCAGTATTTTATAATGAAAGTTCGATTATCACTATCTTATTTATTCAATTGTTAAAAAAAATCATATAAAAATTTAAATTCATGATAATAAGTTGTACTGCTTCATCAGACGTTCCACAAAGATAGTGTTAAAACATTAAACCATTGGTAACTTTCCTGTATTTCAATAATTCCTCGTGATCTTAAACACTCATTTCCATTTTAATGACATGTTTGAAGAGATGTTATGGAAGAAACGTGAAAAATATAAATATTACATGAGTTAATTAAAAAATTTGGTGACATATAAAACATATTAGAACTATTATTTAAATGATCCAAATAACTATTTATTAATTATAATTTCTCTTTATATTAAACATTTTTTTTAATGTATTGTTTTAATTTATGTTCAATTTTTTAATTAATGAAATTAAAAAACAGCACGATTCTACCACTGTTTCATATTTATACAAACTTTTCAACGTTTTTGTAGTATACTGCGACCTATTTTAATTCTATTAACGTACCAAAATCGATTTCAGAAAACTACAACGAACTTATCGAGAAAAACAAAACAGGACATATTTTGGTTTGTACAATAAAAATTACTTTTTTTAGTTGAAACAAAAGGAGATATTATTTAGAATACAGATAGCCATTTGAACGAGTTATATTTGGATGACAAATACTAGCTTATAAACACTTTTCATAAACTACATTTTTTAAGTATGATCAAAATAAAATATAGTTCAAATAACTAAGAGGATAGCGTCAAATATTCTTGGCCTAGATAGGAAGAAATATGAATAAAAAACAAGATTGTGCTACTTTTCTATATAATCTTCTTTAACTACATTATATTTGTTACAAAGTTTAATTATCAAATCTCTTCCAATATGAATAGTATCTTCCGTTCTCGAGTTAACGTGATCAGATATAACTTTTTTAGTTCATTGTCATAATTAAAACGCTGTCCACGTAAATTTATTTTCAAATTATCAAAAATTTAATAGCCATGCCTGGTAAAGAAGCTAATAATCATGGTCATGTCTGGATTATAAGATGAGTGATCAGGCCCCAAGGCTCTTCAACTTAGCACTTGGACATATAGTAGGGGCTATTCCAAAAAACGTTAACTCCATCATACTCAACAAGCCTCAACAATTAGCGGAATATTCCGATGACCTAAATATCATGAGAAGATCTACGAGTATACTTGCCATTAAAGAAGTTTTTGGATCCTTTAAGACCGCTGCAGTAGACATTGGTCTTAGAATAAACGAGAATAAAAGTAAACTAATGCTGCAAATAAGAAGACGGAGGAGAAAATTAGGTCAAAACTTCACCATCTATGATTAAAATTTAGAGGTTGTAAACAATTTCACATACCTTTGCTCAAACATCATCAGTAAAAATGAGGGAATCTCAAGAAGTTCAAAAACGAATAGTGACAGTAAATGAAACATATTTCGTGATCTTACTCATAATAAAATTCGAAAACGTACAAGGAAGATAAAATTCTGACTATATAAAACCCTCAACTGTAGTGTCATATCTTATGAAGGTGAAGCGTGGATTATGTCAGCTATGACTGCAGAAATGTTAGACACCGTCGAATGAAGAATGTTGAGAAGGATAGCTGGGCCAGTAAAGGATGGAGATACATGGAAAATACGCTACAAGTTCGAATTATACAGTCTACAAGGAACTAAAATTATCCATTGTCATAAAAACGCTCAGCCAACTATGGGCAGGTCACATTGAGTGGGTGCCAGAATCGAGTACCAAAAAGAGCCCCGGATGAATAACCAGGCGGGAAAAGAACTGTGGGAAAACCAAGACTAAAATGGATAGACAATGTAGAGAAAGATGCAGTGGAACTGTTATGATTAAGGAACTGAAAAAGAATCCCCAGGAAGAGAGATGCCTAGAATAAGAAAATTTAGGGAGCCAAAGCGCAATTTGAGCTGTAGCGCCATAGAATGAGATCAAGTTCTTAAAATCTACACTCCTTAATAGAAATTAGAGAAGCAGAAGCGATGTGAACTGCTACATTTTTGTGTAACAACCACACCACTTTTATTAGATTTCCATGCTGTGTTTCACGAATATTACTACTCGATTTAAGAAAAAATGTTGCATAATATAGGATATAAACAGTGGTATTATGCTTCTTAAGATCTATTGAAAAATGCCTTTGTTATCACAAGAAAATGTAGGAATGATGTCTTTTTGAATTGAGACATTTTAACGTTTATTTGGGATAGTTTATTTGCTCGCTATCATTCCACAGATTCTCTTTTAAACGAAAGATCATAGTAAGCGACCATTGTTTCATTTCCTATTACAATAGACTAGTATACTCTTATAATGAACGATGAGTGCATTTGGATCTGGTTCACAGAGCTCACAAAATGAATGTCCGCAGGCTGCTCAACGCTGAGCAGCTAAAAGAAGTTTAGATATCCACCTTGCACTAATATTGTTTATACTTAAATGATTATGGTCAATTCGACGAACGATTGTTTGTGAAAGATTGGACAATGCTGAAATTCTTTTACTTTTAAACACCAGTCACTAATTACCAGGTCTTCGATAAGGACAATAGAATCGAACGCGAGCGTTTCCGTAGGGCGAGCGGAACGCGATTCATCTTCTGTGAATCTCCTCAAATCCGAAATCTTTTAGCCCATTCTTTTAAGTAATATATGAATGGAAAACTTCTCCGTATACGCCATCTAATCATGGTTTTATTTGGTGGGTTGTAACTCCTTTTTTTCCAGAAAGCTTATTACCTCACGATACTCAATTTGGTTATTTGTGACATTGTTAGGAACGTACCTTTCTCTTATCATCGTTAATGTATAACGGATCAAATTATAACCTTGAAATTTGACTGAACGATACTAATTCGTGATTAACATTAGAATAGTAAGTGATAGAGTACAGTGGTAGGGTGCGTACTATCCAGTTATTATCATAATGTAAACACTTGGGATAGTAAAGGTAGAGTAATAAAGCTAGTAATGAGTGGAGTAGAGTAGATAGCACATATGAAATAGTACACTCTACTAGCCTCTTCTCCCTCTACAAATTTACGGCAATTATTGCAGGAGTGTAGAGTAGTAGCAAAACGTATATTTACAAGTTCTGTTTTATGTATGGAGGTTGATGATTTGTTATTTTAAACTTATAAATAAATTCTTCCCTACCAAACCACTACCACTAGTTTTGTGTAAACGGATCAAACTGTAGAATCTGCTAGACTCGAGGTCTAGAGAAAAAGTAGAGTAGTATACTCTGCCACCTACTATCTTCATTTAACCATAAAGGTGATTTACATTAGGATAGTAAGCGGTAGAGTATAGTAGTCTACTTTTTCACTAGACCTCTACTCTTGTGGGAGAAGAGTGATAGTAGAGTGTACTATTCCATATTTCCTATCTACTCTAGCTTTAGTTCTCTACTTTCACTATCCCAAAATGTTTATATTATGCTAGTCATGGATAGAACGTACTCTACCACTGTACTATACCGCTTACTATTCTAATGTAAACCAGGCCTAAAACATAAACCTACCACATTGTACAGATTTGCCGTGCGTGCGTATGAGTAAACATATTTGAGCGAGAATCTTTGGCACTGCCCTCATACATTTTGTAAATTATTACTTCAAATAATTTATAAATTTAGCAAGTTCTCTATTGATATAATATTATAACATTTAAGGAATGAAATTTGTACTAAAAGAGTATCGATCTTATTTGCGATATGAATTAAAAACTATTTCAATTATTAATCAATACTATTTCTTTCATTTCCATTCCGCTATCTTTCAATGCTACCAAAAATTATTCGTAATGAACTAAAAATAACTTAAAAATTCATTCATTGTTGTTAAGTGTTATGGTTAATTGATTAAATTCAAAGATTCAAATTTTTTAATAAGAAAATAACTATCAAATTCACAAATATCTTGATAATGAAATCGAGTCTTTTAATTCAAAAAAACAATGATATCACTCAACAGTGAACAATTGTATTATTTGGATCGGTGTAACCTTCTTTTGTCAGAAAGCTTATTGTCGGATAATACTCAATTTTTAATAATAGTGACATTATTAAGAACACATCTTAATCTTATCCGCTATCACTGTACGACTGATCAAACTCTTACTGAAAATTTTTACTAGGTGTTATTAAGACATGAATCTATCATACTACATAGACTTTCAATGCGTGCGCATACGCAAAAATGTTAAACCGCTGATGTTAGTTGATACCCACGATCAAAAATAAATTTACTTAAAAGGAAACGGTATTAAATGGGCAATAAAAAGTTTTATTTTGACTCATCATTCAATCGCAATAATCAAATTTTTCTTATATTTTCAGGTACTGTAAGTTTTTCAACATATATATATATATATATATATATATATATATATATATATATGTATGTATATACCGTGTATCTAGGCGAATAAAGAGACTCTTAAAAAAAATTCTCCAAAAAAATAGGAGGTCGTCTTATACTCCCAATACAAAAACAGAACCTTTAAAATAACACGAAGAATTTATAATGCTTACAAAGAAATTAAATTCTTTACTTTAAAAAAAAGGAACTTAATTTTTGGTATATAAAGTAAATTCATTGAGAAATGTATTTTAAATAAAAATTATCAAAAATAAAATACAAAGCCATAGCCACAAGCCGTGCACGACATTTTAATACACAGTATGTCAATATAGGTGATATTTCATTTATGAAATTTTCAATCAAAAAATATAATTTTGATTCTGGATATAAAATTATATTATAACATGTTAAAGAGGTGTTTAATTTAGGATTGTCTTATACGACCGATATATGATAAATGTATAAATTTTATCTTAAAATTTCGACCTCGTCTTATACGTAGGTTGTGTTATATATGTCGAGTTACACGGTATATGTATGTGTATATGTATATATATATACTCATATAAATATTAAATAAAAATGTATTAATATAAACGATACATTGATATTCTATTCCTATGTTTATAAATAATGCTAAAAAATAATTATTTTCAAAACAGAAATTATATCCTATAAAAGTAATTTGCGGTAGAACTTTAAATCAGTTAAAGTATTTTTGGATTATAATTTTTTTGTAAAAATATCTGCCCCGTAAGAAACGTCATTACAAAGGTCTTTTGAATGATATTCAAATTGAAATTGAAAATGAATAATGAAAACCATTCTATTTAAAGCCATAATTTAATGAAATATTGTTGAAACATTGTCTTTTTTGAAATTAATAAGGTATACCTAGATGAAATATAATTAGTAACAATCACATTGAATTTTATTTGAAAATATTCCACTTGATTTATACCTGACTGAAGACTATTTAAAACATACTTATCAGTTTGCTAAAGTTGATGTATATAATGTCAGATGTTTCTATATACATTTTATTAATTTACATACATGGATTCAATAATGACTTACAATTTTTTTAAACGGTCTCTTTAATAAATACATACATACATATACATACATATATATTCATATATATATATATATATATACATGTATAATTTTTGAATAATATTTATTTTGTTTGCATATATTACATTTATATAATTTGTGCGTTACTTACGTTCCTAATACCGTAAAAATGATAATAACAAACATATTAAGACACCAATAACAGGTTTCCGTTATTTTTCAAAAATATATTCTTCACTATGAAATATTTACAGTAAATCAAATTTATTTCATCTATTGTATGACCCAGTTGTATTATATTTTTACATTAAATATCTTTAAAATGGAATAGTGCCAACTATATTTTTTGTAATCATAAATGTACTCATGATCATTTCTTATTTTTGTGTATTTTTTGCATAGTTGAAGTGCATTAAGTTGATTTTGATCAGAAATTAATGTTGGAATATTCAGTAAAAAAACAGCAATTATTTTTTACATACCAGAGTTCTCTGCTATCTACTCGCTACGCTCAACAACCTCCGGGGAAGATTTACCCCCCCCCCGCTCGCTGACACTCGATCTCCTCTAACAAATAATAAAAATTAACAAAGCATACGCACAAATAATATGCGTAAAATGTAAATCGTAAAATTGTTATTGGAAAAGTTTATAAAAATAAAAACAAAATGGAATGTTAAAGTAGGTAACAAGATTTTTTCTCTATAGCTTCAATGAATACAATATTTTGAATAAATATCATTAGTTTTATATTGAAACAGTATACACCTCTTTCTTTGTACACCGTGAGAGAGCTACATACATATGACCGATGTTAATAAATCAGAACAGAGACTACGCAATATCCATCAACCAGTCGTTGATGATTGGGAATAGTTAATGTAATACTTGTACAGTGTAGCAGGGGAACGGCGTTGCAAGGAGGTAGTCTACAGCAAAAATAAAAGAAAATGTTTTATGGAAATTTTATGATGGAATTATTTTATATATATAGAAAGATAAGAAAAATTATTCAAGAAAGTATTATCAATTTTAATCCACAACCTGCTGCCATCTAGCAGAAAACCCTATAATCTCATTCTCCCAGAACTTTACACCTTTTCCTTCAAAAAAAAATTATCTGGTATATTTTGATGGATTCCAGAGAATCAAAATTCTTACCATTAAATAAACCCTACAAAAATTGAAGTACAAAGTCAGTTGTATATGGTAATTGGATGGGAACATCCCAATTCAGATCCCTCAGACCTTAATTTTTGCCGATTCTACAAAAAGGTGTTGTCTCGCGTTGTCTTGAAGGAAAACTACTTATTTTTTGTTTCTTTATTCTGACCGTTTTAACTGTTTGACCGTTGAATAATATATCGACGATATGAGCTGGAAATTCTATACCAATATACTCTACAGCTATATAGCAGAACACCTCGGTTTGGCATGGTTAATACCATTACACAGAAAAATAAGGAGAAACCGTCGAAATAACAAATTTGTGCAGCCATCATACTTTAACGAGCCACGATCATCGTTGTCAACAGCTTCTCGGGGGCAATTGGTGAGGACACTCAAGAGGCATGGAATAGAAGAGGGATGATCCAAGGGAGATTTAAGCTGGTAATCACTGTTATGTAGGTTTTTTGAAAGTTTTCCCGCATATTTCACGAATAAGGCTTGGCAATCATACAACAGTAAGACGAAGATTTGTTTCGGCAATTCTCCATCCCGAATGGACGATCGGAGAAAAGAAGACACAAATATGTTAACAATATTCATACTTTCTTCAAAATTGGTGAAAAAAAATATCATAATTCTTTGTGAAAATTTCGTGTAACAATTGTCATCGATAATTATAATAATTTCAAACAAAATATGCATAAGTTTTCTTTAGTGAAATTTTGCGAATTTTTTTTTAATAGATAGATATATAATTTTATTTGTAAATATTAAAAGTAAAAACTAAGTCTGTACATTTAAATTGAATTAAATCATAACTCTGTTTTCAATTAAAATACTTGCTAGTCGGTTTAGGATTTTAAAGTGCTAACATTATCATTTAAAACAATATATATATATATATATATATATATATATATATATATATATATATATATTGGTCAAACCGTTGTCATAACCTCAAAAAACAGTCGTGAGAACGATGGCGTCCGAAAAACAGTATATTATTTATTGCTTACTTTTGCATTCCAGTTGAAGAAAATGTTGCCAAATTCACGGGAATAATTTGTTCAGCTTTGATGAAAGATGTTGTGACACATAAAACATGCAAAAAATGATAAAACAATGGAAGAAATCTGAAAATGCATTAAAACTTCATAGTCTCAAAATAGCTAACTTTTTCCGACAAAGGAGTCGTCAAGTATCGAACAGATGGTGCAAAGTTACATAAAATAATAGGAGATATTTAAGGATTGAAATATATTCCATTTTTCCGTAAAAATTCATTTTTATAAAAAAGGTACTGAATTAAATTATACACTTTATATATACATATGTATATATATATACATATGTATATATATATATATATATATATATATATATATATATATATATATAAATATATTGTCATTACGATTCCATACTAGTATGTATCTATCAATAAGTAAATAGCAAATATGTTATTTAGGAAAAATAATCTTTATATCACAATAATTTCTACCTAAATTAATACAATTTAGAAATCAAATACATTAACTTTGTTAGTGTATATATATATATATATATATATATATATATATATATATATACATACAATTGGAAATAATACATTATAAACGACATTTTATATTTATATTTTACATTTTTTCATATATAACTTTGTATAAAGATTTTTGATTAGAATCATCTAAATGTTAAAGTTTTATTTTGTTTTTATAAAATGTCAAAAAATATTTCTTATTAAAATTGCAAATCACATTTCACATTACTCCCCGTATGTACAAAAGATCAACGGAACCTTTTGCTTCATTCGTGCTACACGAGTATACTAACATTATGGTAATTCAAATCTGCAGATGCGAAACAGTAACACGGATTAGATTTAAAACCGAACATCATCAATCTCGCGAACGGAAGATCAATATCGGCACCGGTGAACAAATCTCGAACTTGCTGTTCGATTAAGCTCGACCGGTAACCACATCACGACACCCTCTCCCTGCAACATACAAGTTATATGACATATACATAGACACATGTGCTCCAATACAACAACGAGAATAATCTCGATCCGTAATAACCGCACGTCACAAGTAATTTAATGCTAAATTTAATTAATAACAACGAACCGGATTGATGATCCATCTATATATTTGTGTATCTATTTTCTCCCTTTAGATGTTGACTAAAAGCGACAGAGGAAATCAGGCCGATTGTCGAATGTGAACCTAGTTGATTGCTATCGGCCTTTACTAGTTACCGATCCATCAATTAATTTATATGGAGTGAAATATGAAAATGATTAGAATTATATTAAGTAGAATATTGGTTTTGGAGGTATTTGGTTCTTACGTTCAAAAAACTAATATTAATATACATTATATACTAATATTATATACTAAAACTAATATTAATATACATTACCTTGTACTAAGTATTTTACCCTATAAAATAAAATATTGAATTTAAATAATACAACACTGTAAGTCCAAAGTCGTAAAAAGAGATGTAATTTTAGTCCCTTAATGAATAAAAATCCTATTTGTTTAAAACACATGTATGAATACATACATATATATATATATATATATATATATATATATATGATTATCTTATAAGTTAAGCGGTTTATTAAAATAAGTTTTAAAACAGCAAAAAACAATTAGCGTCTTAATTTTGATCCAAAATATATTTTCCGTTATTATTTACAAATTCTTCCCATTTTAATCTTAAATTTTCAATACTCTGACAATACATATTTTTGAGATTTGCATTAAAGAAAGAGTCGATCTGCCTTCGGACATCACTCTCTGTATTAAGCCGTTTTCCATTTATGTGATTTTGGGGACCTTGGAACAGATGATAATCCGATGGCGATAGGTCAGGGGAATATGGTGGATGGGTCATAACTCCCATTTACAATGCCTTAGTTTTTGATGGGTTTCGGTTGCCGTATGAGGTCGGGCGTTATCGTGGTGAAAAATTATACCTTTTCTGTTGGCTAATTCTTGTCATTTTTCATCAATAATGTTTTAGCCGTACTAGTTTGCAATACAACTTAATTGTGATGGTTAGATTCTCTGGCAATAATGGTAATTCCTTTAGTTTTTTGGATTTGATTGCAACGGATAATTCCTTTCATATCCCACCAAACAGCACAACATAACCTGTTGACGTGGATCGACTTCTATATTTTCATTAAGGGTGTCATGTTAGCGTTTGGAGCGTTACCAAATGCTGTAACGTAGATTCGCGCTCAGTGCTCCGTGTAAACGTTCAACTGATTCACATCTGATCAAAACTTTTTAACAGCTAAAAGACTTCGAAACCTTAAGCTGCTTCATTTCTTGAAATTCGTTAATTAAATTAAAAGTTATGACCTTAAAAATGTGAACATTTGCTTTCACGTTGTGTTTGCATTAAAAAGGTGAATACCTGAAAAAATCTTTATCGAACAATAAAAATTAAAAAATCTGCGGATAAAGCTTTCAGAATACTGTAAGAAAAGCGTTAATTCATTTTTGTAATTTTTAAATTTACAAAAATGAATAAAATTTAAATTTTAAAATAAATCATTATATTTAAAACTTTTATAAACCTATTATACACTTTCAATAAATGCTTAATATTTTTAAGCAACTTAAAACATTTTCACTTCTCTAACTTCACGTAATTCTACGTAAACTCTTGTGTACATATATAACTCCCATTTTTGTTTTGGTTAAAAGCCTCTTTTCTCAATTTAAGATGGTGTTTCATTGCTGTCGACACATTGTCTTTAACGTTCAATATTATTATAAATAATCCATTTTTCATCACTGGTAACAATTTTATTCAGAAAAAGATCATTTTGCAATCGATATAGATGAGAAACGCAAATGTTTTACACGTTGTATTAAATTAATGTGTGATAACTCGTACAAACACCCACTGACTCAGCTTCAAAACCTTAGAAATCATTTTCAAGTGCAGATGAATAGTTGAATGCGTTGATTTGAGCTTCTTGGCTAATTCTTTTACAATTGAAATTGCATTTTGCTTCACTAGTGTTCGTAGGATGTCATCATCAAACTCTAGAGAACGCCCTGACCTTTCCTCATCTGCAAAGCTGTAGTTCCCGGACCGAAATCGTTGAAACCATTTTTGTCCTTGGCCTAGACTAAATACATCTAAGTCATAAATTTCCGAGAGTTTTTTCACTGCAGTTGTAGAGTTGTCGCTTTGACGAATCTCCTAAAGCAAAATATACCGAATATGCTCTTTTGAAACTTCCATGATGACTAATATTTTCACTTGTAGATTTGCGTAATCACTGTTAATCTTACACAATAAGATAAGAAAAAATTGCGTTCAATTGAGCAGAATATGCATCTAGTATATTATTGCAATAATAATAAAGTATTGCATCATTCATTCATCTATATAAAAATACCGCATTAATTATGGGATCACTCAATATATTTATATATATATATATATATATATATATATATATATATATATATATATATATATATATATATATATATATATATATATATATATATATATATATATATACACAAATATTTTAAAAATTTGTAAAATGTATCTCAATTTGAAAGGCAAATCTATTAAGAAAAATGATGTGAAACGGAAACAATTCTCCTAAAAAAAAGAAAAAAATATTAAGAGGAAAATATTTAATATAATCAGTGTTTTGCTAGAAAAATCTATCACTAGAAATTATTGTGCTATGAATTTATTGTTATTCCAGTTTTGAACAAATGACAGTTGTTATATAACCTAGTTCGTCTTAATTAAGTCAAATTATTAACGTTTGGAGACAAAATCATTGTCTTTTTTCTTCTATTCTTGTAGTGATAGACAAGAAGATGCTGTAAAATCCTATGAATTATCCATTTATATATACTTAATTATTAGGTATCAAATCAGAGAAAAAATTGAACAAATATTAGATAGATATATTATTTATCTACCATAGCACATTCTGAATGATATAGAAACAACTGTAAAAAAAAGAAATTGAGTAGAAAAGAATGCTGTGTAAACACTGTACGAATATATTAGTTGTATAAATTAATTCGGTGCCTTTTGGACAGAAAATGTATGTTTATGGAAAAATAGAATATATTTCAATCATCAAAACATCCTCTTTTATATATAACTTTGCTCCATCCGTCAAGTAACTAATGATTCCTTTTTCGAAAAAAAGATGGCGTCGCTGAGTCAATGAAGTCGTCATGCATTTGCGGGACTTTCACTTTTTTCCATGTTTTATGCATCACAATACCTTTCTTTACAGACGGACAAATCATTCCCGCGGCTTAATCAGCATTTTTTCAACTGCAATGCGAAAAAAATTCAATTCCATATTTGCTGTTTTCTGACGTCATCGTGTTTATTGCTGTTTTCTGAGGTTGTACAAACTACTTGGACAAAATATATATTAAGTGTTATTAATTCTTAAAGCTGAAACTTCAAATTTCTAAAATGTCGAGAACATATTTCAAATTAAGACAGAATTATGATAGATTCAATTTAAATGCACCTAATTAATTTTTATACCTAATATTAATCACAGAGAATTAATCATATTTCTAAAGTTCTCCTCAATAAATATTATGATGGTTATTGTTTAATAATAGAAAAGACATCCTAATTCATTTTCATACATTGTACATGATCCATTTCTTATTCTCAGTACGAAAATACTAGATCAATTTTGAAACACAAATTTAATATCTAGTCTTAACTTTTTACATTGGATTTTAAATTATATAATAATTTAGGTTAAGCGTCCACGAGCGTATTTTTGTAGAGTGGTTTTCTATCATTAGTATGTATTTATATGAAGAATTAATGTGTATTTTGTAGAGGTCTCACCCTTTTTTTGATGAAATAAATTTTACTAATGTTAAATCAGTGTAAGAAGGTTTTTTTAAAAAAATTGAAACTCAGGTGATTATAAATCAATCTATCAACATTGATTGTCTCGGCAACCGCTTCCATCGAATTTTAAGAGATATTGTCAATTAAAGCGAGCACAACATCGTTGTCGATTTCAGTAGGCAGATGCGGGGTTGCTTTTCATGGTTAAAATCACCAATTAGAAATTTAGCAAAACATTTCTTCACAGTTGGAAGTGATGTTATATGGTCCAAACAAACCTCCCGAATATGTTTCGTTCCTACACCAACGGTTACTCGTTTCCGAAATTCGTACAACGTAACGTGACAAAAGTGAATCTTTTCGTTGTCCATTTTTAAAAAAAATCTTACATACAAATTGAATCGAAACAAATACCTCTGATGCTTCAGTGACAACTGTGACTGTCACCTTTCAAACAATATATAACATGAATACATTTCAATCACGAACGTCACCATGCGGCACTCTTAACACCACCTATTGAATCATAGACGAACTTTTGCACTGATCCAATGGCCGATTCATCCCACCAAATACAAATTAGTGCAGCTCCGCACAAAAAAATGTTCGTAGGCGTCTTGAATTAAAGTATCAATATCAATACATCAATCTATTTTGACTTTAATAAAATAAAGTTTGTCAACCCTAACCACTGACATATAACCCCATAGCAGGAGGATCACCTCTATAATTTACAGTTCGTTGCAGACATTCTATATTGTTTTCAATACGTAGGTTTCTCTACATCATTTATTTTCTTAATAAATCAAATATTTATAATTTATTTTCATCACTAGCAATATCTTTCCTGAAAGTTTAAAAAGCATGTACGTGTTTTTTTTTAACAAATTCAAATCTTTTTTCTCTGGTTTGCTTATAAATCCACAGATTATATATATATATATATATATATATATATATATATATATATATATATATATATATATATATATGAATAAAGAGAGAAAGAAAGATGTATTCTTATTTTTAATGTAATACTTAAGCGTACAGTGAATAGCACTAAAAATATTGGTATTCTTTGTCCTTTTACTACCAACCTTTTAAAAAATTAAACTTTTTTTAAAATATATGTGGCTGGATGTGTTTATAATTAACTGTGTTTTAAAATGGTTATAATAAAGAAAAACAGTTTTTAATAATTTGTATTTTCCATATAAATAATTTAAATTAAAATAAAAATTACATTTTCAAATCAATTTTGAACGTAAATAAAGTAATATCGCCTTGTAGTTTATAAATTAAAATATAGCTTGGTATTGTTGTGGTTAAGATTACTGAAAAGTACGGAAGGTTATGTATGTAAATTATTTTTTCATATTACAAACCACAAAATTTCTCCCATCTAATATATTCAATTAATGATAACAGTTTATTTTCGATTAATGCCTATATACATTTTGATTGAGATTCTGTTAGCCTCAAAACGCTAAGCTAGAGAACAATGTTACTTTTCCATTTTTCTGTACTTTGGGCCCTTGAGTATGATGGAATCACCTTTAAATACATATAAGCAAGAATAGAAAATGATCAATAATCAATTTATTAAACATTTTCGATCAGAAAAAAATTGACGACTAGAGGGTGAAAATAATTCATTTGTGAAAGTGAATTTAATTACAGTTCCAGAGGTGTTTTGTGACTGAAATATTTTTTCAAGTGTTTTTTGTAATAAGTGATTATAATTAATATTTTATTAAATGTTTATAGTTACAGTTAAATTAATTTATCACAAATAAAATTTATATTTACGTCTGTATATATATATATATATATATAACTATACCTTCCCTCGATTTACAGGGTTTCGCTTTGACACGGTTTTTGTTTTTTCGAACTTTTTTTTAAATAAAATATACAAACATCTATGTTTTAATCTCTATTGTATAATAAGTTTTAATGAATTCTTACTTACATAGAGATTTTATGGAACCTATCGACCGTGTAAATTAAGGAATGGGTGCGTATATATGTATACGAAGTAAAAATTTGGTTAAATTATGCTTATAGAGTACCAAACAATCGGCTGAACCGTCTTTTCAACATTGCCTTTGGTCAGGTGTGAGTAAACATGACACCCATCTACCGCATATATTTGTCATACACAAATGTTCGTGTAAGATATTGCGTACACGTTCCGTTGATATACCTGAAGTCTGTACTTTCTCAATCACTTTCACTCTACGGTTTGCCAAAAAGCTTTTGTAAATTTTTACAATCATTTCTGGTATAGTCACTTCAATGGAACGTCTACTGCGTGGTTCATCAGTAGTGTTCGTCTGATCCATTTTAATTTCAGCAACCAAATGCCTAATAGTTTTATTCGATAGAAAAGGTACGTTGAATCCAGCTTCCTTTTTACATCAGTTGCACTTAAGCGTTTCAAAAAAAAAGATTAAATCGCGGCACGAATTTCCAATTCTACCATTTTTAAATATGATGCTTGAGGTGTTCACTTCGGAGTACTATCAAACCAATACTAAACAACTTATTGACATGAAGCTTCGAACGTAAGCAAATGAATAATGAAATCATCCAACACCATCAAAATATTGTGGCGACTCCAACACTATAAAATCTGAGGTTTGAATCTAAACTAGGCGGGAAAGAAGACACTTCACAGCGGTAGCGTCCCTATCAAGACGCTTAATTTATTTTGCGTAATACTACTGACTGCATCTGACTAATGCATATCACTAATGACTGTATTTTGAATCATTGATTAGTTGTTAATAAAGTTAAAAATATTTTTACTGTTTATCGAGTAATTTACTACAATCAAATCCTCTGATAGGCTAAAATATTGAGCTTTGTGGAGTCATTAAAATGTGAGATTCGGAGCTTTTCACCATACCCTCAAATATATATATATATATATATATATATAAAATGACTATGTTGTGATATATCTGTGATAATAATTACATAGACATGAGTTTAAAAAGTATGTTTACTAATTCATTCGGTTCATGTACAGGCTTATAATTGGTAAGTGAGTAGTAGGTGAAGTACCCTAGTATATATATATCTTTATAGACTCGTCTCTCTCTCTCTCCCTCTCCCCCCTCTCTCTCTCTCTATATATATGTATATATGTATATATATATATATATGTATATATACGTATATATATATATATATATATATATGTATATATATATATATAATATGTATATATATATGTATATATATATATATATGTATATATATATATGTATATATATTTATATATTTATGTATATATATATATATGTATATATATATATATATATCTGTATATATATGTATATATATATATATATATATATATATATATATATATATATATATACCTATATATATGTGCGCGCGTGCAGAAAAAGTGAGGGAGTGAGGACTCGTTAAAAATACTGTGTTAAAGTAAACTAACTGACCAATTTTATTTTCTAGTTTTTCCTTCATCATTATATCAATAATTGTACATTACATCTAGATGCGGTTTTTATATGAATCTCAGTAATATTTTATAATCTTGAATTATGTTAGAAAGCAAGGCATATATTAAAAAACAAAACATTTTAAATTCATATAAAAACTTAGGAATAATATTAAATTCCATGAGAACTTTTGTTCATCGTGAATTCGTGACATAACTGTTTTCACTGTAACTAAGGTATACGTTTACGTATACATACAAACATACACACAAATATATATATATAAAGTCATATGGTTGAAAATTGATAATCTCATATAAGAAAGTCTTTTCTTACTTTAAAGTCTTAATAAAAAGTTGGTCTGCTTTTATTTCAATGCGTTTTTTACGTACTCAAATAAATGTATCTTCATGAAAACATTGATAATTTCTTTCAAGGTAATTAAAAACAAATTTATGTTTTCTTATCCATGTTTGATCGTTCAGATTGCTTATACGAGCTGTGTGAAACGAATTGTTACCGAATAAAAATTCGGACAAATGAATGGAGACTTCTACGGTATTCTATGAACGATTTTACATGATAACTTTCGTAATTGACAAAAAAAATAAAATAATAGCCCAATTTACGCAGTGTTACGTCATAGATCAATAATACAAGTCTGTAAACATCTTTATAACATCTACAGATATCTGTAATGCGTCTTTTTAGTCATTAATACAAGTCTCCAGAATTATTTGGAGAATTTCATCTTTCAGCGTTTTTTTACTGTAGTTAGTATTCTAAATACTCATATTTTCCAAATTTTTAACATACAATGGAATACCTTTTTCGTAAGTTTTTACTCTCTTGGCACTAAAAAAAAAACTTAGTAACTTCCTTTTTCAAATTTATTCTGAGCATTTAAATTCAACAAATTTCCGCGAATTTTGAATACGGCCTCAAAATTAAGTACAGTGCTCACTCTCGTACCGCGACATCTCGGGAGCCGTGTCGTGGTACGAAAGAAAAAGGTTTGTATAATAGAAACGCCCATTTAAAGCGTTCCGATGTTCATTGTTCGGTGTCCCTTAATTACAGTCATCTATGTATAGTAAAAGCCCAGAAGAGGGAAAAGACATCGTTGTACTACCGTACATTGCGCTACAATAGGGAACACTGTAAATATTAAAATTATAAATATAATCTTTATTGTCTAGAATTAAATTCCTATTTTTTTATTTACACATTCTTAAATGTTCATGGAAAATAGAATTTTTTTTCATTTTTAATGTGTGATTCTTTTTGATTTTCTTTTACTTTTATTTTACTGACATTCAGTACAATTATTTTCATTAAATCAGAATCTTTTTGCGTGGTATCTGTACTGGCACATCTTTTAAGTACATTATTTCCGACACAGTCTTTTCTTCAACAAGATAGTTTGGTTCAGTATTTAACCAGTGATTATAATACACCATATTTTATTTTTATAGAAAATTTAATCACTTTTCTATATTTAATTTTAAAAATACATCATTATACTTGCTTTTATACTTTAAATATGATCAATACATCAATTTGTATTTAGAAGTATTAATTTACAATAATTAGGTGTTCCATTATATAAAATCGAATAGGATTATGAAAAATTGTGAACATTTACTAAAAATATACTATGAAGCTATAAAATACACTATAATATAATAAAATATCTCTCTATACATAAAATGAAAATTATCCAAAAAAATGTCAATAACATCGATTTATTTATTTATGACGTCGACGTCATAAATAAATAGATCAACATATTTTAGTACCATAGAAACCTTGACGTTTCTATGGTACTGAAATACTTTGACCTCATATATAAAATAACACGTTGCAATCTGCATTCGATAATAATTATATAAAGATATATATATATATATATATATATATATATATATATATATATATATATAAATCAAAATTATCCACAAACCCTATAAAATAACACGTTGCAAAAAATAATCTATGCGATAAAGTTTACAATAAATAAATATATATATATATATATATATATATATATATATGTATATAGATATATATATATATATATATATATGTATATATATATATATATATATATATATATATATATATATAAATCCATAAATCGACTTATTCATTTAACATATGGCTTCAATGATACACAAATGTTTATTGTTTCGTTCGGTTACATGTAGGGGCTTATAATTGTCAAGTGAGCGAGCGCAGCGAGGCCAGGATTTAGTGAGCTCAAAGAGTAGGGGGCGAAAGTCCCTAGTGTATTTATATATACATATATATAAATATATGTACTACTCTCTCTCTCTCTACATATATATATATATATATATATATATATATAATATGTATTATTCTTGCTTTGAAATTTCTTTTGTAACAAACGCAAATAGTTATACATGAATAAAGTCGAGACTATTCAAAAGGTTAAAGATATAAAACTACCTGATTACATAAAGTTACTACGAGAACATTTGCGGTTTTCCGACTTCTCGGTAAGTCACGCTAATGTTAACCAAGTTTTCTAAAATTCAGATAAAATCGTAAACATTATGGAAGAATCCACTAAATTATTCACTTCTTGTGACAAATGTGGTTTTCGGAAACAGGATTTAATTTCAACTTTGGTATTATACATATATATATATATATATATATATATATATATATATATATATATATACATATATATATATATATACATATATATATATATATATATATATATGACGTAATTAACACAGAAAATATGTTACATTAAACCAAATGACTGATTGACCATTTCACTTACATCATTTATAATTTTAATAATTAACAGATATTAGAATCAAGTGCAATCTAACTTGCTATAACTATGTATCTCAATTTACCATTATATAATTTTGCCTCATCTGACCTCTTACTGTGATAGAAAAATGCGACCTTTGAGAGTCATTACGCAAAGAAAAACTTTATATTAGTTCAAATTTTCTACAAAAATATCAAAGGATTGATGATAAATGTACAAAGTAGTTAATAAATAAAGAAAATTATCAGTAAATTTATATGATTTTAGTAAGTTTTACATCTCTATTGTGATATATTGAATTATTAGTCATTTTATATACAATTACCGTTTTAAAAATATTAACTGTTTATATATATATATATATATATATATATATATATATATATATATAATTTTACTAAATGCTCACACGGCACACATCAAAAGTAACTAAATAATGTAATTACAATTCATGATTTTATACCGATAATCCCGTTGGTGCGACATTTTACTTCACGATTAGCTGAAGAAAGCACTCTTGCCAGAACCAAACAAGAAAAGCAGACGTTAGTTAATTTCAAAGGAAGAAAATTGTCATAACAACTAAATAGTGTGTTACTAACTTCCATGAAAAGCTTGTAGTTGTAATAAAAAATATGTTAGAATTTTGAAAGAAATATTTATTTACATATATATATATATATATATATAGAGAGAGAGAGAGAGAGAGAATCCGTATTCTTTTAGACCAAGAATATTTTGTACTCTCCTTTTTTTATTTTGTATTATTTTTTGTATTTTGGAGTTTTAAAAATTTTTTATTACTAAAAATCAATTAGTGTTTTAATTTTTAAACGTTAATCTGCATACATATTTAGATATATAATTTCAAAAATATGTGCGTGTAATTATACATTCATGAGTATATATATATATATATATATATATATATATATATATATATATATATATATATATATATATATATATATATATATATATATATTGGAAACCAGTGGAAAAGGCAGGCATTCAATCGTATAAAATGGAAAATCATGGCAGGTCATCATTAATGGCCTTTATTCAGAAATGGATTGATAGAGCATGACGACGACGATTATATATGTATATGTATATGTATATGTATATATATGTATATATATATATATATATATATATATATATATATATATATATATATATAAAACATATAAAAGTAAAAGTTTTTGGATTATATGTACAATAACATTTTATTATTACCTTTCATTCCAAGTTAAGTAATAATCGTCGTATTCTGCGTGTGCATGTATTTTACACAACAAAATACACGATTGTGCTCAGTACGATATATTGTACGTCGACTATTTCTGCACAGAAAACGTTCACCGCCGATTTAACATTTGTCTGTCGAGACTGAAAATTAAACTGTTAAGCTATCTACAAACTAACAGCGCACCGTCGTCGTCGGTTTTGCACTTGTAAAGAGGTTCAAACTATCTCTGTATGGCGTTCACACCGCACGACGCGACCACACTACCATCACCTCGACTTTACGAACTGATGCTCACTCCTCTGTCCGAACAGCTGTCGGGAGATTAATGATAAGTCCCGGGTTCTTAAGGATAAATTATTCTCGACTTTCGCTACTCGGCACGAACACTATATTACAACTACTATTATTGCTGCCGCTAATGCTTTTGGTGTCCTTTGTAATTATTACGTTATCGAATATTACACTGTCCTATCTTGCTTTCTAGCACACCATTAAATATATCTGAATCACATGTGATTGATTCATTCACTTTTATTTTACACCGATGTAATAATCTTTCTATATATAAAAAATAAACTCACTGATAAAAAGTAAAAATTCTATAAATAAGAAATTTCTAGGAAACAAGATTTTTTGTGTAGATCACCTGCTCGCAACATCGCTCCGACCGCTATACTAAATAAGTAGCACGTTAATCATGTCCATTCCCGATCATTTCCGATATTTCACGAATCGTTGCAGATTCAGTGTACAAAAGAACATAAATAAATTACAAATATCGTGTACACAAATGTCTTACAATAAGTTCACAATAATTGATTTAAAATCAAAAATTAATTTCATTACACAATATCCTTATTTCGTTCTTCATTTTTCATTTAAAAATTGTTAACACTTAAGAAGAGTGTGTAAAGTGAGCGGGGACAGAGCCCCATGCGCGCAGGCGAGCGTAGCCCTCTGGTAATTAAAAAATTGATAGTATTTTTTGTAGACTCCACTCATGAAAGTAAAATTTCATCACAGTACTTATAGTTAACCTAGATATTAATAATAATAATAATATATATATATATATATATATATATATATATATATATATATATATATATATATATATATATATATATATATATATATATATATATATATATATATATATATATATATGCTAGTATGCCTATATAATCACTCTCACAGATATATTGTGACGTATTATTTTATAAAGTCGAACATTTCATTGAAGTAGTTCCCGGTTTTTTGAAAACTTTTCCCGGAACGCAACTAGAGACACTAATAAAAAATCACCAAAACACAACACACAATCTACACGCACAAATGCGGTTAAATACCAAATTTGGTAAGGGCACCGCACAAATTTCATGTATCATAAGGCCAAACCCAGCCCTGTACAATTTTAATATCAATAAAATTCATTTTTATTTTATTTATTGAAGTAGTTCTGGTACCATCTTAATAGTTCGTGTAAGTTCGGGTGTCATGGTTAATAATAATTGAATACAAAATCTCTACAAGTTTTTGTTCAATTTTTTGGAGAATATTTTGTCCATTTTTGAAATTTTATGGAACATTTATATGTATATATATATATATATATATATATATATATATATATATATATATATATATATATATGTATGGTATAAAAAATAATTCTGTCCTTTTAAATTGAATCAATCATATATGTTTTAAATTAAAATATTTTCTCGTTGTCTTAGAATTTTGTCTTTTGTATTTTTTTCTAAAAAAATTACGCTAATTTATAAACTTAAGTTTTAAACCGGTTTTTTTATTATTCTTATTCATTATTAATTTCAGTTTTGCCAATAGATTGTATTGGGTCAATCCGATTTATTGCACAAACAACTTCATTCTATTTAAATATAGTGAATATTTGTAAGTTGGATTTTGTTATTAGTATATATGTTAGGTTTAAAAATTAATTATGTCTCGTTAAAGTGAATCAAATACAATTCTGTTTTTAATTAAAATATTTTCTCGTCATTTTGGGACTTTGAAGTTCCAACTTCCTAGGGCACAGTAGTAAGAGTCTACTTCATATAAATCAATGTGAAACGGTTATGGATGGTGTATCTACTCAGCTCAAGACATTGGTTAGGATAGAGTGGTAAAGACTATCTTACTATTTTATTTCACTTTCTCGCCGTAGTGTTGCTGAACCATGTTGTTTAAATTATGAACAAACGAACATTTCTGAACGGATACCATTTGTTGTTATTAACGTTTATTATTTTAATTTTAACCCCTGCAAATATTTTTTTCTTGTTATGTATCATATTATTGATATCACATGGTACCTAATCCATATTAATAATTGGTTTTGTATTTATATATCGCTTTGTATAGTATTTTGCGTATCATATTGTGTGTATTATATGTTTAAACCAGTTGTAATAGTGTCAATTTGAATTAAATTTCAATATATGGTCTCAATCGTACCGCAACACCTCGGGAGTCCTATTGAGGTATGAGAGTGAACGATTTGTAGAATAGAAATGCACATTTAAAGCGCACCAGCGTTTAATATTCGGTGCCCCTTAATTACAGTCACCTATCTAGAGTAAAAGTGCAGGATGGGGAAATATATTGTTGCACTACTGCAATTTTCGGTGTGACAGGGAACACTATAAGTCATCTAGCTACTGCATAATCCGACTTTTCTAACCTTTCATTTATAATACCATTTGAATTCTTTCCAACTTTCGTACAGAAGCTTCACTATTGACGCGCATAGCGACCACGCACATCATTTTTTATATGTAATTTTTAATTTTGTATATAATATTTAAGGGGACCCGGTGGTCTAGCGGCCTAAAATTTAAGCTATTTTAAAAATTTTTTTTCTATATGAGGGTAATGAATAATGCTTTCAAATTTTTTTACACTTATTTTATTACTAATAAACTACACAAAAATGAAAATAAAGACAAAAAAAAAATTTTTTTAAATTAGAAAAATGATGCTGAAGTCTCCCTCTCTAAAAAAATGGAATTGCGTGGTGAATGATGATTTATCTCTCCCTCTGATCTGAAATAAAACAATTGACGAATTTTTAATTAGTATAAGTATAGCTATCGCAGGACGGTAGAATAAAAAAAAAAAAAATTGACAAAATGGCGCGTAGTCAAAAGTACAAGTTTGAAAACGACCAGTATTTTTGAATGTTTTGTTAATAAAAAAAATATAAATATTTTACGGAAACTATTAGTTTTCATTCCAGCGAGAGCTAGAACTATTCAGAATAACATTAAAATTTCAGACAAATCGGTCAAGTAGTGTTTTTTCTGGCCCCCGCAAGAGGAAAAAAAGTAGTTTCGAGATAAACGCGTTTAAAGTTTCAAGCAAGTATATATTCTTCTACCTACTTGACCTTCTAATGGGCTGTAGATCCTGAAATACTCTGAATTTCGTCATAAAATTTTAACAGTATATTTTTAAGATACTATACTTTCGAAAAAAAAATCGATTTTTCGAAAATTCTAGACCACCGGGTCCCCTTAATTATTTAAAAAAATAATATGCATGAAACGATATGAGAACAGTTCTAAAAACTAGTGGCTTTCTTATAAGTGTGTTAAAGTGAATCGAATTGTATATTTACTTTTATTTAATCGAGCATTTTTTACATAGAAATACATTTAAATTTAAATGTTTCAACATATGACTAATTATTGCTATTTAAAAGTATTTTATTTTATGATAAATTATTACTTTTATTTTTTTCTTTGTTTTATTATTTCGTTTTATGATTTTTTTGATTTTAAAAAATCTAGATATTTTCATTTTAAAAATATTAAATTTACGCAGGTAATCAATAATGATTTAATATGTAATCAGTTACAAGGATTACTGTTAAATATAAATAACCGAATACTAAAAGATGTTAATATAATCCACTCTTTAAACTTTTTTAAAGATTTCGACATTAGTTTGTACATTGTTATTTTTGAAAATTTATATATATATATATATATATATATATATATATATGTATATAAATATCTGTCTATCTGTCTATATACGAGGGTAATTTGGAAATTTCACGGTCTAACTATGAAAGAATATAACTTGTACTTTTAAATTACTTTTATTTTTTAATATGGTTCCCTTGAACTTCATTGCACTTCATCCAAAAAAGCTCCAGTGCACTTATGCTGTCCTGGATATTATTTTCTTGGAGATCCTCAAAATAGCGATTCACTGATGCTATCAGTTTTTCATTTAACGAAAGTCGTCTACTACCACAGATTTTTTTTAACATTTGGGACCAGATGGAAATGTGAGGAGGGGAAATCTCGAGAATAGGTTGGATGAAGTAGCAAGTCACACTTCAATTCAGTTTTACATTCATTAAGTTTTACACACCATGGATACAACACTTGTATGGGGATGTGCATTATCCTGATGGAAAATGATACTTTTCTTTCATAAACCTGACCTTGTTTCACAAATTTTTTGATTGTGTTGAACCAAAAGTTTAGCATAATTACTCTCCGTTATCGTGTGACCCTTTGGAAAGTAGTAAATTAGTTAGATCCCTTTAGCATCTCAAAAAAATTAAGCCATAATTTTTCCGGCGGATAAAACTTATTTTACTTTTTTTGATGGAGGAGAAGCACCATGCTTCCATTACTTTAATTGTCGTTTTATTTATGGAGTGTAATAGTGAATCCAAGTTTCATCTGTAGTCGCAAATTGTCGGGTAATGTCATTTGTATCCTTCTTAAATTGATTTGTACACGAATACTTTTATGATCAATTGTCAAAAAACATATGGCACTCACCTTTCCGATAGTTATTTCATACCTAACTTTTCGCTTAAGATGTGATACATGGATTCATCTGAGCTATCCACAACTTTAGCAATTTCGAACAAGTTCAATCATCGATCCTATATGTTAACATCGTGCACTTTGTAGATGATTTCTTCTGTCGTTACAATTTTCGGACATCACTATGCGGATTAACTTCTAAACTTGCACGGCCACATTTAAATTCATCTTTCCATTTTTTTACAGTTGTATACAAACGTGCACTGTCACCCAGTACATTTTTCATTTAATTAAAGATTTATGTTAACGTTAAACCTTTTTTAACAAAAAGCTTTATCACCATTCTTATGCATTATCTTCAACCTTATTCATTTCAACAATGTCACAAAAAGAGCTCTATTTAAATTGATATTTGGAACAAACTGTTTGACACATTAATTATAACATTGATGTTATGTGTAAGATAGATATCGCTTTGTAATGCGTCACAAATATTTAAAATATTACTGCCACTTATATATTAGGCCACGAACTTTTAAATCATCTTATATATATATAACTACTTTCTGAGGATTTTCGTGGTTTCAAATTTAACACTAACCGAAATATTAAGTTACATTACTTAACGAGGTGTTATAAAAGTTTCGAAAGTTACGAAGAGTTTCAATATAGAAGATATTGTTTCTGTACTCAGTAGAATGTTAAATAGGCTGAATTTCTACGATAAAATAGCTACGTTGGTTAGTTTTATTTTTACAACAAACTTTTTTATTTGTACTTATTTAATTAAAATTATGTTTCTTATGATATAGTTATTTATGAAAGTATTCATTTATATTGTCTTTTTACGTTTGTATATTAAAGAATCATAATCTCAATTAATAATATTTTAGAACTGTTGTTTATATATATATATATATATATATATATATATATATATATATATATATATATATATATATATATATATATATGCATATATGTATGATGTGTTCATAGCAAATCATTAATACATAATTAATACACATCTATTAATTAGAATAATAACGTCATGAATTATATGTACATATATATTAATTACACTAATAATACATGTTACATAACTCTGGAAAAGACATAACTTTGAATGCAGAATAGATGATATGTGTACGAGTATGTACAATATGTTACTAAAGGATGTTAGATAAATGACTACGCCATAAAGATAATATCGTCAATCGATTGGCACATATCTATTCGATAAAAATAACAACCATTACCGCCTAGTAACTTACACAGAAACTCTACCACAAACCATTTCTGAAAATGGATGATTCATTAGTTCTCGACCGCACAACCACATAGATTAGACTGATGGACCGGTTTTAACCAAAGAGGCTGAACGGAAGTATGATTCGGGTCTTATCAATTCAGAAGCTTCACTTTACTTGTGAACAATGTTCTACTTCACAGAACTGCTTACACAAAAGAAGTGCTACGATCTGGGTGTGGTGATGTACACTTGATTTATCTCTTAACAGAAATTAAGTCTAAGACACACACGTGATTTTTTTTACTGTTTATTTAAGATACACACACACACACACACACACACATATATATATATATATATATATATATATATATATACTTCTTTTAGGGAATTTTTATTTTATCTTGAAATATTTTACTGCATTTATTTTTTCAAACTATATAAAAAAGTAATGTTTTCATGTCACATTCCAAAAATCATTTTTTTTTGTTTGTGACGTATAAAGATATAAAATACAAATAATATGTATTTTTACCTTTGTTATTTTCACAATTCATTAGAATTTATCATTAAGCTGACAGAGAATTTATAAAAAAATAATTTTAATATTATGTGAGGATAACATAAGCTACAAGTTTGAAATTATGATATCTTTCACTATTACAGTTTATTCCTGGGTAGTGAAGGTATCACTATGGCTTCTATTATTTGACTGTCTTTTGCGATTTAAAGTATATTATTTATATCATTTTTGAAGATAATCCTTTATTGTTGTACGATAATGTTGTTTTGATGAAAGCAATAAATATTAGTTTCAGATGGTAATTCGGTTATACATAGTCCATATTTACAGTTCAGTCATATATTCATAAAGTTAATGCACATGATCACAACAAATCTAAACATTCTGCTAGTCAAAGTTCATATGTACAAGTTCAGTTCGTAAATGATTAACATTAAATAAATACACATGATTACAGGCAAGTTTAACATTTGTCCGTCCCTCAAAATAAGTAATACAAATAAAGTCCTTAGGGTCAAAATAGACCCATATGTGGATCTACACAAGAAAACAATATTTTATTTCTTTTTACATTTCTGATTTAATTCAAACTAGAACTTAATAATATACAAAAATGCAATAGAGAAAAAATAATTTGAATACATAAATACTTTATTTCATACACTGGGGACACACAGATTTGGTATGAGTTTTTCAGATAAATTTGTTACAAAGTTTGCACTTTAATGCATGCTTGTTGTCTGACTGCGCAAAAACTATAGCGCGCCCGTTTTTTATCAGACGCTCACTTACAAATATCGTCGGTGAAGAGTGTTTTATATTAAATTCTGTAAAGTTAGCTATTAAATTTTGTCAGTTTAGATATCGTAGGGGATGAACTCTTCTAGCTATATGTTCTTTTATCAAAGATTTACGCAGTGTTCCGATAAAGAGCCGTCGTCTATGATGTTTACTGATGTTTCAATCTGGGAAAACACTAGTAAAAAGCACAAATGCTTTTTTCACTGACACGTCTAATATGTTGTAGAACACAACAACTGACCATCTGTTTGGTTTCCTTTTACAAGTGTAACAAGTTATCTTTTTATCAATTGTATCAACGCCACCTTTGGTCTTATTATAATCTAAAATGATTTTTGGCTTTTTCTCGGTGTCACATGCGAGCTCTTTACTTTTATGTAAGTTACTTTGAAGGATAACACACATTTTTTTTAAAATATGACACCATGATAGTATCCCGGGCGAACGCAAAATTTGACGAAAACACAGGATTATTTTTCACATTTAAAATTACAGAAGGAATTGATGTTTTATTTTTTCATATTGTTACAATCATGGTCATTTTGCGTTTAAGCAACATTTGCACAGGTTCATACGATGTGAAAAAATTGTCAAACGTAACATTTATGTCTTCTAGCTTTGTTGAACATAAATGAAGTACTCCCCGTAAACCTTCGTTTCTCTCAAGTTCTGTACCAGCGTCCTTTCCTGTATATACTTGAATGCTCCATACGTATGTATTTATGCTATCGGAAAGAATCCAAAATTTTATTCTATACTTTGGTGGTTTCTTCGGCATGGATTGCTGAAACGGACATCTACCTCTAAATCCAACCAACTGCTAGTCAATCGTTATGTTTTCACCCGAACTGAGTCATTTTAATAATATCTCAACCCATTTGTCTCACAACTCTCAAATTGAGGTCAACATATCCGTATTCCTACGAGCAGCTCGTGTATTGTGAGCATTAAATTTTATGACTCTTGAAATACTATTTCTGAAATTAATTAAAAATTGCAATTTTTCCATATTATTTTTCATTTTAAGAGCAAAATGGAAGTAAATATATTAACATGTTTCCGAATACTTTTGAATTTTATGTCTAAAATATACTTTAAATATTTTTTTTTTCACTTAAACACAACTGCATTAACATTTTTATGTTGTTTTTTTTTAAACAAATGTAGTTACTTATTCATTTTTGACAGAATTTACATCAAAAGGTATACAAGGTAACAAGGGTAACACCAAATATTCTTAGTCTAACATGTTTGTACATGCGCACTGAGCGCGAGTCTGTGTAGTCTGGCATATTCATGTTCTTGCAACGTTCAATAATTTTTTTAAGGTTATTACTTAATCAGTCATACAATGAATACCGATAAGACTAAGAGGTGTTCTTAACAATGTCATAAGTAACAAAATTCAGTTTCGGGCGGTCATAAATTTTCCGACAAATGAAATAGATGGCGTACACAGAGAAGGTTCTACTTCATACTCCAGGGTAAATAAATGGGCTGACATTTCCAATTGGAGAAGAGTCATTGGAAGATAAATCACGTTCCGGTCGTCCTGCAGAAGTGCTGACGTCCCATTCTGTTGCACTTGTTGTAGACCTGTGCTTCTAGAATTTGGTGCTTAGTGACCAGCGCTTAAAAATGAAATAATTATTAGCAATAATTCACAAACAACCGTTCATTGAAATCTCTATGACCATTTAGGTATAAATAAGGTTAATGAAAGATGAGTACCCAATCTTATTTCGTCCGTTCCGCTTTACCGTTGAGTAACCTCCGAACGTTCATTTTTAGAGCTATGTGATCCATATTCAAATGCATTAATTTAGTCCATTGGTCGAGTCATGGCTTCCAAGAACTTAATCAGCCACTTTACAGTTTAGGCATGGACCCTTGTTACCTTTTTGATAATTTGAAAAAAAGGTTTACGTGTTCAACATTTGAATGACGACAGTGAACTGAAAACAGTGGTAACTGACCAGTTACGACGAAAACAGAAGATTATTTTTATAAGGGTATAGAGTTGCTAATTAAGCGCTGTAAAAAATATCCTGTAATTAAAGAGGATTATTCAGAAAAACAGTCAATTTTTTTATTTTTATTCTTTCATATCTAGGCCGTGAATATTTGGCACTACTCTCATATAAATATATATATACTCATATTTAAAATATTATACCATAGATGATATATATATATATATATATATATATATATATATATATATATATATATATATATATACATACATATAATAACCCAATGACAAATTACAGTTTCGGTTCATAAAGTGAAAAGTATTGCCCTCTGTAAGACAAATAATTAAGATCGCACAAAGAGATTGTAAATTATACATCTTATAAAATTCTGTATATGAACGTATGTGTACATAGAAGTTTGTAGAATATAGAAGTTTGTAATATTATCATTAACAGCTGTTTGTAATGTACACACATATTTTAATAGCTTAGCATCTCACTAATTATGAAATATGCCCCTTTTCGATGAATTATAAATATTTTATCTAAAATGATAGTTGGAAACTTACATCTCTAAATTTTATATACTTTCCTCTGTTTTTAGACTATACACATAAAAAATTGAAACACATTTATCGGCACTCCGATGTAACAGGACGCTGCCCTCATACTGTGCTAAAAGTCATCAATTAATTTCAATACTTGGTATACCTTCAGTTCAGATAAAACAAATCGTTAACTGCTATCTTTCTTTGGTGTATATGAAATCTGAATGGCCATGTCTTAACCACGATAACAACCCAGAGAATGGACAAATAAGTGTCAAATTTTCTCCATAATGATAAAAAAACACAATTTACTGCACATGCGCGCACGATAGCAGTTTAATCAATCCGAAATAAAATACGAACTACATTGTAGATAATTTCTGATTCACTTTCGTATCAAGAAATTATAAACTATATTAAAAATAAATTAGTGTAAAATCACATTCCAGTAAATAAGAAATACTGTAAAATATTATATATATATATATATATAGAGAGAGAGAGAGAGAGAGATTTGAGAGAGAGAGAAACTAATAAGTTCACAATTTAGAGATATTTAATTGAAAAAATCTGAGATGAATATTAAATCTTAGAATAACTGTTCATATTACTAAAAAAATGTTGGAATTAAAAAAATGATAAGCCACTTAACATGACAGAGCTTAGATTTAAAATTAGTTGAACATCTGTACTCATTTTCTACATTAAAAGAATATCAGATGAGATTTGACAAAGACATATATTTTTCAAATTACTTCAAGTAGAAATATCATATCAGATAACCAAGAAAATTATGTGGTTTTTGAATTGAGAAAAAAACACTTGTGTGTTTATATATACCCACCTTCGCATTGAACAACCCTCTCCCAGAGAAAAGATAATTTATAAATTCGATTATTATAAAACTGATTCTTTTTATTTTCAAAAAATGTAGACGCCTCCATTTTTAATTCTTCAGTATTAAACTGTTTACTACGCATATGATTGCCCAAAGATAAAAATAGGCGATAATCTGATGGAGAGATGTCTAGGGAATACGGAGCATGGGGGAGAATCTCTTACCCTAAATTAATAATGTTTGTTCTGGTCTATACTGCAACATGTAGTCGTGCGTTATCTCGCAAAAATTATACTCTTTTTACGATTTACAAGTGCTGGATGTTTTTGTTTTAATGTATCGGGTACTCGTTGAAGTTGTTCACTATAAATGTTTTCCGTGAGGGTTTGACGCACTCGTAGATATTCATGGTGAATAATTCCTTTTGAAGTCTACCAAACAGAGAAGAAATTTTCGCTGTGTTAATTTTCATTTAGGACTTTGTGGGACACGATCACGTAATGAAAGCCAGTGATGAGTACGTTTGTAGTTGGAATAAATAATCTATTTTTCATCAATGTTCAAAATTTGATCCAAAAATTTCTCTGATTTTAGTTGTGAAATAAGAGATGTACAGATTATAAGACGCTATAATTTGTTATTGGGAATTAATTCATGTGGTACCCATTCACTTAATTTCCACCTCTTTCCTATTTTGTGTAAATACTTCCGTATGGTTTCGTCCCTTTGAACAATTCTGCAAGCTGTTGATACGTTAAACTGTAATTTATTTCAATCAATGCCTCCGATTCGGCGATATTTAAATTTGATGGTCTACCTGATCTAGTCTCGTCTTTAATGGATTCATCCCCGTCAGAAAATTTTTTAAAGTATCTATGGGCCATTGTTTATGTAAGTGTATTTTCTATAAACGCAATACAATTTTTTTTTGCAGTTTCTGTAGCATTAGTCCCAAGCTTAAATTCATAAAGAAAACCCGCAAGTACTAAACTATTTTTCACAGACATTTTTTAGGGTTAGAATTAGTTTTTAAATTAAAGTAAACAGTGCGAGATTCATTTAAAACATGCTAATATTACTGATAAACAATTCTTGGAATTTTGTCCGACAACAAGAGTAAACAATTATTGTACGTTATAATAGCAACAGAACTTTCTTGGTTACCTAATATTAACAGGTAGCATTCACAGATGCAGCAAAACAATGATAAATGATAATACTTAACTTAAGTGTGTATAAAATATTCTTTTGTAGAGTGATATGAACTTTTATTATTCGAGAGCCCTTTTGTACGTCTTTCTTAGATTTGTAATCTCAGTTGAATAAAATACAAAGATTAAATAAATTTTCTAAATTATTGTTTTGTTAGTCAAAAATGAATAAGTAATATTTTTAATACATTAAATATTCTATTATTTTAATGTATCATCAAAAAAAGGAATTGAAAGCATTTAGATAGATGAAAAAATTGTTTGTGGACAAGACTAACAGTCATAAATTAGTATAATAAAATGAATTTTATGACAATGATAAAAAAAAATTACTCAGATAAATGTAAAGTTTTTTTGTTATTGACATTTGATAAAAAAATCTAATATTAAAAAAAAAACAAAAAAATCGTTCCTTTTCACGTTATACTATATTAACTTAAATATTAATCATTTTTTTATTAATCATATGGAAAAAAATCGATTCTCACAAATCGCACTCGTAATCTTATGTCAAGCTTAAATTTAATTTTTTTAAGTTGGTAAGAAAGTAATTGTCTTTTTTGTTTTCTGAATTGTAACCTTATTTTTTTCCATGAAAGTGTCATTTCATCATGTTCATGTTAATATTATTTTAAAGTGTATTTTTCAGTCTGTATTTTGGTAACATCGACTTTGATTTTGTTATTAACTCTGATACAAATTGGGCTATTGAATTAAAGATGGAGAACAAGCAAGAAAAGCAATTTTCATGAGTTCAAAACGGGTAGTAAATTAGCAGGAACTGCTTGACAAGTAAACGATGATTTTTATGTGGGTACTGTTAAGGAACGTACGACGCAATGGTGGTTCCAAAAATTTCATGCTGGGGACGAGATACTTAAAAATGAAGAAAGTCGCGGGAGTCCGTCTTCAGTTCTTAATAACCACCTAAAGGTGTTAGTTGAATCAGAAACAATCACATCAATTAGTGAACTTGCACAAAAGATAGAGGTTTGTCAACCAACAGTTCTGGATCACTTAAAACCACTAAAATTAAAAAATGTACATAAATTTGAATTCATACATCGAAATTATTTTTCTACCAAACTAATACGTACATGCACATATTCTGTTTTTTTAATATTTGTATTATTTTAAAATTAAAATGAAATCCTTTAAACATATTCATTTATGAAATTATTTAAAATTAATAATAATAATAATTAATTAAAAGTTAGACGATACACAATACACTTTAGAAATAATATATTATAAGCCACTACCAATTAAAAAAAATATATTTTTTTATTTTATTTTAACTAAATATAACTTTATAGACTAACACATGTAGACACATAAATATAGTTTTATATTATGCCTTTTTTCTTTATCCCGGGAGCAATTTTTTATCTCTTAATTAAACAGAATTTTTCAATAATACATTACAAAGTCAACGAAATTAAATCTGATTTTATTAAATTTTTAGTCTAGGTATATATTTAATTAAATAGTGACTACCTTGAACATATTACATTCTACTTTTCTTTTTTGCTACACTATGAAAACTTTTTATTGTCTATGAATAATGATGAAATTAAAATTTAGTTTATTTCACTTGCAATAAACATAGAAGTTATATTAAAAAATTCAAATTAACTATAGTTGGTTCTATATTTGTATCATATATATATATATATATATATATATATATATATATATATATATATATATATATATATATATATGTTTATATATATATAAAAGTAATACGATTTATCGTATCCCTTTTAAAATCTATTTTCATGCTATATGAATACTGCGCATGCCTGTGTAGAACAAGACGACTGACCGCGACAGCTGATGAGAGATGGAAAGAGATAGAAAAGCCACGCGGAGCATGATAATTAATCAATAACAATCGTTTGACCAAATAGTAATTGTTTAAAATAAATCATTGTGAAATAATAGCTTTTAATGTCGTTTCTTGTTTTACAGGTGAGCATTTATTATAGATAAACTATAATTTCTATGTGTAAATATGTAAATAATAAAAATCTTGTTTTACAGTGAAACACAGTTTAGTTATTATTTCATCAACAATATAAGTAATATAATAAAAGATTAATAAACACATTATAAAACGACATTTATCAGTTATACAAAACCACAATGGATAAGCTATGTTTTAACTTTATGATAATTGCAAAACCAGACGATGTCAAGTCAAGCATATACGCCATAACCTCAATCTCTACTCCAACTAACCAGACTTATATATTACCTGAAGAGCTGCAACCTTTGAGTTTACATAAAGAGATTCTAAAGTGCGAAATTGTTCAAAAAGTAAAGACATCATTAAAAAGAAGACACGAGAGAAGAGAAGTCTGGATTACTTTAACAAATGAATTAAAAAAAATCTACATTGATGAGGGTAATATTCAATTTGAAGGATTTTTGTTGGAAAAAATTGAAGAGAGAAAAGAAAACACAACTACAGAAGAACATTTATTAAAATTAATTGAATCTCTAAAAATAAATGAGAACGAAGTCAGACAGCAAAATAAAAATAAGTTGAAATTACTAGATAAGTTCGTATTGGATAAATTTTCAGGAAAAATCACAAACGTTCATCAGTGGTTAAATAATTTTGAAAGTGAATGTACTAGACTAAATGTAACTACAGATACAGATAAAATTGAAATGTTAAGATTATTTATGGAAGAATCTGCTATGGATTGGTATAATTCTATGTTGATAAAAAACTCAATAAATTCTGAATGGAGTGTCTGGAAAAATAGCTTGTATGAAACATTTTCGAATAAAGGATGGTCATCAATCAGATATGCATTTAATTACAGATATAAACAAGGTTTAATATTGGAATATGCCTTAAAGAAAGAACGGTTATTGCTAGAAATAAATAAATCAATAGACACACAAACACTCATTAACCTCATCGTAACAGGTTTACCAAATTATATAGCAGATAAAATAGATAGAGAAAAATTGAAAACAACAAATGATTTGTTTAACGACGTCAGAGGTTTAGAACATTTAATCAAGAAAACAAGCCCAAAAGGAAAATATGAAAATAATACAACTGTTAAAAATAATACCAGAGATAACAAATCACCATGTTCAATATGTAAAAAAGAAAACAAAGGTATTCGGTTCCATCCCGAATCGTCATGCTGGTTTCAAAATAAACAAGAAGATAAACAGAAACCTGCTCATGAAATATGTAATAATTTGATTGAGACAGAATTTCTGAATATAGATCCAAAAAACTAACGCTGCCACCATTGATCAAAATACCAATAACAATAAATGATGAATTGAAAATACAAGGAGTTTATGATCCTGGAGCAAACATATCAATAATAAATTCAAAATTGTTACACTGGGAGAATAGACCAATCAATCATCATGGAAATATAAAGACGATCAATGGTGTAAGAGAAACTTTAGGTATAGTATCATTAAAAATAAAAATTTTTGATGCAACAAAAATGATGCATGTATTTGTAATAGACAAGAAAAACTTTGATCACGATTTTTTAATCGGATTAGACTGCGTAGAACAATTTCGGTTAAAGCAGGATGAAAAATTAGAAATAAGTCAAGTAAAATCACACGATGATTATTTAAAAATTAAAAAAATTCCTGATTGTACAGGTAAAATGCTCCAAAGCGATAATAAAATTAAAAATAATAAAATAAATAAAATGCTAAGGGAACATAATATAAGCAAAAACATTACACTAAGCAAAAAAATTGAGATAAATTTCAATGAACATGTGAGATCACAAGATTTTAATATCGAAGTGAATCACCTAAATTTAATACAAAAAAATAAAATTAATCTATTAATAGAAGAATATAAACACATTTTTGCAAAAGATAAGTATGATGTGGGTACTGTAAAAGATTATGAAGCTCGCATAGACCTAATAATTGATAAATATTGCTGCAAAAGGCCATATAGGTGCACAATCGAAGACAAAAAAGAAATAGAATTACAGATAGCAAAATTATTAGAGAAAAATTTAATTGAAGACTCCTACAGTGCCTTTGCTGCCCCAGTAACTTTAGCATACAAAAGAGATGATGGGAGAAGATCAAGATTGTGTGTAGATTTCCGTGATCTGAATAAAATAGTAATTCCACAATCACAACCATTTCCCTTGATTGAAGATCTCATGGTGAAAACAAGAGGATGTAGGTATTTTACCACGCTTGACATAAATTCAGCATTCTGGTCGATACCACTCCGGATTGAGGATAGACGCAAAACAGCCTTTGTGACGCAGGATGGACACTATCAATGGACATGCTTACCTTTTGGTTTGAAAACATCACCTGCAATCTTCCAAAGAATTTTAAGCAGTATTATAAAAAAATATAAACTAGACGGATTTGCAGTAAATTACATAGACGACATATTAATTTTTTCTAAATCATTTGAAGAACACATCAGTCATTTAAAGCAATTACTAGATGCAACATCACAGGAGGGATTCAGATTGAAATTATCAAAATGTAACTTTGCACAAAGCTCAGTTAAATACCTAGGCCATATTATAGAGCACGATTCTGTCACTCCTTTAAAGGATAATTTAATAGCAATTAAAGATTTCCCAACGCCAACAACTCAAAAACAGGTTAGACAATTTATTGGAAAAATTAACTTTTATAACAAATACATACCCAATTTCTCAGTAACACTGGACCCCTTATACAATTTACTTAGAAAAAATCAAAAATTTGTTTGGGATTATCAATGTCAGACGACCTTTGAAAAAATGAAAAATTTACTATGTTCAAGACCTATACTGGCGATTTTTGATCCTAATCTACCAATACAAATATATACTGATGCTAGTCTACAAGGGATTGGAGCCGTCCTCAAACAAACGCAAGAAAATGGAGAAGAAAAACCAGTGGCATATTTTTCCAGAAAATTAAATGAAAATCAAAAAAAGAAAAAGGCTATTTACTTGGAATGCTTAGCAATTAGAGAGACGGTAAAATATTGGCATCACTGGCTGGCTGACAAATCATTTACGGTTTTTTCAGATCACAAACCGTTAGAAAAATTAAATATAAAGGCTAGGACAGACGAAGAATTAGGCGATTTAACGTACGATTTATCACAATATGATTTTAAAATAATTTATTCACCTGGAAAACAGAATGTAGAAGCAGACGCATTGAGCAGAAACCCAGTGTTAGAACCAAGCATACACGAAGAAAATTATATTAAAACAGTAAATCTAATAAAATTAGAAGAAATAAAAATAGATCAATCTAATAATAAAAATATACAAAATAATAAAGAAAAAGTATTAAAGAAAATCGAGATATACTACAAAAAAATTCGAGGAAAAGACAAAATTTTATTATCTGAAGATTTTAGTATAAAACTTATCAAAGATGTTCATGACCACTATTGTCATTTAGGAATAAAACAAATGGAAAATAAGATCAAACCATATTATACAGCCAAAAATCTAACATACAATATTAAAAAAATATGTAACAGTTGTGAAATCTGTATTAAAAACAAATCAAGAAAAAAATTTAAAATCGGATTAATGTCACATCTGGGCCCAGCAACACGTCCTTTTGAAATCATATCAATAGACACAATTGGAGGTTTTGGAGGTATACGCTCTACAAAGAAATATCTTCACCTGTTAGTGGATCATTTCACAAGGTATGCATACATTGTCACATCAAAAACCCAATCTGCTAACGACATCATTAAGCTAATTAGACAACTACCGCAAGACGAAGTGATAGGGATGATTTTATCAGATCAATACCCTGGAATAAACTCGAAAGATTTTAAGCAATTTCTATGTCAACAAAATATACCAATCGTATTCACAGCAGTTAATGCACCTTTCTCAAACGGTCTAAATGAAAGACTAAACCAAACTCTTATAAATAAAATTCGTTGCAGAATAAATGAAGAAAATAATAAAAGAGCTTGGACTACTATAGCTCATGAATGCACAAAAATTTACAACGAAACTGAACATACAGTGACAACATTTACACCAAAATATTTGCTGGAAGGAAAAAATATCAACATACTACCAGAGGAATTACGACAGACAAAAACTAAAGAGGATTTACAAAAAGATAGACAAATAGCATTTGAAAATTCAGTAAAATCCCACAATTATAATAAAAAAATATTTGACAAAAATAGAAAAGAATATGATTTAAAAATAGGTGATCTTGTATATATAGAAAACGGTAATAAATTGAATAGAAGGAAGACAGAAGAATTAAAAATTGGCCCATTTAAAGTCTTAGATAGAATATCGAATGTGATTTTTAAAATAGATACAGGACATAAGAGGATAGAATCAAATTTATTTCATATGACTAAATTAATTCCATACAATGATTGTAATTGATCTTATACATCTATTTGTGTCCCGAGGGGGGGAGATATAAAAGTAATACGATTTATCGTATCCCTTTTAAAATCTATTTTCATGCTATATGAATACTGCGCATGCCTGTGTAGAACAAGACGACTGACCGCGACAGCTGATGAGAGATGGAAAGAGATAGAAAAGCCACGCGGAGCATGATAATTAATCAATAACAATCGTTTGACCAAATAGTAATTGTTTAAAATAAATCATTGTGAAATAATAGCTTTTAATGTCGTTTCTTGTTTTACAGGTGAGCATTTATTATAGATAAACTATAATTTCTATGTGTAAATATGTAAATAATAAAAATCTTGTTTTACAGTGAAACACAGTTTAGTTATTATTTCATCAACAATATAAGTAATATAATAAAAGATTAATAAACACATTATATATATATATATATATATATATATATATATATATATATATATATATATATATATATATATATATATATATATATATATATATATGTATATATATAAGAGCGTAGCGTAAAGAACCATTGTTTTAACCCCTGTTACAATAGACTGGATTCATATATTTTTATCTGACTCACACATGTCTGAAATTGAACGTGTGCAGGCTACTAGATGCTGATGCTGAATTATTGAAAGAATTTGGGTACCCTATTTATATTATTTATATCTAAATGGTCATAGAGAATTCAGACAACGGTTGTTTATGACAGACTGAACATTACTGATATTTTTTTTATTTTTAAGCGTCGGTCACTAAGCAACAGGTCTACGACAAGTGCAACATAATCGGGCATGAGCATTTCCACAGGACGACCGGAACGCTATTCATCTTTCAGTGCTTCTTCTCACATTCGAAATCTCTTATTTTTTACAGGGGAGTATGAATGAGAAGAATACTTGTATATGCCTTTAATAGTTGTTTTATTTGGTGCGGTGTAACCTTTTCTTTGTCAGAAACGTTATTACTGCACGAGGCTCAATTTTGGTTACTTATAGATTTGTTAAGAACACATCCTACTCTTGTCGGTATCACTGTATGACTGATGGAGTTACAATCTTAAAATTTTTGCAGAACGCTACTAACATGGAGGATACTATCTCGGAAATTAAGTTTTAGACCAAACTTCGTGCAGTGGTAGGGCACCCCAAAGGTATTAATATAGTAACGTACTATCTCGCAATATCCAACCATTTTTGAGAAAAAAAGCTCCAAAGTTTCCGCACCGGCTTATGAGAAAAAGATTTTCTCCAGGTTTAACTAATTTGATACCTAGGCGGTAGCGTGTCTTCCTCACGTATCCCAGGTTTCACGTTCGATTCTCAAACTTCAATCAAAGTTTGGTCCCAAACTCAATTTCCGAAAGCTTATCCTCTCCTTGTAAGACATAAATCTGCCGCACTGCACAGATTCTATAACGATGCGCATGCGCAAACATGTTATACCGAGAATATTTGGCGCTGTTATCGTATACATGTAATATATATTCAGTAAAGTATTGATTACTTAATCTGGTTATCAAATATTAGTTGTAATCCTAACTAAGAGTTAAGAATACTACATTTATTTGAATCCTAAAGACTAGACATGAATAAGCAAACCTCAATGATCCAATTTTTAAATAGGAATTTTAGGTTCAAATAAATGTTTCATATATAACTTTTCATTGTTCCACAAACCATACTTTTTTTCGATTGAAAATATTAAATAATTGATTAATGTTCATTTGAATTATTGTTGATGTGAATTTAAATGGTGGTATTATCATAACTATGATACAGAACATTCTAACTTTAAAAATTAAAAAAAAAATGACTGATTTGTATTACTATACATTTATTAATAGAACATATTATTAATATTTGTAACATATAAGCCCTTGAAAACAAAAAAGTTATCTTCAATTTGAGTATATATGATTTTTTTTTATTTTTTCTTTAAAAATATTGCGGAGTTGCTGGTTCACCATAGGAAATAGCGTGGAGTGCAAAGGGTTAATATTAGCAGAATTCAGACGTCGTAAAGGACACAATATTATTCGATTTACGTAACTTTTTTAATAAATTTATTTTTATATAAAGAAAGAAAATGCAGAAGTTCCGCATAAAAAGAGAAGCCTAAAAATAAAACTAACATTAATGTAAATATATTCTCTCTCTCTCTCTCTCTCTCTCTATATATATATATATATATATATATATATATGCATAGAATTTCATTGTTGTTTTAAAAAAATTTCATTGCTATAATTTACTTGAATTAAAATAAAACGTAAATGCAAAAAAAACACCAATTCTGAAATTACTGCCGTTATTACTACTTAATGAATACCGATACGATTAAATTTTATTTTCCAGTATGAATCTATTAAAAAAGGTATATAAAATAAGATACTCTGTATTCACATCGATTTCTCTTTATTAACACTAAAAGTCGAACCAAATACATTCATTTAAGTTTCTTAAACGCTATCAGACAAATTGAACAAATACAAAAGAAAGTCGTTTCTACATTTTTCTTTCTTTTTTTCTTCTTTATATAATCCATTTAAACTTTCAAATGATCAGCTCTTTTTAAATGATTAAATTTTACATGCACTGTTCATGACATAAAAACGAATATTTACAATCGTAGCTTGAATATATCCGAACGACAACCACTTTCAATTTTTTAATCGGCATCTCCATTTCGTTTACTTAAATATCTCTAACTTTCCATTTGTTCAATTTATTTCCATTTTCTCTGTCTTATTCAGCGGTCGCGTATAATAATGACTTGTTTTACATAGTCTCTTCTGTTATACAAAGTATTTATTTTATACAGAACGAATTTGGTTAAGAGAAAACGCTATCAACGAACATTTACTGTAAAGTATTATTTTATGTTAATTATATTCAGTAATATCTATCTCTAGAGATAGGAAAATAATAATCAAGAATTTCATGAAGTTGGTAATTGAATTCTGTTTAATTTTTATGTGATCTGCGGTAATGTTCATTAAGTTTATATTCAAATTCCAGCTTGTGAAAAAATCGTCTTTATACAAAAGAAACATATTAACACAGTTCCTATTAAATTGAATAAATTAAATTGAATCTACAAAAATGGTTTGAGGCATATTAGAATCTCTCAAAAATGTTGTAAATATAAAAAACAACAAAATAGAAGATGTTTCATTTAAGATATATCATAATTTTTTATGTAAAAATAAGATAATCTTATATTCAAGAGGGATAAAAATGTGATAAATACTGGAAAAAAATAAATAAAATATATAAGATGAAACAAGATCCACATAAAGATATTGTGGTTAATAGGTACCAATAATTATCTGTATAATGCTACTATTTATAAATTCATTTTTCATTACTTTATAAGTTGATATTAATATCCAGGAAAAAGACTGATTTATGATCAATAGACTATGTGAATATTCACCTTACAAGTGTGGGAAATTAACATTTAATCTGTATTTAATGAGTAAATTTACCCCTAATTACACAAATAAATATTTGTATAATTAGGGGTTGTCTGCCAGCTGTGAAGTTTCAGCTGTGATGCCAGTTGTGACTTCAAAAAAATGATTCTTTTCTGAGAACAAAGTTCAATATATTGATTTTATTGTTGATCTTTTCATAAAACTTTGTTTTAGGAAGATATATCGTTGACACAAGGGGAATTAACCCAATTGGGGGACCCTGACGGTAAAATGTACGGTCTCGAAATTTATCTAATGACCAAACAAAAAACCGCTTTGTGTAAAAATATATTTTATAACATTTATCTTTATATCTAAAACTTTATTCTACAAATATGTAAATTACGTCAAAATAAAATATTCTGAATTATTTTTCAAACATATAAAGAAAAAAAACATTCAACTCTGTAAAACTGTAAGTGAAACCGGAAATTTCACTGGGAGTGTAAAAATTAAATAAACTTTTTTCTTGTTTTTTGTCGAGAAAATGCATCAATTATGTTCAAAGAATCGATATTATTTAATATTTCTTCTTCTATATACAAAAGTGCCATACTATTTAGCCTTTCCTCTGGCATTGTATTTCGAAGATAGTTTTTCACTCTTTTTAACGGTGAAAAAGATCTTTCTCCCAAATTAGGAAAAGTCAAAATAATTTTTAAACCAATTTCAACATTTGGAAATGTTGAGGACGTTTCATTTGCTGCCTAGTATATTTTTGTGGTACTTAATTTGTGGTATTTAATTTGTTTTTATATTCACATGTTAAGAAGAGGAAATTTTTCAATCATCATCAAAATACATAATATCAATATCACTTTTCCTTTTTAACGCAAACTTATTATTACCAGCTAAGATTTTGAAGTGTAAGCTTCTTTTCTTTATACAATGGTTAATAATTTTCCACCAACTCGAGGCCTCTGGCAAACCCTTGGCCTAGCACCCACTTGACCCGCACTGACATTGTGTGCTGTTCCATAAATCGAAACTTTATTCTAACTTAGAACTCTATGAATACGAGTATTTAGTCAATGTTTAATCATCAAAACTGAAATTCATGAAATGAATAACTTTATTATAAAAATTCGCTGAAAATATCTTAACGTATTTTATATGATATTTTAGATTTACTTGTCATTTTTTAAATCTTCAACAGGCCCCCTCTCAATCACGGGGTTCCGAGCGATCGCCCAGTCCAATCCCCCTTAATCTACCACTGCGTTGACTGAGTTTTTATTAGAAAAAAAATTAATTGCTTTTGCTTAATAATTTATTTCACTAAATTGTACTTTTTGGTTTCTGGGGCTTCATAAAGCATTCGAGTCACTAATCACTAATAGCATAAATATACTTCTTGAAAATATTAATATTTTTATACACTTTATAAAAACGCTTTTTCCGTTCACGTCCTACATTTTATCTATATTTATCAACGAATTTGAAAAAGCATTAGTAAATTTTTAAAGAAGATTAGTTCTTACTGTTTATATTGGTAGAAATAGCACGAATAAATAATGTATATTTAAATGCATTCACATTTACTCCAATATCTACTTAATATGTAATAATATATTATTTTTATTGGGAAAATATATTTTTGATGAAATAAAAAAAATATTATTATGTAAAATAAAGTGAAATAATTTTAATTTACTTTCAAATGAATATTTAAGAATTATTATCTGGTTTTGAAGTGAGGATAAGTAATATATATATATATATATATATATACTAGAGGGCTTCGCACCCTGATGGTTGCGCTCTCTAATCCCTGGGCTCGCTTCACTCGCCCATTTGTCAATTATAAGCATGCACATGTAACCGAATGAAACAATAAAAATATCAAATAAATAAGTCGACCTCGTATATATATATATATATATATATATATATATATATATATATATATATACATATATATATATATATATATATATATATATATATGTTAGTATGTCTAAAAATTCTCGCAGATAGCTTATTTTTTGCAACGTATTATTTTATAAAAATTTTTGTGGAAAATTTTGATTTTATATATATTGAAATATATATATATATATATATATATATATATATATATATATATATATATATATATATGTTATTGTTTGTGTATGAGTGGGTGTGTGTTAGTATGTTTATATAAACATTCTGACAGATATAGTATTTTTGCAACGTTGTTGTTTCATAAATTTTTTGTGCGTAATTTTGATTATATATATATATATATATATATATATATATATATATATATATATATATACTAGAGGGCTTCGCACCCTGATGGTTGCGCTCTCTAATCCTTGGGTTTGCTTCACTCGCCCATTTGTCAATTATAAGCATGCACATGTAATCGAATGAAACATTAAACATTTGAAATAATATTTACAATATATTGTCCATTTTGTTCGATTACCTTTTGCCATCTTTCAAGCAACTTCATGATTTCGTACTCAAAAAAGTTTGTATCTTCTTGGGAAAAAAACAGTTAGAAGAACGATTTGATATCCTCATCAGCAGTGAAGGTTTCATCATTCAAGATATTTTGCAAAGAAAGAAAGACAGTACTGTAGTCTGATGTCATCAGGTCTAGCGAATATGGTGGATGTAGTAACACATCCCATACAAGCTGCAACGATTTTTGACGAGTGAATAAACTTATTTGTGGTCGAGCGTTATCATGGTTGAAACACAACTTCTTTGCGATTCACTAATTCTGGACGCTTCTGTTTGATGGCTTCATTTGTTTTATCCAGTTGATGTCCACACACGTCCGAATTAATGGTTCGGTTTCTTGGAAATAGCTTAAAATACACAATATCTTTGAAATTCTCCTAGACTGACAGCATAACCTTTGTTTGGCGGATACTGCTTTTGAAGTACTTTGAGTAGGTTCATCACGCTTGCTTCACGATTTGTTTCCTTAAACGTTTTCGTAGCCGATCCATTTTTCATCGCCTGTTTTCATACGATTCAAAAATGGATCGTTCTTTTCACGTTTCAGGAGAGAATCGCAGACGTCAATGCGTTTGGTGAGATGAATTTCTTTGAACTCAAGTGATACTCAAATATCGACCTTACTAAGGTACTCAAGTTGTTTCAAATGGTTTTCAATGCTCTATTTCGATATGTTAAGTTTCTCAGCAATCTCTAGTGTCGTTAAACACTGATTAGATTCAATCAATGGCATTATTTTGTCATCACCAACTCCGACTGGCCTTCCTGAGCGCGGTGCAACTTTAACATCAAAATATCCAGACCGAAATTTATCAAACCAATTCTGACACTATCGCAGGTTTCAAGCATCTTCGCCATACACAATACATAAGTTTTTTTATGAACTTGCACAGCTTTTTTTCTTTTTCAGAAGAAATACAAGAAAATATGATCAAAAATTTTCATTTTGATTTTCCATTTTAAAGTCGACGGCAAACCAACAACTGTTAACAAAATCGTGCACATTTTTTTTAAAAGGAGAATGAACTTGTCCTCTCTCAAGTTGCATATTGAGTTTGGGGAGTAGAATGAATTTAATTACATTTCAAGACATATATGTTCATCTATAAACAGAAACTAAAATTACTTTTAGGCTAACCCAATATATATATATATATATATATATATATATATATGTGTGTGTGTGTGAAGGTGTTCATATGTCTAGATAAACATTCTCGCAGATAGATTATTTTTTTCAACATAGTGTTTAATATAGATTTTTGTCGATAATTTTGATTTTATATATATATATATATATATATATATATATATATATGTGCATATATATATATATATAGATAAAGATATATATATATATATATATATATACGATATAGATATAGATATATATATATATATATATCGTATATATATATAGATAAAGATATATATATATATATATATATATATATATAACAAACCAAGTCAGTACTAAAAGTAGAGACTGTAAAATATATTTGCAGAAGGGTCGAATAGAGTTCAAAAAACATGTCCTTAAATTATTTTTATAAAATATCATTTCAATAAATGTGTCATCACACTCTTTAACTGACTTTCTAAAATTATATAAACGTCATTATTCAACATATAAAAAATAAAAAAATATTCTTATATCTACTTTATATATATATATATATATATATATATATATATATATATATATATATATATATATATATATATGTAAATTTTAGTTTCCACTAGCGGATATGCTGGATTATTGTACTATTCGATATATACTATTTAATGTATTGGAAAATATAACATGATATGAAAAAAATTTTTTGTCTTCTACCACTTAGCTATATGATATTCAGTATCACAGACTACGGATAGTTTAATAGTTGAAATCGGATGAAGTATATATCATTTTAGGATTAAATTCGCTATTGCACAAGAAACGAATATGTTCCATTAGTATATATGTTGAATTAAAAAAAAATGTATCGTAATTTAAATGGTCGCTTTGTAATAAAAGTGCTCGTTGTTTATGACTACCAATCATTATACATATTTTGAATCATTATAGTTCATGTCCTACTAGAGTTGATTATTCTATTATTTCTATTTTCTTAAAGAAATAATCACTTAATCTTTATTGTGATTTTGTACAAGGGCGCTAGTGAAGCAGGAAATTAAAAAAAAACGGTTTATTTATTAGAGTGAGACTACTGAATTAAATAATACATTGTTAGTTATTCATGACCATTTAGTAAACATGAAGTAGTCCGGTTTACATTGGAGCTTTTGCTGTGAAATCAGTTTACAAAAATATAGACTGCTACAACTGTACAACGAATATTTCGTAATCATTATAAAATTCCGTGTTGTGGGCGGATACCAACCGCACATGACTTCAATTTAAGGGTTTGAAATTTTAAGTAACTTATTCCACATGAAATTTGAAGCATCAGTGGTCTAGAAGAACAATAAGTATACCAGAAAACATTGACTGTGTAAAAGTTACTGTGCACATCGTAACACATTAGTAACATATCGGTATGTCGAATGATAAATAAAGATTTAAATTTTCATCTGTATAAAATTCAAATTGTTTAGAAATTAAGAGATATTGATTTGCCCGCTTGCATGAATTTTGTCGTTTGTTTTGTTTTCCGTTATGGTTTCTTGCTAAGAAATTTTTCGGGTTCCGGTTACGGTTTCGTTCTAATTTTGTTTTTGTAAAAATATACGTTCGATCACTAACTAATAAAAAGACAGTTCCTAATAAAATCTGTTCGGGATTTTAAGCATTTCAACTGGGGTGTATATCTAACGCTGGCCGCGCTGTATCTTTGCACTGTAGAACGGTCATCATGGGCCGGTCTGTAGTGCACAGCTGCATTATTCGGGCTGTGTGGCGACAATCAACTGATTGTTGTTGTAAAGAATTCCGTTAAAGTCAACACAGTAACCGAACCGGCCGCACCCCACTTCCACCATAGTGCCGTGTTCTACAACATATTTCCCACCCCACGACCCGCCTGGAGGTGTATATAAGTGCGGGCGCATTAGCCCCCCGGGCAGTGCAAGTTAACCATCGAACAGAACCACGCACTCGGCTGACGCTTTCCAAGGTCTCGTCATTTCACGTGGGGACGTGCCCCACAGTCAGAAGCTCTTCCTGCTAAAGCGAGCGCTCAGAGGCGACGCTGAACGCCTAATCAAGAACATCCCTTGCACTGATGCTAATTTCGAACCAGCATTGGCCACCGTCTGTGAACGGTTCACGAACTACCGAGTTTTGATGCACGCTCATCTCACCGCACTGTTCGGGATACCTGCGATGCCCAGGAAGTCTGCCAGGGACCTCCGCGGCATTCTTGATAGTACACGGGAAGAGCTGCGGTCCCTCAAGATTTTGGAGTGTCCGGTGGAGTCCTGGGACGATATTATCGTCTTCGTGACCCTTCAGCGGGTCGACCCATCCACAAGACGTGAGTGGGAGATGCAGATCAACCAGTCTCGTGCCAGTGGAGACACCGCCGGTAAGCTTATTCCACAGAGTTCGCCGTCATCATCCAAACGAACCACCTGTGTCGAGTTCGAGAGCTTCCTCGACTCCAGAGTTCAAGCTCTTGAGATGACAAGTCCTATCCGGATTCCTGACTTCAAGTCCAGCAACACCCCAAAGAGATCTGTTAAAAGGATCTCTTCCGCTAACGTGCACCATGCCGCCAGCAAGGAAGCTCCAGCTGCAGTGAAGCGGTGTTCGTTCTGCAATCAGGACCACAACAACTTTAACTGTCCTACGCTACGCAACCTTCCCGTTATGGAGAGGTGGGCCCTGGTCCGAAGGCTTGCTCTATACCACAACTGTCTCGGCGCGCACCCTCGGTGGAATTGTCCATCGAAAAGGAAGTGTGCCCGCTGCGACAAACAGCGCAACACTCTGTTGCACACTAATAGTTCCATGTCCAAGAAGACCACGTTACCAACGTCCTCAGACACCGGGTTGAATGTTGAATCAACCAGTCCCGCGGAGGTCCAGAGTCTCATTGTGAGGGGCCCTACTGTGGATCAGAAGGTGATATTAGCCACCGCGATGGTGACTGTAGTTGCCCTTACAGGTGCCGTGATGCAGACACGGGCCCTCCTCGACTCCGGGTCAGAGGCCTCGTTCGTCTCCGGTCGACTGGCTCAGATGCTTGACCTCGAGGTCATCAGGACGAAGGCTCGTCTAAGCGGCATTGGTGGAGTCACCACCACTACAGCACAGAAGAAGGCATTCCTATGGATCCGTTCTCGTGTTGACACACAATTCTACCTCGACATTGAAGCTTTTGTTCTCTCACAGCTTACTAACCGGATTCCGAGTCATCTTGAACACGATGTCGAGGCTATCCGTATGGATGGGTTGGAACTCGCCGACCCATACTTCTGGAAACCGGAGCATGCCGGGTTGATACTTGGTGCTGACATATATGCAAAACTATTGCGGTCCGGGGTCCGGAAGATTCAGTCAACTGGGCTGACCGCTCAGTCAGCAGCATTAGGTTGGGTCATCTTTGGAGTGATGCTCCCTCGAGCAGCCACCACCTATCCAAGTTCTTCAATGCTCTGTGGGGCATGCCGGCTGTTCGGAACCACAACCATTCTGGAACCATGCGGATGACTCACTTCTTTCAACCACCACTAGTTTGCGTCCAGAGATTGTAGTCACCACCACAACGTCGTCTCCAGAATGGCCGATTTCTCCTGAGGCCAGGTGCGTTACTCCAGTGATGTCTTCTCCGGAACCCATATGTGCTCGTCTAGGGACATCCAGTCCGCCTGTGGTCAGGTGCGAATCTCCAGTGGTGACGATTCCTCCTGAGGTCCGGGGTGACTCTCCAGCTTTGGCTATTTCTCTGGAGAACACACACTTTTCTGCCAAGATGCCAGGTCACTCCAAGATGTCGCCGCATTTGCAGGCACTTCAGTGCTCAGTCAATCATGGGCGTTGTCCGGATCTTACCCTGTTCTGGGATCTTGAAGAAGTTCCGACGCTCATTAGTAGATTGACTCCTGATGAAGAAGATTGCGAGGAACACTTTCGCAAGACGCACTCCAGGACATCAAAGGGTGTCTACGTAGTAAGACTCCCCTTTCGAACCACTATCAGAGCCGACCATGGAAACAATCGGGTCGCTGCACGGTCCACGCAACTTAGCATCGAGAAGAGGTTGCTGAAGGACCCGGTTCTTAGGCGTCGATATTCTAGTTTCATGTCCGAGTATGAACGCCTCGGCCATATGTCCCAGGCCGAACCAATGACACCAGGTGCTCCATCTTGGTACTTACCACATCATGCTGTCACGCAGGCTTCAGGGCTCAGCAAGAAGCTCCGCGACGTCTTAGATGCTTCTCGTCGCAATAACTACGGTCATTGTCTTAACGACTTCCTGTTCCAGGGACCGGCATTGCAGAGGGATCTTTCCCTGGTATTGCTCTCTTGGCGGAATTACAGGTTCGCCTTCACCACCGACATCGTGAAGATGTTTCGTCAGATTTTGGTCCATCCAGACGATCGAGATTTCCAAAGGATCCTCTGGAGTCCGAATTCGGAAGACGAGCCGCTTCCATACCGGTTGAACACCGTTACATATGGCACCAGCTGTGCTCCATACCTTGCAATTCGTACGCTGCGACAATTGGTCGACGATGAGGGTCGAGATTTCCCACTCGGCGCCGCTTGGCTCCAGGATGAAACCTACGTCGACGACATCCTCTCCGGTGGACACCAGGTTTTTGAGGCGGTGAGACGTCAGAAGGAGTTAATTGCCCTACTCTCCCGGGCCTCTCTGACTCTTAGTAAATTGGCCGCCAATGATCGAGACCTGCATAGGGGAATTGAACCTGCGGATCAGTGCGGACCCATGGAACCGCCATTTGACTTCTCAGAACCTACAAAAACTTTGGGGATCGTGTGGATACCTAACGAGGATCCGTTTGTGTATCGAGATCGCACCGAGATGTCGTCGTCCAAAGTTCCAACCAAGTGGTCCACCCTGTCGATGATGTCACACATCTATGACCCTCTAGGCTGGATTTTTCCCATCGTCACCACAGCCAAAATCCTTATGCAGGATATTTGGCTCGAAGGTCTGTGTTGGGATGAACCACTTCCTGTCTCACTGGCGTCTCGTTGGGAGTATTCTAAGGCATCCCTCGGAGAGCTCCCATCTCTCAGGATTCCACGCTGGTTTAATTACGTGCCAAATGCGGGCATCTGCGAGTTGCATGGATTTTCCGACGCCTCCAAACGCGCGTACGCTGCTATGATCTACATCCGCATCACAGAAGCCAACGGGGCGGGGAAAATCGCCCTGCTAGTATCTAAAACGAAGGCAGCGCCCTTGAAGCCGGTTTCTATTCCACGCCTGGAACTCTGCGGTGGACAGTTGTTGGTGAGGCTGATGAAGCATGTCCGGTTGTTTCCGCTGTTCTCTGAGCTCGCTCTGCACGCATGGTCCGACAGTCAGGTAGTGCTAGCCTGGCTTCGTGGACATCCATCAAGGTGGAAGACGTTCGTGGCACACCGGGTCGCCTACGTGCAGACGGAGCTTCCCGGCATAACCTGGAGGTATGTCCCCACGAAGGAGAATCCTGCTGACCTGGCGTCGCGTGGGGTTACACCGGCCCTTCTAAGGGATTCATCACTGTGGTGGAACGGACCCACCTGGCTGAAGCTCCCTCCGGACCAGTGGCCGGCCGACCCCGGACGGACAGAGACCCTGCCCGAAGAGGAGATGAGTGCTCATCAGGTCTGTGTAACTCACATATCGGATTCTTCCCCAGAATGGGACCTGTTTACACGGTACTCCTCGCTGGGCAGAACTCTCCGAGTCACTGCAATTGTCTTCCGCGCGGCGGCTCTGCTACTCCCATATGATTCTTTAGAGTTGTTCCGCCGAAGCGGCGCTCTCACGTCGGATGAAATCGCCAACACCAAGAGTCGGTTAATCCGCCACGTCCAGGCTTGGGCCTACCCAGAGGACAGGAAATTGTTGTCTCGAAGGGCCGAGGTGTCTCCCTAATCTCGGCTATGGACATTGCGACCCTTCATGGACAAGGAAGATACCATTCGTGTCGGAGGTCGATTGGACAACATCCGAATTCCGGAGAATGAAAAGCACCCACCGATCCTTCCCAAGGATTCCAAACTGAGTTTGCTCTTTGTTTCACATGCGCACTCCGTTAAGTACCATAGTGGCGCGTTGCTCACTTATGCATTCTTGCAGAAGAATGTGTGGATCTGCAGTGGACGCAGCTTAGTGAAGCATTTTGTCAGAAATTGCGTCACCTGCATCAAGGCCAAGCCGAAGTTCGGCCACCAGATTATGGGGCAGCTTCCTTTGTCCCGTCTGTCCCCGGACCGACCGTTTCTACACACTGGTCTCGACTACGCTGGGCCAATCCAATGCCGCACCACATCCGGATGTGTGTATAAGGCTCGTAAAGGATATATAGCCCTCTTCGTATGTATGACGACACGGGCACTTCATCTAGAGGTTGTATCTGACCTTACGACCCAAGCCTTTATAGCCGCTTTCCGACGTTTCTGTGCCCGGCGCGGGGTATGTGCTGAACTGCACAGTGACAACGGCACGACTTTCCGAGGAGCAGACACGGAGTTACGGAGACTTTTCCACTCCAGCAGCCGGTTCTACGAAGAAGCTGCACCGGTCCTCTCTGCAAATGGAACCAAGTGGTGCTTCATCCCTCCTGATGCGCCCCACTTCGGAGGACTGTGGGAGACTGGTGTGAAATCAGTAAAAGGACTGCTCACTAAAGCCATAGGTGCTCAGACATTCACTTTTGAGGAGCAGAGCACCTTGATGTGCCAGATCGAGGCGTGTTTAAATTCCCGGCCTCTGAGTCCAATGTCTTCGGATCCGTCTGATTTGGTCATTCTGACACCTGCCCATTTCTTGGTAGGGTCAAATTTGTTTCTTATTCCGGAACCGCAGTATCCAGCGGTCCCCAGTCTAGCGACCAGATGGAAGATGATACAACGTGTCCAACAGCAGTTTTGGAAACGTTGGCAGGAGGTTCATATCCAGCATCTGCAACAACGATCTTGTTGGAGATCTCCCCGTCGAAATTTCGCTATCGGGGATCTAGTCCTGGTGGCCGGTGTCCAGTCGCCGTCATCGCATTGGCCCCTCGGCCGCATCACTGCTGTCCATCCAGGAGCCGACGGCCTGGTGCGGGTGGCCACCATCAAGACCGCCACGACAGAGCTCCGTCGACCGATCAGCAAGCTGTGCTGGTTGCCTATCCCACTGGATCCTCCAGCGCCGGGTGATGGGCAAGAGCTGTCCTGGTCTATGGCAGCCCCAGGTCTACTATAAGGGTCCATAATCTACTGGCACTGCGTGCGAGAGTGGGGAGTATGTTCGGGATTTTAAGCATTTCAACTGGGGTGTATATCTAACGCTGGCCGCGCTGTATCTTTGCACTGTAGAACGGTCATCACGGGCCGGTCTGTAGTGCACAGCTGCATTATTCGGGCTGTGTGACGACAATCAACTGATTGTTGTAAAGAATTTAGTTAAAGTCAACACAGTAACCGAACCGGCCGCACCCTACTTCCACCATAGTGCCGTGTTCTAGAACATATTCCCCACCTCACGACCCGCCTGGAGGTGTATATAAGTGCGGGCGCATTAGCCCCCCGGGCAGTGCAAGTTAACCATCGAACAGAACCACGCACTCAGTGTCGGTAACAATCTATGTATATATATATATCTGAATAGTGAAGAAAGACAGTGTAAACTACATACTGAATCAAATAAAGTATTTTTTGTGAAACCATCTTGAGTATCATTCCTAATCAACATCCCTCGCGTATTCTCGTGGCTCGCCGAACGGACCGCGAGAAAAGCGCGAACAAAATCCGAATAATAAAATAAATGTTGACACGAATTGTCCCGGAGTTGTGGCATTTTTCGTTGCAGTATTTTTTAATTTTTACTCTCACTGCACTGACTGATGAAAATGTAAATTTTTGAAGTCACCGAAATTTTTAACAAAGAATTAAAATTTGAAAATTAAGTACAATCATAACAATCTATATATTTCCAATTGATTTCCTCCGGTTAACCCCCATTCATACTTCTTGGATCAATTACGTTTCTTCCACATCGTGGTCTGGATTCTGAATAGTCAAATCTGGAATTTTCCAAGACCTTTCCTTTCATACTTTAATTTAACGAAGTGTCTTTAAAACCTTTCCCTTTGGATTTTCCAGTACATTCACTTTCCAGATAGAAAGTGAGTAACTTCGGAAAATTCCAAAACTTGGAATTCTGAAACTCGGGACTTCCGCGTTGTTAATAGATCGGAAAAATCGCTGACTTTCAACTCGAACCATTTCTTTCAACTGCTTACTAGTATTTTCAACTTTCGTATAGTTGATTTAACTATGTATTTAATACTTTTTCAACTATATGTACTTATTACTCAGGCTTATTATTAATATAAAATATAAAGCATTTTCACCATTAATTTTATTGGTTTAGTTACGATCAAACATTTATTTGTGGCATAGTGAAAATGCGCATTAATATTTAGAAAAAATACAGAAAAGAAGAAAAAAAATAACAAAAATTGTGATACGGTAATTTCAAATTGCCTCCGGAAAAATTAAATGTTTCATGAAAACCGATATAAACTGGTTTCTACTTTTTATTCGGTTTGGGTTTCGGTTTTTCGTTCTGTAAAAATAATGGTTTCGGTTACTGAAATGAAACTGGTTTTAATGGTTGCAGTTTCGGTTTCGATCCTTCGTTTTTGGAGTGCTAAGAACACACTTGAATCAAATCAAGAGCCAGTGCATAGTCCTAACGTTACTCTATGGCGTGCACTTTTGTCTACAGCATTATTGGGCCATTCTTTTTCGAAGACAACATCGAAATTCTATAAATGTTATCGCAGCATGCTACACTAACATGATTACAACACTTCTGAGACAAGAACTAATTCGTTTTTCACAAATTACATGGTTCTGACAAAATGGCGTTTATCATTTTAACCCTCAAAACTAAACACACAGTTCGTGGCTGTTGTAAGAGTTCTTTTATAGAACCATATTATTTTCAAAAATTTAGGTGTTGTTCGACCAGTAAAATCCCTATATTGATGACGTATGATTATTGTCTTTAGAAATATATGAAGAGCAAGGTGTATGCTGATCAATTGCACACTATCCCTGAACTTATATTAAAAATCCAAGAAGCTTTCGTATGGATTCCACCAAACATGTCAAGACACGTAATCGAAAATTTCCGATTAAAATTACGGGAATGCGTGTGTGGAAATGGTGTTCATCTATCAAGTGTTATTTTTGAAAACTAAAATGGATCGATATACCTAACAAAATTATGTAAAAAAATTATATAGACATAAAAAATAATTTAACTATTTCGTTTTAAAATTTTCTTATTCGTTATGAAGTTGTATATGTTATTTGAAGTTTATAGCGTAAAGATACACAAACTTTAAAATATATTAAAGCAAATATGCCGTTTTCTAGATTTAACGAAAAATATTCAAAATTTCCACGGAAATTAAATTTGTATGATATTGAGTTTTTTCATTATCAAAGTAAAAGTTTTATATTATATTTCTACCAATAACAGTGCATATACGAGGTCAGACAAGTAATGCGACCGATTTTTTTTCTCGGCCTGTGATAACACTGCGAACCTGTAACTCCGCCACCGTAATAACAGATCCCTACTCTCTCGATTGAGACCTTGACCACCCTCGTACGATCATTTCTTCGCCAGCTGTTTAGTGTTTTGTAACAACGCGCGAGTAGTGCATGTCACGAAAATGGAACAGAGAAATTTAAATGAACATCGCTCAAGATTGTCTCGAGCAGGTTGAAAGTGATCCTACTCTTTTCGATCGAGTTATTACTGGTGATGAAAGTTGGTTCTTTCAATATGACCCCGAAACTAAACGACAAAGCCAACAGTGTCTGTCCCCTGGAGCACCAAGGCCAAAGAAGGCGAGAATGAGCAAGTCCAAAGTGAAAACCATGTTGATTTGCTTCTTCGACAGCAAAGGGGTGGTTCACAAAGAGTTCGTACCACCTGGACAAACCGTAAATCAAGTATTCTACCGCAATGTGCTCGAAAAATTACGAAAAAGGGTGCTCAGAGTGCGTCCAGAGATCGCGAAGACTTGGGTTCTGCATCACGACAATGCTCCCTGTCACAGTGCGTTCAGTGTCTCTCAGTTTTTGGCGTCTAAAGGTATCGCAACGTTACCACAACCGCCCTATTCACCGGACATGTCACCCTGCGACTTTTTCCTATTCCCCCATATGAAAAAATTCGTCAAAGGTCGACATTTTGACTCCGTTGAAGATATCCAAGAATCTGTGACGAGGGTACTCGGAGAGGTCGTACAAGAAGTGTTCCAGAATTGTTACGAAAACTGGAAAACTCGCTGGAATAAGTGTATAGATGCGGGAGGGGACTACTTTGAAGGGGATCGCAGCGATGTACCTTAATTTTTAAATATACTCGATTTTTGAATTTTGTCGCATTACTTAATTGTCTGACGTCGTATACACTGATTTGTTTTATTAGCCGTGTGGGTTTAAATGTTATCTTGAAGAACAATCACACTCTTTGAAAGTTTCTAACATGATTTCTAACAAGATTCACTCAAAATTTCACAGCAGCTATTAATATTTGTTATATCACTTTTACGTGTGAAATGAGAAATAATGGCTCTTTCTATATTCCAAAAAAAATTCACTATCAATTTTATTGCAGCAGGCTGTATCTTGAGCTTCTTTAATGTTGGTAATAATTGATGTTATGACATTAAACCTGCCTTTTACTATCTGGTTCGTAATAATTACTTCATGTTTCATCAACACTAATCAAAGGATTCAAAAATAAACTACCTTCTTTTTATTTATACTGTGCAAGTGTGACTGCGTAAGAGATCAAAAATATAATTCAGGAGAGAAATCAGAAACTAATTGGATTAATCGTATCAAAATTAATAAGGATATAAAAAAATGACCTTAGTTAAATTTGATGCATTTAGAATAAGTATTTTTTTAATACTTAAATGCTCTTTAAATTTTTTACTTCTCTTCGTATTTCTTTATATATATATATATATATATATATATATATATATATATATATATATATATATACATTTCCTCGATATTTTGAAAAGAGAGCTTTTCTTAATTTGATAATATATACATTTTGACTAAAAAGTATGTATTATTAGATTATATTTTCCAATTATAAGTACAGTGATTCGATCTTTCACAAAACAATGGCGACGATAACGCACACTGACTGATATTTAACTCACAAATTAAATCAATTTCCCGATTGTATAGTGTGTTATTGGTTAAAATATGAAAGAAGAGATTTAAATAATAACAATGTAACTTTCTTTATTATATATAAATATATATATATATATATATATATATATATATATATATATATATATACATATGCATGTAATATTTTTATCATATATTTAATGTCAAAATCTATTATGACAATTTTTAACGCAAATGATCGATCACTGGTGAGTTGTCAAAAACTGGAATTTTATCTGACACTTTATACAACCAATGTAAATGTTACAAAGTTTATTTAAAAATTGTATATATATTTGTATATTTGTATATATATATATATATATATATATATATATATATATATATATATATATATATATTTATACACTATGGAGCTACGTCCCCCGCTCCTTAACACTCGCTTTCCCTAACAAGTAACAGAAATTAACAAATTATACACAAAAATAATCCGGGTAAAATATAAGTCCTAAAATTTTACTGGAAAAGTTTATGAAAATTAGCATAAAAAAAATGTTAAAATGTGTAACAATTTTTATTGTTCTAAACCTTCACTGAATACAGTATTTTGAATAAATTTCTTATCTATTTTACATTGACGTCATATAGCCTATTTCGTTATACACCTGAGAGAGTTACATGAAATTGAGTCCATATGTAAAAATTGTATTATTCAAATTATCAAATATACAAATCTTGTCAAAACTCCCACCTTCTGATTTCTTATAGTCTCCCGCCTTCTGATAGTCATAGCAAACGTCAATCGTACTTAAAACTGCAATAGTTTCAAAACAAATGGTATTTAATTATCACCAGGAGATTATTTTACTATCAACCAATCGAAACAGAGACGATGTGCCCGAGATCAACCAATCAGAGAAAGAATAAAAGGCACGCATAGAGGTGGGATTATTTTTTAGTTATATATATATATATTTATATATATATATATTTATATATATATATATTTATATATATATATATATATATATATATATGTATTTATATATATATATATATATATATATATATATATAAATATTCAAAGGAATCAAATACGAAAGTAAAATATGGGATCAAAATACCAACACAATGCAATGACTTAAGACAACGCAGAGAAATATGAAAAGGTGTATGCTGAGAATAACAAGAAGAGACAAGACAAAAATAGGGCATATACGAAAAAAAACTGGATTTACAGACAAAATAAGAAGAATGAAGAGTTTATTTTGTAAATGAGATGGACATATTACAAGGAGAGAAGACAACTGATGGACAAGAAAAATCATTGATTGGGAACCAAGTAATTTAAAATAATGAAAAAGCAATCAATAAACAAATGGAATATGGACATACAAAAAATTACTAAAAATTTATACAAAATTGAGGAATTTAATCGTTTCAACTGGAATGTTTTAAAAAAGACCTTCATATAGCAGTGGATTGAAAGAGATTGATAATAATGGTTCAGATAAATGTTAAACAATTAGAATTTTAATAGAATTTGATATTGTTTACTACTTCGTTTGAAGTTAAAATGATTAAATATTAGTACATAACCCGTCAAATTGACAGGAAAATAGAAAGAAACATAGGAAGAAAAAACTGTTTATTGGTTATTACAATAATATATTTATTATTTTCGTAACAACTAACTTACTAACTTGCAGACTAATCTACATAAGCCGGAAATGTCAATAAAAAGTGTTTGTTTAAGAGTTTATTGTTCTATGATGATGACGATACGTATCCTGTCACTGTTTGCGCACTGCATAGTACCCTTAGGTATTGTCACTGCACTACACATTATGAAGTTAAAGTTAAAGAGTTTAGTTAGATATGTTACAAGGAGCTCTCATCAGGGAGGCGTCTCCTTTTTGCATCACGACACTGGGGATGGTATTATCGTTTTCTCTTGCGAACAGAAGGGTTGTGATCATCCAAAATTTGGTCGTGAAAATTGTCTATGACGGATCTAGAGAATTGTTACAGTGTGGGTATATCACAGTACCGATGAAGTTGTGTGACTGCCGTATCCCTAAGGAGACTCGAAATGAGACGGAGCGTGCGGTTCTGGAAGATCTGAATCCTTTCCCAGTTTGTAGAGCAGGTGGTGAACCATACTGGTACTGCATATGTCAGCATAGCCCTGATATAAACCTTATAGATTTGAAGTCTGGCATTCATTGGAATTTTGCAGTTGTTGAGTAGACTGAGGAGCGGAAAGCGAGCACCGCAAGCCTTGCGGATGTGATCAGAGACCATGGCGCCGTAGTACAGCTGGGTATCAAGAATTATACCCAGGTATCGGGTGTTTCTTTTGAATGAAATTGTGGATCCGTTAAATTGAAGTTGAAAATTTTCGTGCCGTCCGGCCTTCAGAATAGATGCAATTGTTTTGGATTCATTTATTTTTATTCTGTTTTTGTTCATGTAGTCCGAGATGACACTGAGAGCTGTTTGTAACTGGGATACAGCCTTGTAGATGTTCCGGTGATAGTCTGTGGCGTACAAGGCGGTATCGTCAGCATATTGTGCAAGACTAACACCCACAGGGAGTTTTGCAAAGTCATAAAAGTATGTATTGAACAGGAGAAGCCCCAAGACACTGCCCTGAGATACCCTTGCAGGGATAGGTCTGAGTGTGGATTTTGCTTGTTCCACTTGTACGAAAATATGGCGACCGGAAAGGTAAAACTGGATGATTTTTATTAGGTAAAGTGGGGTGTTAGTACGTAGTAGTTTGATGATCAGGTTATCGTACCAGACTGAATCAAACGCTTTCTCCACGTCCAGAGTTATAAGTACAGTGAGTCTTTTGTTCTTTATTTCCAGTATAGCATCACCTGTGAGCCTGTCTAGCTGATGGATAGTGGAAAGTTTCCTACGGAAGCCGAACTGTTCCGCAGGAATGACGTTGTTGGCGTACAGGTGAGCCAGTAGTCTTTTTTATATAACTCTTTCAAATAACTTTCTTATTGAAGCAAGTAAGCTAATCGGTCTGTAACTTTGGGCAAATTGTTTGAGTTTGCCTGGTTTAGGAATAGGGATAACCTTAGCTCTTTTCCAGATTTCAGGGAAGTGGTTTAGCTGTAATACTGCATTGAAGATGTTGACGAGTCGTGCAATTGCTTTTCTAGGAAATGATTTAATGTCTATTGGAAATGCCGTTCAGACTAGGTGCCTTTCGGTTTTTTAGTTTTTTGATGAAGTTAGTAATTTCAGAACGTTTTACCAAATTGATGTTATCATTGAACGGAGGTTGGCAGCTAAGGTTTGAGGCCACACTGTCGGGGAGTTCCGGATCAGATAGGTGGCTAGATAGCATGTGCGCATCACAAAAAACATCTGCATGAGCATTAGCACGCTCCGAAGAGGTAGCAGCGAGTCTGTTTTTTGTTTGAAATACAGCCAGTGGGTCGCGTGATGATTTCATCTGGCGTACAATGTCCCAGTGGTTTTTGCCGTCAGTTTGTTTGAATACTTTTTCAACAAGGGCATTCCAAAGAGCGTTACGGTGTTTGTCTATCAATTCCTTGATTTGTGCCGTTAATGCATTGCGAGCGATACGATACCCGTCAAAACGGGTGTGCTACCAAGCCCTTTTCACACGGTTCCTCTCACGAATGAGTCACAGGATACGCTGAGATGGAGTGTAACCCGGCGCTGAGTGAAGACGCTTTGAAGGAATGTATTTTTTAGCAGCTTCACAAATGACTGCCTTAAATGATGAGATGTTGGATTCTAGTTCAACGACATTTTTTAGCTCAACGAGTTGGTATTCTTCTGAAATGAATTTCTTGTATTCATTCCAGTCGGTTTGCAGTATATGTTGCCGAAGGTAGCTAGGACCGGAACGTGTCTAAGACTGGTCCATTGATGGTGCGCACATTAAAGTTGTGGGTTGGGAGATTTTTGACCAAGAAAAGATCAATGGTCGTAGGGGTGTGGGAACCAACATCAGAAAAGTGGGTGGGGGAGTTTGGGAATTTTAAATTCGATTTCCATAGTCCACCAAAAATCGTAGAGGACACGTCCATTGGAATTGGCATCAAGACAGTTCCAATCCGGATGTGTTGCGTTAATGTCACCGACACGTATCGCTCTTTTCGATTCTATCACAGAGATGGTCAAGGGCAGAGCAGAGCTTTTTGATATTAATTAGGCTATTGAGCCTGTGGATCTTGCTCTATGGACATGACAATTGGATGTGACATGGCCGAAAGCTTGGCACTGGAAACATTGAGTAACCCCGATGTTAGTTCCAGTAAATACGGCAATTAAACAGCGGCTTAATTTCTTTTACGAAATTTATATGGGTGCCGTGTTCTAAATCAATTTTGAACAGCGGCAGTTTGTCTGGAGATATTTTCATTTCACTGCATTTTTTACAGTTAACCCGCGAGCTGCGATGGCATTTGCTATTTTTGAGGTTGTCATTTATGGCAGGCCTCTAAGTACCATAGCCACAGGTTTGTCTTCAGGCAGCGTGAAGGAGTAAAACTCGACTTCAGCTAACTTAGATAGTTTGGTGCGAAGTGTTTGGTAGTAAGATGTTGAGCTGCATTGAATATGTAATTCGTTGTCCGTGTATTTATAATCGATATCATTTTTGATTATTTCGGTAACTCTTTCGGAAAAGGTGTGGTCGCCTGGTTTTTTGACCAGCACAATCGGAGGTGGTTTCTTCGGTTTGCTAATTTTAGGTTTTGATACCGTCTGGGCAGGTGCTGCAGTTGCAAAAGCAATTGTGCCTCTTGTTGGTTTGTGGTTTCAGCAGGTTTCCCTGAGAACAAGCCGGAGAACCTATTTTTACTAAAATAGGCCGAGACACTCTCCATGAGTTCGTCGCCAAAAGAGTAAGTACTTGGAGAATCAGCCTGTGGTATGGAGCGCGTCGGATTAGTACACTTGTATTTGACAAGTGTAAACCCGTCTTCTATATCTGAAGAAGCTATGGAATCTTTGGCCGGATTTGCAGTTTGTGTCAATACAGCATCTGGTTGTACAGTGCAGATGTTGAATCTGAGTTTATTTTAAGAGCGTCCTACTCTGGATGAGCGCTTACGCCTAGGTATATTTTGGGATTCGCTGCCCTATGCACTAGAAACAGGGGCGAAAGTGACCTGGCTTAGAACGTCTGCCGGTTTTACTGGTCCGAAAACAGCTAAAGAGAACTCCATTACTGCAGAGGCCTAACCAAGCATGCAGACGGGTATCCACCATATAACTATTACTGCTTGCTTGTTGCAAGTAATATAACAATCAGACTTATATTGAGCACGTAAAACGACGTCCGAACGACACTGCTGCTAGCTGCTGAATGGTGTTTAAAATGTAGTGGTATCTAATAGAGTATATATAATATTTAAGCATTTATTGGATTATTTTTTTCTATAATGTTATCAGGCAGTGAATCAAGTAAATCACCTTTGTTTTAATTACATGGATATTAGATGGCTTTCAATACGAATTTATTTTATACAAATTTTCTCAATTATACGAAAAATCGTTAACCCCAGAAAAAGAAATATGCGACTACTTTCTTCAGATGAAGAAACAACTTCATTGGAGCTAGAAAATGAAAATGACATGACAAAAGTAACAGAAGTTTATAGTTTAGGAAAAATAAGACGTAGAAATGAAAGAAATTATACTGAAAATCTTAAAAAGACTAAAAGCAACAGTAGTGAAAAATATATTAAAAAAAAACTCCAATATTGTTTTCCCAAAACAGATGTAATTAGATCTTTCGTTTGCAAAATTGTAGGAATAAAATATGTTCTTTTACCAGAGAACTTATTTTTGATGAATTTTAGAAGTTAACAAACTTTAGTAAACAAAATTTGTTTTTAACCACAATGGTGAAACGAGTAATACCTAAAAAGAGAAGACTACAGAACCGAAAATTAAACCAAGGCAATGCCAATTTAAATATTATTTGACACATGAAAATGTGTTGGTTTGTAAAAAATCTTTCTGGATACTTAAAATATCTCAGAAGGACGATTGGCTCGTGCTCTTGAACAACATATTCCTGGAACAGATTTTCGTGGGAAATTTGAAAGATCAAGACGAAAACCCCGAGAATCTCTTATAATTGCTGTCAAAGAGCAAAATCAAAGTTTTCCTGCATATACCAGCCATTCACAAGATCTTGTGACCCCGGTAAATAATATTCAAGTCCAAATCTACACATCAGAAAAATGTTTAATCTCTACCTTGAAAAATGTAAAAATTATAACAAATAACATGTTGACGGGTGGGCATACAGGAAAATTTTAAAAAAGGAGTTCGATTTGTATTTTCATCATCCTAAGAATGATACATGTAAAAAATGCGATATTACATAATGCACTGATGAATTTACTTATTACTTATGTATTTTATGATAAAGACAAAATATTGGAATATTTTTTATACAAAATACGTTATATATATATATTACTTATACTTATATTACATAACTGACTCATCAATTCACTTAAATTACTGTCGTATCAAAAATCGCTTTAGTAAAACACTTCGGACAAAATCGAAAAGTCCGTAGTTTTTACAAAATATTAATTTTGAAAGTGGCTTAAGTCAGTTTACAGAAAAAAATGGCAATCCGTTAACGTGTGCAAAATTATTTATACTGAAAAAAAAATAAGTAATCCAGATAACAAATATAACTGAAATTTCTTCATAATACCATAAATATTTTTAGGCACATTAGAATACAAAATATTTAATATCTCAAAATGACATAAAAGACTTGTGACACTTTCAAATAAACGGCTCATATATATATATATATATATATATATATATATATATATATATATATATATATATATATATATATATATATATATATATATATATATATATATATAACAGGTGGGCTGAAAAGTTCGTAGGCTGACACATAGATGGCGCTACTAGTATCAAATCCATATGATTTTTAGTTAGCCCTAACCTTCAAAAGACGCGTGTATAAATTTGACAGCTGTTGCACTATTAGTATCTGAGTTATAGCATTTTTAGTGAAAGAACTTTTGTTACCTTGAAAAAATGGATAAAAAGGAATTTCGTGTGTTAATAAAGCATTGCTTTTTGGCGAAAAAAAATACTGTTAAAACCAAGGCTTGGCTTAATAAACATTATTCGGACTCTGCACCAGGAAAATCAACCGTAGAGAAGTCGTTTGCTAAATTTAAACGAGGCGAAATGAGCACCGAGGACGATGCACGCAGTGGACGCCCCAAAAAGGCTGTTACCGACGAAAACATCAAAAAAGTCCACAAAATAATTTTTGATAACCGTAAAGTGAAGTTGATTGAGATAGCTGAGACCCTAAAGATATCAAAGGAACGTGTTGGTCATATCGTGCATGAATATTTGGATATGCGAAAGCTCTGTTCAAAGTGGGTGCCGCGCGAGCTCACAATCGACCAAAAACAACAACGAATCGATGATTCTAAGGAATGTTTGGAGCTGTTCAATCCTAATAAATCCGAATTTTTGCGTCGATATGTGACGATGGATGAAACATGGCTCCATCATTTCACACCGGAGTCCAATCGACAGTCAGCCGAGTGGACTGCACGTGATGAACCGACTCCAAAGCGTGGAAAGACGCAAAAGTCGGCTGGCAAGGTTCTGGCATCAGTATTCTGGGATACTCATGGTATAATATTCATTGACTATCTTAAAAAGGGAAAAACCATAAACAGCGACTATTATGTAGCGTTATTGGAGCGTTTAAAAGACGAAATCGCGAAAAAGCGGCCTCATTTGAAGAAGAAGAAAGTGCTGTTTCATCAAGACAATGCACCGTGTCACAAATCAATGAAATCGATGGCGAGAATTGGGCTTCGAATTGCTTCCGCATCCACCGTACTCTCCAGATCTGGCCCCCAGCGACTTTTTTCTGTTCTCAGACCCCAAGAGGATGCTCGCTGGACGGAAATTTTGCTCCGATGAAGAGGTAATCGCCGAAACTGAAGCCTATTTTGAGGCTAAAGACAAATCGTATTATAAAAATTATATCGAAAAATTGTATGACCGCTATAATCGTTGTATCGCCCTCGAAGGGAACTATATTGAATAATAAAATCAAATTCTATCAAAAAAAAATTTTTTTCTATACAAGCCTACGAACTTTTCAGCCCACCTGTTATATATATAGATATATATTATACAATATATCCATAAATATATAATATGTGTAGAATATTTTAGTGTCGCAATCTGTTCGTTTATTTGTGAGCAGTATTCAAAATCGCTGACTGACTAGAACTATTTTGCATACGAATATAAAATAACACACAGTAAAGTAAAAACGCTGAATACTTACTAGCACAACAAACTGACACACAGAAAAAATAATTGCAACACGTAAAAAACTGTCGAAACATTAACCACCACCGTTGCTAGGTAACATTACAGTGCGGACAAAGTGACGAGAAATATGGGTTTTCTATTATATAGAGATAGATATAGACGAATACATAACCCGTCATAACTGACGGGAAAATAGAAAGATACAACTGTTTATTGGTTTTTACAGCATAACATATTTAAACATAAAAAATATCTAAGAACGAAACTTAATGAATTAAACTTGAAATAGTTTAAGGAATTGAACTTGAAGCCCATAAGCTTAGAAAGCACACATTTCTTGTCACCATAAATAAACATTTCTCATCAGCATGGATTTTGACCTGCGGACAAAGTAACGAGAAATGTGGGTTTTTATTATATTGATAGAAAGATGATATGAAATTTAAGTTTAATTGTAAATTGAAAATTTTGTAATGTATGTTGTAATAAACCTGAAATATGCGTTGTAGTTTATAATCGAAATAAAAAACTAAGAAAGTGGAAATTGTTACAAATAAATGTTTACAGATAATGGTGTAATACAATGAAGAAATTTATATTAAAGTCCCAACAATCACAATTGTTTTATATTAAATTCCGTATACGAAAACAAATCAAACGTTTTTCATTTTTTAACTTTTCTCTTATTCTCTCTAACTGCCTGTACTCTTTGTTTTTCTACAAAGCAGACATATTCTTACTATCAACATGCCATATTTTTTATAACTTCACGACATTCAAAGACAAAAAAAAACTACCATGAAACCTAACTATATAACGTGTAAAGTTTTCTTTCGAATAGCTATCGTAATAATTCATATATGACTTTCGTTCTCCACCTGTGTCTAGAGAGTTGTCTGTGCGTATACGAGAAAGAAATACAAATATGTATTTTTCTGTACGTTTGAAAATTATATAAATTAAGGTTCATTAATTATATATCGTAATCACATAATTGTAATTTTTTGTCTCGTTTATACGCGAGCTTTTAATTAGGAACTTTTTATAATTCACACAATTAATAAACATAATTCTTTGATTTCAAAAGATTCAGTTTTCAACGAGAAATGAATAAGAACGATGAGAATTTTTTAATTACGCAAATTCTTTATTAATGTATCAAAAGAAAAAAGTGAAGGTTAAATGTTTACACTTCTGAGTAAAATCACCAGGAGATTTTTCTTATCAAGTACATTAATTAATTATCAGATTTTAGATTTAATATATATATATATATATATATATATATATATATATATATGTTTAATTAGTAGAAAAATGAGTTATATATATATATATATATATATATATATATATATATATATATATATATATCATCATCATCATCTTCAGCCCCTGTTAATCCACTGCTGGATAAAGGCCTCTTCCATGATTTTCCATTTTGTTCGATTCAGTGCCTCTCTTTTCCACAGTTTTCTAAGAAAGTTTTTAATATCCTTATCCCATATGTTCATTGGTCTCTTTCTCGGTCTTTTCATATTCCTTGGTTCCCAATCAATAATTTCTCTTGTCCATCGGTTGTCTTCTCTTCTTGCGATATGTCCTGCCCATTTCCATTTCAGACTCTTTACTCTTCTCATTATATCTGTGACTCCTGTTTGTTTTCGTATCCATTCTATTCTCTTTCTATCTCTTCTTGTTATTCCCAACATGCATCGTTCCATACTTCGTTGTGTTGTTTGGAGTCTTTGAACTATTTTGGCGTTAAGCACCCATGTTTCGCTGTCGTAGGTAAGGACAGGTAGTATACACTGATCGAATACTTTTTTCTTTAAACAGAGTGGGATTGTTGATTTAAATATCGAGGCGTTTCGTCCGAAAGAGCTCCATCCCATTTTTCTTCTCCTATTTACTTCTTCAGTGAGTGATCCATCTCTGTTGATAAGCTGGCCTAGATAAACATATTTCGTGACTTCTTCTATTTCCGTTCCTTTTATTTCAATTTTCTTCGGACATACAAACGCATTGAACAGTACTTTTGTCTTTGTATGATTCATGTTGAGGCCGATTTTTTGACTGGCATCGTTTAGTTCTTCTATCCTCTTTTGCAACTCTTCCGGGGTATTTGCGAAAATAACTATATCATCGGCAAACCGGAGATGGCTTAATCTTTCGCCCTTTATTTCGATTCCTTTGTCCTCCCATTCGAGCGATTTGAATACTTCTTCCAAGGCCGCAGTAAACAGTTTCGGAGAAATTGCATCTCCCTGTCTTACACCTTTCTCGATTTTTATCTTTCTTGTTTCTTCATGTAGCTTCACCGACATCGTTGCTTTTTTATAGATGTTATCTAGCAGCTCGATATATGTGCCCTCTATGCCCTGGTTCTTCAATGCAGATATTACCGACAGGGTGGTGATGGAGTCGAAAGCCTTCTCGTAGTCTATAAATCCAAGACACACTGGTATTTGGTATTCATTTGACCGGCTTATTACTTCTCTCACTACTTGAATATGATCCATTGTACTAAATGCGGTTCTAAATCCTGCTTGTTCCCTTGGTTGGGCGAAATCTAGTTGCACTTGTAGACGTTTCGAAATTATTTTTGTAAAGATCTTATATATCGTTGGTAGTAAACTAATCGGCCGATAACTTTTCAAATCTTCTTTATCTCCTTTCTTGAGTAGAAGAATTACGGTGGCTCCATTCCATATTATATATATATATATATATATATATATATATATATATATATATATAATTGAGGAGAAATCTGACATGTTTATCTCTTTATAAAATGAAATTATAACGAGGTAAGAGTGTGAAACGATGGCAGTAAAGATAGTTCCAATGCATTATAAACAATTTTTTGTCTGTAATTAACTACTTTACTCACAGAACTATCTAACGTTACAACTGTTGTTATAAAATGTCTTTTAGTATAAATGTTTAGAAAAATTAACGGGACGAATAATAGACAAATATACATACTGAAACTTTTTTTAAATAAACGTAATGTTTGTAGTAGCTAAGCATATTGAATTGGTGTTTTTGAAAAGAAATTGGAAACAAAATGTTATAAATTCTAAACAAATAAAGTTCGAGATTCGATTAATAAAAGTAAGAAAAAAGATATTAATAATAACACAGCGCAGTTTAAGGAGGTTTTCTCTAATTTTTGATAAAAAAATCGATTTTTTTATATTTTATTTTTTGGTGATCATTCTAAAATAGGTACACGAAAACATTTTTGAGAGTTGAAAAATATAGGAGTTATAAAGGTTAGTAGCCAAACATACGCAGGGACAAAATTGATTTGGCGTCACAGCAGGACGTTAGTATCCCGTTCATCTTCCCTTTACCCCAACAGACTTTTTAACATTACTAAAATTCTTAGAAATGAATCAATGCTATTGAGTATGTTCATAGTAGGTATAAGTTGAGGGTGAAAGTTCATTCACAAGCTTTATTTACGGAAAAACACTTTTGAAATACCAACATACCTGAAAATTTCTATTTTCAATGACGGATTTAAATCCCTTTAGATATGATTCGACTAATGGGTATGAAAATAGGATTAGAAACTGGTTTATTGCTTGTAAAAGGAACGAAGAAACAATCGACCGTTTGAAGCGGTGAGCATCTTCTGTCTCTTAAGGCAAGAGGTGTTCAAAAAGGTGTTCAAAGAGGTGTTCAGGATATTATTCAAAATGTTTTTGCAAACGCTGTTCAGTTCTCAAATGACGAAGCTTACTTTCAATTATCTGGCTACGTTGACATGCAGAATTTTTGTTACTGAACGGAAACAATCCTCAAAATCTTTATGAAAGGCACACAGCCAACGTGTCACACTGTGGTGCGCTGTGGCAGGTTTTGGTATTTGTGACCCTTACTTCCTTGAAGAAGAAGGCCAAACGGTTACAGTAATTACCCATCAGTATGTGATGATGCTACAGAACTTCTTAAAACCGAAACTCACCGAACTTGGAAACCTAGACGTGTGGTTTCTACAGGATGAGGCCATAGCTAGCATATCGATGACATTTTTGAAAGAACTGTTTCCAGGGCACCTGATTTCGTTACTCAGTGACGTTGAGTGGCCTGCATGTTTACCCAATCTAACCTTTTATAACTTTTTTCTTTGGAGCCATCTGAAAGATGAGGTCTACAAACGCCAACCAACAAGTATTAATGAACTGAAAGCTGTTATATGTCAAGAAAGTGCATTGATAACGCCAGAAATGACCCGCTGAGTGATGTGCAACTTCAGAAATCCATTACAAATATTTATCATGAATGAAGGGTACCATCTTGATGGTGTAATATTTAAAACCAATGGAAAATAAACTTTTATATTATGTAATAAAATGGTGAATAGTATTTACTAAGCCTTTTTTGTTAACCTTTAAAATCTGAGAGAATTTTTGCCACATTCTATATATACACGTGATTTATCCTTATCTTCTACAATGAAAATACTTTCGAATGAATTTCATTATTTCATTATGACATCAATGAACCAATAAATAAGAAAAGTAGTAGTAAATTAAGCATAGATTATAACATTTATCTTTTTTATTAAAGCGTTAGTTTATTTTGTGCAACAGATTAATTTGTATATTTTACTGCATTGAGTATTTAATTCTTAATTATTTATTCTTTAAAACAAAGATCATAATTATGCTCCAAATAAAAGTTTTCTCTCAGTTACATTTTTACAACAAATATTTTTAAGTTGTTTGAACAAGTATTAATACTTTGGTAATGTATTTGGTCTAGAATCGATAAAATTTTATTTTCAGTGTTAAACTTTTTATTTTGAATAATATAAATAACAAACTTTTATTACGATAATCAGTAAAAGTAAATATACAATGCAAATCTAGTTAATAATTGTAATATATATATATATATATATATATATATATATATATATATATATATATATGTATATATATATATATATATATATCCACGCAATAACCATATCGTCTCACATAAATCATTATTTATAACGGAAAAATTATTCGCAAACAAGAAAAAACGTTAGATCTCTGCACGTGCATAAAAAATAAAAAAAAAGAATTAACTGACGACACGAAACCACAGCACGCATTTCCATTTGCAGTCACACTAAATGCGAATTCTCAGCAAAGCGCGACCTTTAAGAATCAGATCATATCACGAGCGCGAGTTCACGTTACGAGGAACGCGACCTAGTTCTTACCATTGTACAACCATTTAACCCCCGTCCCGAACCAACTACAACCTGTCCGTCCGTCCCACTGACCACACGTTTTATTGAAATATATAGAAGCCCGGACGGAAAAGGTATCTCGCTTATTTCATTCCATGATCTTTTCTTCGCGATATCTTCTCTTTATTGAATTTGCGACGAATCGCGACAAAAATATATTTCTATCAAATGTCTGCTTCGAATTGCTATTAATTCAATTCAAACGATATATGAAACGACTGAAAATAATACGCTGGGTTCAGATATCAGCAGCAGTCACAGTCAGGGAATCTCACATCGTATTGAAGGAAATAAATCGTGATTGTGTGATTGTTGTATTTTTGTCAAAACTGTTTTCTATCCGGTTGTCATAAATATGAACTCGTGACATATCGATCCATATACCATTGACATATATATATATATACAAATATACGTATACATATATATATATATATATATATATATATACAAATATACGTATACATATATATATATATATATATATATATATATATACATATACATATACATATATATATATATATATATATATATATATATATTAGGTTGTTGCAAAAATAATTGTGGTTTTTACGTATCTATCAGTAAACGTCACGCATATATCAGTTAAAAACTATATTTATTAATGAAAATAGAAATCATTGGCCTAAGCATATTTCTCCTAATGGGAAAGAAGTTTGTTTATTCCTACAAGATAGAATTATGGGGTCCTGGAATTAAGGAATTCATCGAAAGCCTTTGGAGCTAATGTTTGACCTTTGAAAACATTCTCTCGTAGGAATTTACTCAAACTGTTGAATGATCAACATTGAATTATTCTGCCACCTCTCGCGTTGTTTTACGTGGGTCCGCTTGATTAATGGTTGTTGAATCATTATTGTATTCAGCTGAAGGACGTCCACTAACCTCCTCATCATCAAACGTTTCGTTTCTATTACGAAATTTTTGGAACCAGTATTGAGCTTTACGTTTACTAGTTGACTTTTCACCAAAAACAAAATTTGATATTTCCAGCAGTTTCTGTTTCTTTACGTCCCAATTTAAACTCATGCAATAAAATCACGCAAACTTGCTTTTTTCACGACTCATTTAAGAGGTTATATCCAACAATATTAAAGAATGAAAACAATAAGCATAAGTTGAAGTCAATAGTGATAATTTCATTATTTATAATAATGTATCACATGACTATAACAAAAGGTAAAGGTAACTAGAAAAATCAGCGCCAAACTTAAATTAATAAAAACCACAATTATTTTTGCACCAAAGTTATATTATATGTATGTATATATTCAAATATTATTAAAATCTGTTATATTGAAAATTTTTCTTCAAACAATTCTTTAATTATTAAGCTTTCTTCATTTTTCTGACATAAAAACTTGTTTAATATATTTTAAAATTATATCTATTTTAATATTAATGATAATAATTAATAGAAATCAACAACATATTTAACTGAAACTTCTTTAATTGCATTGGAAGTAAATTTTCAAGGCCAAGACGAAAAAGCGAACGTTATTGAAGTTGATACGACGTGATAAGATGACTCGTGCGTAGACGGAAGAAGCGAGCGACCTCGGAGTTTAGTGCATAATTATAGTTTATAAAAGTACAAATCGCTATTAGCGTTCCTGTTCGCTAAAGTGAAACACGTTTTCCCCCCACCTGGATTTCAACAATATGACAATCAATTGGGTCTTCGAGGTTAAATACCTCGGAGTCACAATCGACAGACAACTGACCTTCAACAGTAATACCGAAAATGTACTCGGCAAGGCTTCTGGACAAATAAAGGAGAGCCAAAACGCTCTAATTCTCGGCAACTACGACCTACTTAACCCGTAGTACCGCTATAAGTAGCCTAAACTACTGGCGGTGAGAGTCATTCAGGCCTGAGAGTCCTGGCCAACGACAATGGGAAGGTCGTGGGTGGCGGGCCTCATCCGTGCCTTGATCCGACCCTCCGCAGAACGCTGATCAAGTTTTTATTCTGTTAACCAAGCTCAAACTGTGCTTCGTAGGGTGAGCACCAATTTCAAGCCCGAGTAGAATGGTCTCGTATCTCACACTCGAACCAATAACACACATCTCAACACATTAGCACAATCCAAAGTTGTCAGTCTTTAATTTTTAGCGGTCTGACCTGCTTGCAGCAGTGTGATAAATGATAAGTTGCTTGCTAGCTGGCTGCACATCGCCATTTATAACGCGCCAGTAAGAGGTTGCCTTTGATGGCATCGTAAAGCTTCACTGGTCCTCCATCAGGAGGCGATCCCCTCGGAGGTCATGGAAAATTGCTTCAATATTTAATAAGAATCTCCGCAATACAGCAGCGATTTTAGAGTTTTGTGAAACGCGAGTCATAACCTTTCACGCTTGCTCCTCGGGTAGAGCAAGGACTCTTCAGATTCCTGCCACTGCGATATGGTCTTTATTTGTTCTTTCAAAATAATATATTTATTTTTATTTATTTCTAGATTCTTTAGAATATTTAATCTTATAACTATATTTTCAATTTTATTACTTCAGTTGCATTATTTATGATGTTAATCAAATTGGGACATAACATTAGCAACATAAATAATAGAATGAAAGAAATAATAATTAAAAATGAAGATATAAAAAAATATGTGAAGATCTTCCCAATAATCTTACGTTTTCTCCCTAAAATCCATTTCTAATTTCTCTGCTTATATTTATTTACACCATACTAGAATGTAGCTTCTCTCTGTTGCAGGAATTGTTTTATATTCAGTTTTACTAACAGCAATTATACACACACGCACATACACTCACACACATATATATATGTAGAGAGAGAGAGAGAGAGACAGAGAGTGAAAGCGATATATCATTTGTACTCTTTTTGACAACGAACTTATAATCTTGTACTCTACTTTTCTGATTTTGTACTCTTTTTTATATTTTTGTTTTTGAAATACCTTTTAAATTTTTATACATAAACAAAAACGAAACCATTTATTTATCATGAATGATACCATACTCTTAAAACTTTTTATTTTTCAACTAACAACTAAGAAGTTTCCTTCTGGCGCGCGTACTACATTACTCGCACATTTTTTTTCAAAACGTTATCCGTTTTTTACATTTTGGTATATTTTACTAGCACTATTATACTATAAAAAATAAATTTATAAAAAAGATTAAACATATGAATGAATATTATATAATCAGTAGAAATGGTAAATATTATAATTCTACTTAATAATTTTCACTAATTGTTGCTTGTTTTATTATTAAAAATTAACTAAAACTTATTAAAAATAATGTATTAGGTAGGTACTATTACTCAGTTGAATACATAAAGTTGTAAAAATTGAGAACGATAATAAACATGGCTCGGAGTACATTACATTATACAACAGGACCAAGTTTGGAGTGGATATGGTAGATCAAATGGTACGAAAATATAATGTCAAAGTAGGGTCCCGTAGATACCCTCTTCAATTATTTTATAACATCTTAGATTTAGCAGCTTTCAATGCATGGTTTAAAGGAGATTACTGGACTAAAAGAAGTGGAGAAAAGATTTTGTTTTTCAATTGTTTGAATAATTAGCAAGAGAGTACAGAGTTAAATTAGAGAGGAACTACAAAGATGAGCGTAATACTACTTCCAATTCGTCGTTGGATATAGGAAATTCGAATAAAAATCGGAAGTCCGGCCAAATCGGATTTTGTAAAAAAATAGATCCAGTAATATTTTCTGTGTATGCAAAAAGTTTGAATGTGGAAAGTAACCCTCAAAACAGAATTTAAATTTAAAAAATATACTATTAATAAAAATGTAGTGATGTTAAATAAAATTTATTAATTTTATTAAAAAAAAAACTGTATTTTAATGTGTTCGTCAAAGTGACTGATTTCAATAAAAATAGGTAGACAATGAATTACCGTAAATTTAATGTTAATTAAGGGTAAAAATTAATATTTTCATGTCACTATAAAATATTATACTTTTTATACTAATGGATATAAATCAATATTTTTTATACACTTATATTTAATTTACAATCAGCGTAACAAACCATTTTAAATTTAAATAAAATAGAAACTTAAAATTAACATTCTTAAAACATTATATGGTATATATTATGTTTCCTAAAATATACTAATATAAGTACATTGCAGCCAATATATAAAATTGTATAATTTATTCATTATTAGATTTTTTAGATTTAGATTTATTCAATATTAGATGTATCGAAAAATAATCAATTATTTTACAGCACTTAATTTTAACACATTGTACGCCATTTAAGTATTTCAGCGTATTTTGTTTCCGAACGTGAATCACCAGTCTTGCTAAAATGCGGATTTTCTTCTGTTATCGTTAATTGTATAAATGAAGCCAAATACCTAAACATTACACTCGACCCACGAGTATACTTCCCATACCTATAACACAGACGTGTCAAACAAGGAGCCTGATAACTATGCAGGTTATTTCCGTTGCTGAAACAACGATCGAGACTATTGTGTCCTACGAAGCGTATATGGACAAGAGCTTAGTTTGGCCGATTTTCACGTACACGAAACCAACCGTTTTCAACCGTTTCTCTGAAACGGTTGAAAACTGAAATGCTACACATCGTCACTAATGCGTATTACTTTATTTGGAATTCCACTCTAAACGCAGACTGCTGTCGTGCAATTCGTGAACGGCAAGCACCCGTTCTATACAAGCACACGGAGAGTACTAATAAACTGATACGCATGTTAGGTTTATATCATCCTTGCAACCCGTATCAATGTACAAATTTCAGTTACTGAGATAGACTATAGGTGACAAGGGCGTCTTGATTGATTGATAAGAAGCCCTAACGCTTGTGTATAAAGCTAACCAATCCAAAGTTTTCCCTTATGATACTAAATAGCTTCTATACCACTTTGTCATAAGTCATAGGTTCCTTGTACGACTAAGAAATATTAGACGCTATACCAACTGGGACCACAGCGTAGAGAAGAATCGATATCTTTTATGTACCTATCATGTATTTTAACATATATTTTTAGCTTTCGGCACACATTCATATGTAGATAAAACTCGTTTGTTTATACCTTATTATTTTATTGTAAATCTACACACAACGTTAATATACGAGTATCTGCACGCATAATCTGTGATTTTTTACTCGAAAATAATATCTGGTATTTGATTTTAAGAATCTGATAAGTTTTATACTTTGATTCGTATCTATAATTGATTGTGTTGTAAACATATCATTTTACGCGGGTAGATAACAATGAATATTGTGTAGTTTTTATGTTGTACAAAACTGACATCCATTGATATGGATATCAACCATAAATACTATTTTTATAAAAAATATTATTGCCTTTGTAGCAGTAAGATCATAGATAAGTTCGTCAATATATTCTTCATTTATAACCAATTTTATACATACAAACATACATACATATACATACATACATACATATATATATATATATATATATATATATATATATATATATATATATATATATATATATATATGGCTGATATGTATGATGATAATGTATATGTACGAGGTCAGACAATTAAGTAATGCGATCGATTTTTTTTCTCGGCCTGTGGTAACACTGCGAACCTGTAACTCCGCCACCGTAATAGCAGATCCCTACTCTCTCGATTGAGACCTTGACCACCCTCGCACTATCATTTCTTCGCCAGCTGTTTAGTGTTTTGTAACAACTCGCGAGTAGTGCATGTCACGAAAATGGAACAGAGAAATTTGTCTCAAGCAGGTTGAAAGTGATCCTACTCTTCTCGATCGAGTTATTACTGGTGATGAAAATTGGTTCTTTCAATATGACCCCGAAACTAAACGACAAAGCCAACAGTGGCTGTCCCCTGGAGCACCAAGGCCAAAGAAGGCGAGAATGAGCAAGTCCAAAGTGAAAACCATGTTGATTTGCTTCTTCGACAGCAAAGGGGTGGTTCACAAAGAGTTCGTACCACCTGGACAAACCGTAAATTAAGTATTCTACCGCAATGTGCTCAAAAAATTACGAAAAAGGGTGCTCAGAGTGCGTCCAGAGATCGCGAAGACTTGGGTTCTGCATCACGACAATGCTCCCTGTCACAGTGCGTTCAGTGTCTCTCAGTTTTTGGCGTCTAAAGGCATCGCAACGTTACCACAACCGCCCTATTCACCAGACATGTCACCCTGCGACTTTTTCCTATTCCCCCATATGAAAAAATTCGTCAAAGGTCGACATTTTGACTCCATTGAAGATATCCAAGAATCTGTGACGAGGGTACTCGGAGAGGTCCCACAAGAAGTGTTCCAGAATTGTTACGAAAACTGGAAAACTCGTTGGAATAAGTGTATAGATGCGGGAGGGGACTACTTAGAAGGGGATCGCAGCGATGTACCTTAATTTTTAAATATACTCGATTTTTGAATTTTGTCGCATTACTTAATTGTCTGACTTCGTAAGTGTGCGTATATCAATATTTTTATTTATATTCCATTATTTTAATTGAAGTATATAATTTAAGATATAAACTCTTTTCATCCGGTGTGGTATTTTCTTAAAAGGGTATGTGTGGTGTTCTACTTCAATACATTTTTTATGTTTTGTATTAAATGTATAATTTTTGTTTAATTAATTAGCAATAAAAATAATTTCTAAAATTAATTAAAAACTAGTAGTAGATTCTCATTTTTATAATATATACGAGACACGTTTTTAAAAGTCTGTTCGCAATAAAAAAAAACACCAATGATAAAAATGATTTATTATAAGCTAAAGACATTTACATAAACATCTTTTTTGAGGTAGAAAAATGTCTATAGTTTCATTAAGTGGAGTGACATTGTAGCGGTTGGAAGCGTTACCAAACGCTGAAACGCAGGCTCGCGTTCAGTACGCTGCAGCCGTTCACCCGATTTACATCAGATCAAAAGTGTTTAATAGGTAAATGACTTTGAAACCTAAAAATGTTTAATTTGTTAAAATGCGTTAATGAAATTTTCATTCGGCGGTGTGTAATTTTAGCAGTGGGAGCGTTACCAAATGCTGTAACGCAGATTCGCGCTCAGTACGCGGCAACCGCTCAACTAATCCACATAGGATTAAAAATTTTTAACTGATAAAGAATTTCGAAATCTGCATATGCTGTATTTGTTGAAATCTACTACGTATATTAAAAGTTGTGGCGTTGCAAATTTGAACATCGATTCTCGCGTTGTGTCAGTATTTAGAGGTAAATATCTTGAAAATTACCGTACGATAAAAACAAAAATATCTGCGGATAGATCTTTCGAAACTCTTTTAGAAGATTGCATATTATTTTTTTTTAATTTTTAAAAATTCAGCTATCAAATTTATAAATATCTCCAAAATTGAAAATGCCCAGAAAAGCTATTGCAGAACGTGTAAAATACCACAGAGAGCATAAAGCGGTGGAAGAGTAAAGACCAAAGATTTTGAAAAAAATTGCTTTGACCCGATCTGAAGAGATGAAATTGTATTTGTTTCGATAATGTAAAATATTTTCACTTCTTTAACACGACGAAATGCTATGAAAAAACTCATACGGTTCCGTAAACATACTACCCCCACTTTTTTCCCAAAAAGTCACCATTGATTTACACGCATTTTTAGTAACATGGGACTAGCTTCTTTATTCTCGTATCGAAGAAATCCTTCCACCAGTAACTTTTTTGTGTTCACACTATGCTCTCCTCATGAATATTCGTTCGTCCTTCTTTAAATAAACGACAGCATTGCCTAACATACTGTAGCCTATAATTCATGGCTCATATAATTCATAAAGTTGCTTGTGAATTTCAGCAGTATATTTGTTTTTTTTGCCGACAAAACTGAATCACAGTACTTACCTCGTAGATGGCGAGATTATTTATTGTTGAACTTACTAAAATCATTCACACTTGGCATCAAATAAGAATCCATAGGCAACCAAATAGCTGATGGTTAGTCCATGAATTGTGCATGCGTGGTCTTATCATTCTGTTTAATCGGTGGTAATTACAAAACGGATTTTTTATCGCTCTCAAGGACTGGCATTTTAACGCTTTGAACATGAAGAAAAGCTGAAGACAGGCGTTACCAATTGGTTTAAGTCACAGATGGTGGATTTCTTCGATACGGGAATAAGGCAGCTGGTGCACGATACCAAGAAGTCAATGCTGACTCTTTGGAAAAATAATGTGTATATGTAGGTGTCTTTTCCCTATAATAAATCATTTTTATCATTGATTTTTTCTAGTTACTAAATGTACTTTTCTTTTAGAACGCACCACATGTATTATAATATATATTAGAATAATTTTTATATAACAGATTCAAAATCTCAACAAATTCATAAGAAATCTATGAAGAATATGAAAAATACGTGCTTTTCTTCATCAAGTCATATATTAACTTTACAAATTTTGATTCTTTTAGCAATTATTTTCATAATTTTTAACTTATTGCGGCTATTTATTCATTTGTTAGACGATTTATTAAGTGAGAAAAGTGTGCACAAAATATGTATATATATTTAAACTGTTATGTCATAAAATTATATATATATATATATATATATATAATTAAATGAAAATAAATTCTAATAGGGTATATCGAAAGTTCAATATAACCGGTCACGGAAATGATTTTTATTTTGTTGTTTAATTTTTTGCGTACGCCAATTTTACTGATATTTATAAATTAAAAAGAAATATTTCTTATGATAGGAAATTCTTTTTTATTAACATTTTAATAATAAGTTATTGACATTTTTATTAACCAATAATAAAAATATAATTATCTTACTCATTGGATAGTACACAAAATTGATTGATTCCAATAGAAAGTTAGATGTATCGCAGATCCTTGTCGAAATTCATACTAACAAGGAAATTTTTTTAAGAAAAACACAACTGATACATAGAGAACACAGTTTGTTCTGATACTGTTGCTAAATTCACTTTCTCAAGTAATTTCTTTTTTCAAACACGCACATTTTCTTAGGATAAAAAATATTCAATATATTATTATTGATTATTTTGATTACTGCTTATACATATTCCGAAGTCAACGCATCTTCAGAGTCAACGTATAGAAAACTCTGATTTTAATGTACTATTAGTGTTCTGAGGGTTTTGAGGTCAAAAAAACAATTAATTTGTGAATGTTACACAACAGTTACATACACGACAACGATTTGATTTCATTTTTGATTACATCCTTAAGAAAGAAAACATATTATATATAAATTACAACATACAGGAATACAACTAATTAAAACATAATACAGATGTGGGTCGTTTGATAAGTTTTGTAAATTTCTATCATATGGCAGCAGCATTCATTTGTTAACTTCACGGTTATAAATTGTCACTTTGCAAATAGCATATGCGAAATTTCAGCCAGAAACAACGCGTTGTTCACATTCTACAGATGTTTGAAGCGACCTTTGCAGAGTTGCCGCAAAAATGGAAAAATAACGAGCAGGCCTTTTTACGTCGATCCGTCACTGTGGATAAAACAAAGTCTGAAACAAAACGGTCAAGATTGGCACACAAAAAAGTGTTCTTTCACCAGGACAAGGCGCTGTCCCACAAATCGACCGTTGCTATGGCAAAATTGCACGAATTAGGCTTTGAATTGATTCCTCATCCACCCTATTTTGCGGACTTGGCCCGCACGAGGCCAAGGAAGAAGTCGCACGGACTTCTTCTTCCGCTTCCCAAACTTGAAAATTTGGCTTGGTGGATAGAAATTCTTGTCGAATGAGGATGTCATCGTCTTTGTCAATGCGTATTTTGCAGACTTACTGGACTAATTGTATAGCTCACAATGAAGACTATATTGAAAAATAAAATCATTTTTTCCAAAAAATGCTATTTAAGTTGCATTTATACCATACTTATCAAACTACCCTGATATATATATATATATATATATAAATACGTATACATTCATATATATATATATATATATATATATATATATATAAATACGTATACATTCATATATATATATATATATATATATATATATATATATATATATATATTCATTGATACATAGCGAAAACACGATTAAAGGTGTCGTAGTGGAATTGTCCTGTAATATGATCAAATGTTATTTTCACATGCGAATTTGACATTAACTCTTATACAGTAATTTTCTACTTATATTTTATAATGTATATCACTGTATGTTGTGCTGGACATATTTTTGTTCATTATTTACTTTTCAAGTTTGTGAATTCTTTGAGTACTAGTTTTTCTTAATGTAGTAATAATGTATATGTATGCGTGTGAATATTTGATAATATAATAGTGTTGATTTTATGTGTTTTTAAAAACTGTATTTAACACACCAATACTAAACGTTATTTTTAAATTATTTTTTGCTAATAATATACAAAACATCTATAACTGTGAATTTTTCATATTTTTCAACAGTAAAAATAAAAAACATGAAAATTTTAGAAAGAAGATATGACACAGAATGCATCAATGGAGTGAGAAATTTAAAAAAAAGGCTTATTCACTTACTGTTGAATTGAAGAGTAAAATTAAGTAAGTCATTGTTAATTATTCTTAGTCATTTAGTTAACATTGAGTAATGATCCGAGTGATATCGAGTTTTCGTTGTGAAATCATTTGACAAAAATGACGAATCTGCTACAACAATACAACCGCTATTTCGCAATCATTATAAGACAGATACCGACTGCTTATGCCAATAATTTGTGGGTTCAAAAATTATTGTAAATTAGCTCCATATTAAATGAGAAGCATAAAGGGTCCAGAAAAACAGTAAGAACACTAGAAACATTGACCGTGTTAAGGTTGCTGCAACGTGTAGCACACAACGTTCAGCCCGTAAACACTTGTCTGCAATGGACATTAACAAGGCATCGGTATGTCGAATGTTGTAAAAATAAATTAGATTTTCATCTGTACAAAATTTAAATTGCTTAGGAGTTAAAACATACTAATTTGTCTGCTCTCATGAATTTTCGTCAAGATATGCTACCGAGTTTGGATGAAGATGAAAATATGATTCAAAATGTGTTCTTGTCCGTTGAATAGGATTTTCATTTAAACGGCAATATGAACAGGTAGAATAGTTGATATTTGAATGTTTTCAACGCACTTGAATCACATCAAAATCTATTGTATACTCCTAAAGTTATTATATGATGAGCAATTTTTCTTTCGACATTACAGAGCCATTTTTCTTCGAAGATAACAACGAACATGTCATAAACGTGAACGCAGCCTGCTATATTAACATGATTACAACATTTCTGACTCAAGAATTAAGACGATTTCTTCAACTTATTTGATTCCAGCAAAATGGAGCAACAAGTCATACCACTAGAGTGACCATGGCAGCTGTAAGTGTGCTTTTTCCGAACAATATCATTTCCAGAAATGTAGATGTCATTTATCCATAAAGCTCTCCAGATTTAATGCCGTCTGATTATTTTAGTATGGGTTATCTAAAAAGCAAGGTATATATTAATAATCCACATAATATCCTGAACTTAAATTAAAAATGAGGCAGTAATTGTTAAGATTCCAGCAGACATTTTATGACGCGTAATGTAAAAATACCGAATAATATTACAGGAATACATATCTTGAAATAATCCTCATCTATCAAGCGTTATTATTTAGAAATCAAATAGCCTGATACACCTAAGACGAATATCTAGACAAAATTATGTTAAAATAAAAAGTCATATAATTATTTCGTTTTGAAATTTTGTCAGTAGCACTGCACTCCTTAAAATATATTAACAAAATGTCCTTGGAATACCAAAAAAGTGTGACAATGGTATTTTTTGTGGAAAAGGCCTTGGCATTTCTTGGTGGTGGTTCACCTATTTGTTGCTATTCCATGGATTTTCTTCTAACAGATGGTATAATAAAGGACCATTGTTTCATTTTGTTTTAGAATAGGCTCAATAAGTGCATTTCTGACTCAAAGGGTTCTATAAATGAACGTGCGGTGTGCTACTCGACGCTGAATTTCCGAAAGAATTGTGGGTACCCACCTTGCATTGACTAATGATCATAGAGAATTCGGAAAACAGTTACTTGTGAAATATTGGAAATTGCTTATTATTCTTTCACTTTTAAGTGCCGCTCACTAATCTCTAGGTTTTAGACAAGTGCAACGAAATCGGGCGTGAGCACTTCCACAGAGCGACTGTAACGCGATTCATATTCCAGTTACTATTCTACAATTCGAAATTTCTTAGCCCATTCCTCAGTATGAATAGGAAACTACCCCGTATATGCCATCAAATTGTTGTTTTATTAGAGGACTGTAATCTCTTTTTTTGCCAGAAAGCTTGTTACTGCACAATACCCAATGTTGATTGTTTGTGACATTGTTAAGAATATATCTTTTTCATATCGTTGTTATTATATGATTGATCAGGTTATAACCTTGAAATTTTACTGAACGCTTCTAAGACATAGTCCTCTACCACACTTCCTAAATTCGTCATGCGTGTGCATGAGCAGGTATGGCCCAGAATATTTGTATTATTCCCGATGTCACTCAATATACTTATTTAAGAGTTATTGGTATCAAGTCGTCTTTTGATTCATAAAATTTACAATTATTTTCCTTATTATTACTATGTCCATCATAGAAGGAAGTGAAGATATTTACAATAAAAAAATTTTTACAGAAAAAAACGTGTTTGGCATTTATCAGCAATTTGATTATTCCAACATATTTGGACTAAGGTTCTAATCTATTTTATTTCATTTAAATAATGAGCATTAGAAGGCATACAGACTTAAATAAAAAATAGACCAATACTCAGAACGATATATATGAAGGTTTTAGAATACACTTGAGTATTGTTTGATAAAAGAATTAACATAATTTTAAAATACACACATGGTAATTTTGCTCCAATATAAGATAAATTGTAGTATAGATGAAAAAAAATTCAATATTTATTCTCTACCTATTAGCTAATTACCACTGGTGGACAATATATAATATACCTTATATATATATATATATATATATATATATATATATATATATATATATATATATATATATATATATATATATATATACCAACATTCAAGTATTTGTATTTAATCAACATAAGAAAAGTACGATATAAAAAGTTTGGTACTACGCAATACTTAAAGAAGGTTCTTATGGTATTTAGAAGAAATAAGAATGGTATTTAGAGGAAAAGAAAGTTTAGTTCTAAAATAGTTAAAACTTCCAAGAAATAGAATTTTTTGTCAAATATCCTAAGAGACATAATATAACACGTGCCATTTTTTCCACTCCCTGTAAATTAAATAATTAAATTACTAAAAAGAAAGTTCACAATGGTTCTAATTATATGTAGAAACAAAACTTTTAATATATTCATTATTTGAAACAAAAATCAGAACTTTTTTAAATTTTCGAGTTAATAACATCAACAAAATTAAACTAGCTTCATGGGTACCAAACAATAACTGGTGTGCTGTCCTACGTATACTACATCATGAACATTATTATTTTTTTTAAAAAAAAGTAAGAAAACAGAGATTATTAAATTCTCTAATACAATAAAATCAAAATGTGTACACATGAGTACATCTATACTCAAAGAAAGGATGAGAAAATAGATGTCCACATACTTTTGTTTTAATACATTGGACATATTAATTGATAATGAAATAAACTGATAAATTTGAATGAATTTGAACAAAAAATCGTATATAAAAAGGCATATGAGTGTAGTGTTTTCTTAAAAATATATGTAAACTGCAAAGAAATCTCGTCCTAACTGTAAAGTAACAAAAAGAAATTCTAAAAACTAAGTTCTAAAAATTAAGCCAAGCAAGCTGTTTTTTAAAAACTCCAGTTTGTCAAATAGCACTAAACAGTTCATTAATTATATGTAATTATCATGGTTTTTATGTCCCAGGTCTTTAAAAACATTTCTTATTTGTCAAAAAGTACATTGTGAAGAAAAAAAACGTCTTTTATTAATCATCAAAGACGTTTGCTATTTAGCTTTGCTAGTTTGCTACTTAAGCTTTTTATATGAATGAAAAAATTACCATCTGTCAGAATGCAACTTAATTTAGATTCTGTTATATATTTTAAATTTTATATATTTAAAACTTTTATTTTTTGACGCGATTATTTATACAAACACTACATTACTATTCTTTGATCAAATAGTTCTCAATCTGTCTCATGTTTAAATGATTCTAATAGTTATATTATTATTAGAATTGTCACATAAAATTAAATTCAAATTCATATATAATACTTGCTAAAATTAATTTTTAAAGATTTGAATTTAATTTCATTTCAAGAATATTTAAACTGTTAACATTTTTCAAGATTATAATACCGTATTAGCTCGAATATAAGACGACCCTGATTCTAAGACGAGTCCTAGTTTCTTCTAAAGAAATCAAGAAAAAAGCTTTTTTACCATCCCAATTACAAGATGACATGCTGTTTTCCTAAAGAAAACGATAAAAAAATGTTGATTTTCGTTTCAGTACAACATATTATTTACGAAAATTATACAAATGTATCTTTAAAACACGACAGTCTGTTGTTTAAAACGACAAACGTGGCGTGCTAACCTGACCTTCTGAAAATCCTAATATAAGACAATTCTTGTATTTAATCAGAGAGATTTGAGAAAAAAATTCTTCTTACATTCAGACTAATACTGTATTTAATGTTTGTTTTATACAAATATATAATAGAATAATTTTGTATATTTCTCATAACTGATTTTAATAATTAAATTTCCCCAGTTTGCAGTCAATTACTTTGTACATTAATTTAATTGAACTAGTATTAATAATAGTTGATTTTTTTATTTCAGTATTGGACTGCGTTTAAAAAAACATTTTTATGATACTTTTTTACTGGAAAAAATTCTATTATATGTTATAAAAATTTTTATAGTACATCATAACAATTTGTGGCTATGATGTTTACATATTTATTCAATAGTTTCGAATTAGTATATTTAAATAAAGTTTATTATTTTCTTTAATTATTTGAAATTAATAACGAGATGTTATTAATTTTGTATTACACATACATATATATATATATATATATATATATATATATATATATATGTATATGTATATATATATATATATATACTAACCTAATAAAAATTTTTTGGGAGTTTCTATTTTGAAAGAACCGCACAACCCTAACGTTTATTTTTTAATAATAATATTGATAATCTTTCCATCTTAATCAATACTAAAAATTATTGTGATCTCTCAGCCCATTCGTAAACAGTTAATATTTTTGTAAAGTAGTGTTTGGTGTCTTCGTCGAATTTTACTGTCTAAATTTATCAAGCCATTCTAACAATTGCTGCTTTGTTTTAACATTAAATCCATACACCTAAGTCTCGTCTCTAGTCATTATGCGTTTCATGAACATGGAATTTCCCTAGATCAGGGATCCCTAAATTACAGCCAGCTAAAGGTTTTTGTATGGCCCGCAAACACATTAGATATTATATAAAGGTATGCATCATATTTTCTATGTTGTGACTATTTGTGGAAAAATACACCGACAGAATTTACTTTTTGTATCAATCTTTGTTTTGACAAAATTATTTTGGTACTAATGAACTAAACATCGCTTAAATGATTTTTACATACATGAAAAATCCTTTATTTTGTTTCTCAATTACTTTGGTCTTGTTCTTGATGACGTTAATGCAAATATATAATTAGAGTTAATGACTTGCAAACTGATGCTATACTAAAATTACTGTTTCAAAATGAAAATTTATTTAGGATGTATTTCTTGTTGCCAAAAAGTATTTATAGCAGGATTAAGAATTTTCATGGAAAATGATGTCCATATTCGATAGTAAGAATATTTGTGAACAGATATTCTTCAGAATAAAGTATATTAAATCAAAAAACCACTCAAAATTAACAGATAACCATTTGAAAGATTTTTTAAAAATAGCTTTTTAAAACTTGACACCAAATATTGAAGAAGTAATTCAAAGATCAACAAGGCAGGCTCATTCTTCACATTAGTGCTTTTTAATAATCGTCATTCTTGAGGTAATGATTTAATACTACCTTGATTCTTGAAGTATTTTTTTAAAACTGTACATGTAAATAATTTTTCTTCCTTTTCTTATGTCTATTTTATTGAGAAACAACCTTTACTCATCCATATTTAATCATTGTTGCACATATTTGATATTTTTGCATTCTTTTATTTTCTTACGAATAAAAATTCTTTCATTTATTCATTTCTAAGTATGCTATGTATAATTACAGGAAAAGAAAATGTTTTTTTTTAGAGCTGGCCCCTCTAGTATTTTCCATCTACTTATGAGGTCCTTTTCTAAAAGTTTGTGGACTCTTGCGTTAGATGCTTCAGTTATCACCTCGGCGCCAACATCTTGACGACGCTGTTTTACTCAAAATTTAGCGTTCTTTGTACAAGTCTCACTGTGTCACGTTTTAAGTGCAAAATATCGATTAAGACATTTTAGAAAGATTCTTGTCAACACTATTAGCAATCTCTCGTAAAATTAGTCGTAGTTAGTTAGGCTAAAATCATTCACTTTTTAAACATGTTCTTCATCGGTTGATGTCGAATCCACCTTAACTGAATCACTGGTTTACGCAAGTTTTCGATAAACACACATTTCCAAATGCTTTCCCAACATTTTAAACATATCAGTACAAGAAATTTCGTTTCTGACACAAAATTTAATACAAACTCGTTGTTCGATAAACATAGACAGTGAAATTCAACAAACCACCGAATCTACCTTACAAAAAAAAACAGCTGGTCACAAATGATTTAAGAGATAGTAATAATTTTTGGTATAGATTAGAATAAAGAGGAAAAATTATCAACATTATCATTTAAAAATATTAATGTTTGGTTTGTGCGGTTCTTTTACAATAGAAATTTGTGAAACTTTTTGTTTAGAATAATATATATATATATATATATATATATATATATATATATTTATGTATATTAATATACATATATATGTATATATATATATATATATATATATATATATATATATAAATTGCATACAAAAATATAAAAGTAATATTAAAAATATTTGTATGTACAATTAAAAAAGTATTTTATATTTTAGTCAACAATTTATAATTTGCTATCGTTTTCACTATTAATTTTGAATTATAAATATAAATAAATGTAATAAATCTCACAAAAGACAATATATGTAATAATGTTTATATTATAAAATTAATTGAATGTCAGATTTGGAACTTCTCATGAGATTCAAATAAATTAAAAGATATAAAATGAGTTGAACTTATTTTCATCGAAGTATGTTCACTATTTTGTATTGTCATACATAACATAGTTATGAATAATTAAAAATAATTATATATATATATATATATACATATATATATATATATGTATATACATATATATATATATATATATATATATATATATATATATATATATATATTGTTTTTAAATGTGTGAATGTGATTTTTTATGAACATATATGTCTGTAAATGTAGGTATAAAGGGACATTTTTAACTTCAATCGATACAGAATGTAGATACAATCGCAAAATTTACATAAAACAACTCATTCGGAGTGCTATGTAGCAGTAAGCTTTGTGAGTTTATCATTTCGCATCAGAAAAGTCAAATTTTACGATAACGGCAATTGTAATTGCAAGGTTCATGGAAACATGCTTTAATTTTTTTTATGTACAAACGAGCTGTTAATATTTTTTGTTATGTTTTTGTAATTTTGTATCTACATTTTTATTTCGGGTATAAATTGCTTCGTTAATTATTTTTAATAGTTAAATGACTCATTCGTAAAGCAGATAAAATGTACGAATACATGTCTGTTTAATTTTCATATTCAACATTTTATGTAAAATATAATGGTTTAATTTCAGTTTATTCATTTCACAAACATGCTTTTATAACGTGTTTATTTATTTATATACGAAAATAGTAAATGCATGCATGTATCTATCTATCTATATATATTTATATATATATATATATATATATATATATATATATATATATATAACAGTAAACACTCATTTAATTTTTTTTAAATAATAATTATTTTTAAAAAGGTATAGTCATAAGAGTTATATACTTTTTTATATTTATAATTTTGTGTCAAAATGTTATTTAAATTAATAGAATTTCGTCAATAGCAACTATAAAACATTGTTTTATTAATACCGTTTATTCCACCAGAATTTCCATCTGTATTTTGTTAACCTCAACATTGTTATTATTATTATTAGGTTGGTGCAACAATAATTGCGGTTTTTATCATTTTAAGTTAGCTGATTTTTCTAGTTACCGTTATCTTTTGTCATGTGATATATATCATTGTAAACAATGAAATTAGCACTAATGATTTCAGATTATATCTTTTGTTTTTAGTTCATTTTTGACTATTGTTGGATGTAACCTCTTAAATTAGTCATGGGAAAAAAGAAAGTCGCGCGATTTTCTTATAATAGTTAAAATTGGGACACAAAGCAACAAAAACTGTTCAAAATGTCAAATTTGTTTTTGGCGAAGAGTCGATTAGTGAACGTACAGCTTAACACTAGTTCCAAAAATTTCGTAATGGAAACGGAAGCCTTGATGATGAAGAGGGTTGTGGACGTCCGTCAGATATAGATAGTAATGATTTAAAAACCATTATTGAGCCCACGTAAAACAACTCAGGAGGTGGCAGAAGAACGTAATGTTGATCATTCAACAGTTTTTCGACATTTGAGCCTAATTGGAAAAACATAAAAGCTGAATAAATGGATGCTGTATGTACTAAACGAACATTAAGTAATTCGGGCGATACGAAGTCTACTCTGCGCTTCTTTTGCGTAACAAAAATGGTCCCTTTCTTGGTCGCATTATCACATGTGATGAAAAGTGGATTCTCTAGAATAATCGGAAACGTTCACCACAGTGGCTAGACTGAGGTGAAGCACCAAAACAGTTTCCTAAACCAAAAATTCGTAAAAAGAAGATTGTGGTCACTCTTTAGTGATCGGAAAGTGGCATCATTCACTGGAACTTCTTAAATCCTGGTGAAACAATAACATCAAAAAAATATTGCAGGAAATTAAAAAAATGTAAAAGAATTTGCATCGTTTACGACCAGCATTATTCAGTTGAAGAGGACCCATTCGTCTTCATGACAACACCAACCACACGTCTCACAAATGACGTAAAAAATTAATGAATTGTGTTATGTGTCCTTACGTCATCCACCTCTTTATCTGGACCTGTCTCCGACTGATAATTATTTTTTAAACATTTAATTAATTTCGTACATGAGAAGGTTCTCAAAGATCAAGCATCAGCTCAAAGCGCTTTCGATGAATTCGTTAACTCCAGGACTCCATATTTCTATCCTGTAGGAATAAACAAACTTGTGTCCCGTTATCAGAAACATGTGCATGCTAATGGTCTTTATTTTGACTAATAAATATAATTTTTAACTGATATATGTGTCTTTATACTCAATACGTAAAAACCACAATTATTTTTGTACCAACCTTAATATTCATTATTTAGAGTAAAAATTTGTTACACATTTTAACGTTTTTTTTTGTTATGTCAATTTTTATACACTTTTCCAATTAAAATTTTACGACTTAGATTGTATTCCAATTATTGGATTATTGTGAGTATAATTTATTAATTTCTGTTATTTGTTAGGAAGAGGAAGAAGCGTTATCGGGTGAGATAGAGACCACAGCGGTCAGTGAGTGGATCTCCATAATATTTTATACATATTATATGTATACATATAAACGAATAACTCTTTAAGAAGTTCTCTAAATTGCTTCAAGAATTAAAATTATTTACTTGGCTTGGACGCTTGGTCACGTAAAGGTGGAGGGAAACAAGAAGCCAAAAGCTGTCCGTTACTTGTCTACGCTTGCCATAACGGACATTTCGACTCTTCAGTTGTGCAGCATGAAATTACATTTAAAGCCTTACTTCTCCAACGCTTGGCAGCGATACAGGATAGCAGAAACCGCAAATAAGCCATGGAATCTCCAATAATCGGTTCATGTCTAGAAAGCATCCGTTCGGCTGAAATGAAAGAAAAAGGTTGTCCTCATGAGACTCCGCACCGCTTACACCAGACTTACTTATGAATTTATTTATAAAAAACGAAATCCGACCGATATGTTACTTATATATCGGTACTATTTTATCAATGTTCCATGTTTTAACCTATCGTATGTTTTATGAAGAGGTCAGAAACCGTCATATGGCGAAATCGCCGACATTCTTGGTGACGATTTCCATACAGCCCGTAAGTCCTGGCTTTCATAAAGGAAACTACAGTTTGTAACTTAATTTAATGTTTATCTGGACTGATTTTGACATATTAATGATACATTATAAGAAATCGATATGTAAAATCGTATTTTTGTATAAAATTAATAATTTTGTTTAAATTGGACTATTGAATTAAAGATTCAAAAGAAGAAACTGGCAGCAAATTTTTGTATGAGCTCAAAGGTGGTAAAGCAGCAGTAACTGCTAGTAAATTAACGATGCTTTCAGTGTGGGTACTGTTAAGGTCGGTGCAATAGTGATTCCAAAAACCTCGTACTGAGGATGAGAGCCTTGAAGATGAAGAAGGTCTCGAGCATTCTTATTCATTTCATAAAGAGCAACTGAAGGTGTTAGTTAAGTCAAAACGACACGCGACAATTCGAGAGCTTGCACAAAAGTTACGCGTTAGTGATGCAACAGTTCTGGACCCCTTAAAACAGGAAAATCGAAAAAGCTTGACAAATAGATTCCGTGTGAACAGTAATTATTTTTGTACCAACCGAATATAATAATAATAATAGTAAATATACTTAGTTAAGATAGAAAAATGAAGATCTTTGTCATAAGACAACTGTTAACTAACAACTCTTTTTGATTTTCATTTTTAATAGTTTCGTTAAATAATCAAAGAATTTATTGTTTGAGAATAATATATGTATATTTTATGTTTATTTAACAATATCAAAGACTTTTTTTTCTTTTATGAACCTTATATAATTTTCTCACCTAACATTGCATATACAATTGTTCTGAAAAATGATCGAACAAAGCTAAAATACATATTCGATTAACGTTTTCAAACATGCGAACAGATAATTAATTTTTTGCACCTCATATTTACAATACGTATGATGGATATTATAATATATATATATATATATATATATATATATATATAATATACATATGTGTGTGTGTGTAATTCTACGTATTTTTTAACAGAATCACAGAAAAGTTTACTAAATACTTCTATCAACATAAATCACATACACAAATGTATTTGAAAAAATATAAAATAGTTAATATTTAGTTAATGGAGTTCAGAGTTTCACATAGTTGTAATATTTTTATAGCATGTCAAGTTGTTGTATGATGGAATCAGTTAAAATTCCGTTAATTAGAACTGTTTAATTAAATTAAAATATTACAAGAAATTACTGATTTTGTCAGGCGGACTGATTCATGATAAGGTGTATACAAACAACATCCTATCTTATTAAAAAGAAAAGAAAATTTAAGTATCTGAAATCATTGTTAGAAAAAAGTGAAAATATTAGAGTAAGAAAGTCAATGTACAATTATTTCAAACATTATTTCCGATCTTCACATGAAACACAAAAGAATCTAAGATGCTGCATTGTGTAACGCAATCTAAGAAATCACGTTTTACTGATAGAATGAAGCGCACAAACTCGTTTATAAGTAAAATATACAACAGTAGCCGTATTGTATTTACGAAACAATGCTAAAAATGTACTAATTAATTTTATAAATGTGTACTTTTCTTAGAACAGGGATCTTTTTGGTTCCAATAAAAAGAGAACTTCGTGGAAAAAACTTTTTATAACTTACATAAACGAACAGATTTTATAACTCGCTCAATTATAAAACACGGTGTCATTCTTTGTGATTCGGTGATATGGGAAGACATAAGGCACTAAATGATTTTTTTTTTATAAATCATGAATACCTAAATATATACATTTGAACTAATTAAAAAGTAATTCGCGCGGGTGTTCAGAGAATTCTTTTTTAAATTAATTTTATATTTCAACATGGCTGTTACTCTGAACGTTCGCCTCTAGTTATAAAAGAAGACATTTTCTATAATACTCCCAAAGAATTCATTAATCTTTCATAATCATAAGGCCTGCATAATATTAAACTTCTTTAAACTGATTTTCAATCTACAGTGAGAAAGTATAATCTTTCAAAAAACACGATTTCATTAATTTATTGAATAAAAAATGACATAAAATTAATTCATCTTTAATAAAGCCTAAAAATTGAATGCTGAATAGGTTAATTGTATAATGCCTTATTAATTTAATTTTTATACAATTTCCCTCTTTACGCTAAATGTAAGAGTAACGCCAAATATTCTCGAGATAACTTGTTTGCGCATGCGCACGTAAACAATCTATGCTGTGTGGTAGACTCATGTCTAAGTAGCATTCAGTAAAATGTCAAGGTTATAACTTGATCAGTGGTATAGTAACATCGATAAGAGTAAAATATATTCTTAACAATGTCACAAGTATCCAACGTTCAGTATGGTGGTGTAATAAAGTTTCTGAAAAAGAAGTTACATCGCATGAAATAAAACTACGATTAAAAAGTCTATACAATGAAGCTTCCTGTTCATACTCCATGGTAAAAAAATGGGCTTAGAGATTTCAGATGGGAGAAGAGTCACTTGAAGATGAATCACGTCCTATTCGCCCTGTGGAAGTGCTCACGCCCAATTTTGATGCACTTGTATGAGATCTGGTGCTTAGAGACCGGCATTTAAAAATAAAAGAATTGTTATCAATGCCCAATTGATGACAATTTGGCATGCAACCTTTTACCAAATTCTCAATAACTATTTGGGTATGAATATGGGTACTTAAACTTATTTCAACCGTTTAGCGTCGAGTAGCTTGCACACGTTCAATTCAAAAGCTCTGTGAGCCAAATACAAATGCACTACTCAAGTCCTTTGTTTCAGAGGGCAAAACAATGGTCCTTTATATATTCTCTGTTTTAAAGAGAATCCATGGAATGGCAGCGAGTAGGTGAAATTCAAAGAAAATCTAAGGTGTCTCATTGAAAAAGAAGAAAATTTCCACAATTTTTGATACTACAGGGACAGTTTATCAACAGATTTTAAGGAGCCCAGTTACAATATTAGTGGCCTGTATTATGCAACATTATAGCATTAATTACAGTATAATGTACGCGAAAAACGGTGTGAAAACTATCAAATGGAGCGCGCTTGTTGAATGACAAGCCACTATTATTAAGTTCAGGACTTTCGATCATTTTTACACGAAAAAGGAAATTTAAATTTATGAGTATAAAAATGTTAACTAAACGCTGTAAATGTGTATTGAAGATAATGTGGATTACGTAAAAAAATGGTAGAATCCTTTTTTTTACTTACATTCTTTCATTTCTAGGTTGAGAATATTTGGAGCTACCCTCGTAAGATAACCTCTCTGATTTCTTATAACATTTTAATGGTGATTAGTAATTATGTACCATTCTCCATTTAAAAATATAATTGATATAATTCAATATAGCTTAATAACTGAAACATATCTTATATTTTTAAAAAAATATAAACGTAACACTAAAGTAATCTGTGTATAATACATGTAATGCTAATTATTTTATTTCATTATAAATGAAAACTCTCTTATTTAATAAAATATATATAGCAATAGAAATTGTTTCACAGATGATTTTTTTCTCACGCCAAAAATCTTTTATGTACCTTAACTCTGAAATTGATAGAATCGTAATAGAAATGCGCATAATCAACAATCAAAGATAATACTTAATATTTTTTTGAACATTTTTGAACTAAACATTGTTCGTAGTTTGTAAACTGAAAAAGAAATAATTTTTGAAAATAAATTTAGCCTCAGTACTAGAACTGTATTGTAAAAAATGTTATTCAATTTATATTGATTACTGAAACATGTGAAAAAAAATTTGCTTCCTAATTAAATATTATTTTAAATTTAAACCCTAAAAGGTTTTAACACAAAAATTTGATAAACGTAAAATTTCATATAGAAATTTTGTCAGTGCTTATAAAAACGATTTAAAAATAACATCGGTTCATATTATGAAAATCGTTTGAAAATCAGGTAAACAAGTAATAATTGTGTTTATTATAGCTGCATTGGCGGGATTAAATAGTAATTGCATAAACTGTAAACTGAAATTATCGTATATACATACAGACAAATACAGGACGTGGTAAAACACTTTCACCCTCATCTCCCAGAATTTAAAAATTAACAAGAAAGGTATGATAAATGCTATTCAAAATATTATTGCATAATCTCAAAGTGCATAAAATAAAGCTTATTTTACATTGATTTTGAATATGATATCGCCCAAATGGTGTCCTTCATTCGCGTTAAACATTTTTAGTCGATTTCTAAAGTTTAGCATCCCTCAGCGAGTCATTTCTGGCGTTATCGATTAAGTACCCTTCAGTTCATTAATAGGTGTTGATTGATGTTTGTACACCACACCCTTTAGAGGAACCCAAATAAAAAATCACAATGGGCGAAATCGGATGAACGTGCAGGCCACCCAATGTCACCGCGTAACGAGAACAAGTGCCCTGGAAAGAGTTATCTCAAAGCTTCAATTGATCTACTCTCCGTGTGAGTTGTGGCCCCATTCTGTCGGAACCACTCTTTCGAGTTTCTAAATTCACTGAGCTCTGGTTTTAAGAAGCTCTGTAGCATCTTCACATACCGATAGGAAGTTACTGTGACCGTTTGGCCTTCCTTCTCGAAAAAGTAAGAGCCATAAATACCAAAACCTCCAACAGTACACCACACTGAAACGTTGGCTGTGTAGATGTCTTTCATGAAGCTTAGTTATCTTCGTCATTTGAAAAATTAACAGCCTTTGTAAAAACAATCAAATTAGTCAATCGAAGCCAGCATTAGACAATCGAAGAGGACCAATTCTTCTTCATGGAAATGTCTGATACACATCTCACAAATTACTTTAAAAAAATAAATTAACTGAATAATGAAGCCTTACATCACCCACCTTATTCTCCGGACCTGTCTCCGAAAGATTACCATTTTTTTGAACAGTTGAGTAATTTCCTACAAGAGAAGATTTTCAAAGATCAAGCATCATCTCAAAGTGATTTTGATGAATTCGTTAATTCCAGGACTCCAGAATTCTATATTGTAGTAATAATCAAAATTGCTTCTCGTTGGAAGAAATGTGTGCATGCCAATGATCTTTATTTTGAATAGTAAATACAATTTTTAACTTATATATGAGTCTTTATACTCGTTACATAAAAACCGCATTTTTTTTACACCAAATTAATATTAACATTTACTTCTCGTTGATTTAGCTGAGAGTACGTTTTTAGAGAGTCTAATTTTTTTGGACATCAACAGCTGAATCGCACAAAATAACCAAATCGTCTGCGTAGAGCAAGATCATGATTTTGTGCTGCCATCAGTGTTGAAACATTGAAATTATATTTTCTGAGGTGTTGCTCTAAGTCTTTCATGAACGGTGCAAAGAGTAGTGGACTCAGTATTTTGCTTTGTAGCACACCTTTTGTGATTTTAGTATTTTTTAAATTTGTTATTCGTCTTGAGAGATACTTTTTCCTTCCTGTATATATTTCCTATACATATATAGGCTGATTCAATTGAGGCTTGCACATGAAAGTATTAAAAAAATTACAAAAATTAAAAAATAGTATATTTTTTTTTAATTTTTGAGAATTTTTTAATACTTTCATGTGGAAGCCTAAATTGAAACAGCCTATATATACACGCTTAATAATGCGCACATGGTAATTAATATATCCAATTACAATGTTGTAATATTTTTGTTGATAATAACGAAATAGCACACATTAAGCTTTCATAATTGCTTATTAAAATATTAAAAAGCTCACGAAACTGTATGGTATAAATAATACAGTATTATAGAATATTTGTACTTTTTTAAAATAAAAGTTACAAATATGAACCGCTATACCGTTTTATTTTAATTTCCACTTGACATTTACGAGAGTAAACATTGGTAAAACGAACAACGATGTATAATTTATACGATTAAATTCATATACTTAACTAAACAAAACTACGTAACCCATGCATAGTTCTTGTATATATTATACATACACACACACACACAAATATATATATATATATATATATATATATATATGTATATATATTGTATATGTATGTATGTATATATGTATTGCCATTTTGAAATTTTAATTTTATGTATACGATACATATACGGCCGCACGCACGCATACATTCATACATACATACATATATATGTATTGTATGAATGCATGCATCCGAATGTGTGCCGCATAAATAAAATTAAGGTTTGTATTTGTATAGTGAACAAACGACTATGCTTCTATTACTATAGAAAAATTTATTCGTAATAAAAAATTGGTAAATTTAGTACAGGTAAACGATTTCAACGACGTTACGTTGTTCGACAAAAGAAATTGTTTAAGAATTCATTTCGATAATATCATCCATGAGTTCACATCGATCAAATTTGGATGGGTTTTTTTTATTAACCTTCACGTTTCATTTCTTCTTTATCGTATACACTGCTATATAAAAATATATGTCGTCCAGGTATTTTTTCTGTAGACAATGTTGTTGATATCGTGGAATATAAAGGAATATGTTTCGTTCATCAGAATTTGAAATATGAGATATATTTGTCAAAGAGATCAAACTCCTTTCATTCTTTGTTTGCATATATATATATATATATAGTACAAAATTATAAAAGATATATTTTATGTAAAAATATTCTTTACCTTGTAATAAATTTATGTTATTTCTATACAATATTGAATACATTTTTTATGCGATAAACATTTATTTTTTACATGATCTATAGTGCGATCTGAAAGAAATGTCATAAATTTGAATATGACATTTATTTTCACAAACGAATTCTTTTTTCGCCCAATAGATGCAAAAAATATTTCTGGTCAAAAATGTTCCATAAATCATTATTGTTCATTTTTGATTGTCATTTTGCGCATTTAGGAAGCTAGTGTCAGATCTATATTCTAACCTTTATTTTTAGAAATGAATTAATACCTCAAACTAATAACATCATCTTTATTCAAATTTCATTAGTTTTTATTATTTATTTTTATTGCTTGTGCGTATTTTCATAAGCGTACCACAATATTTTTCTTAGTGTAGACAGAACAAATATTTTTCTGTTCCACTTTACGAAAATAAAGTTTGTCAAATATTATTTCAGGTAGCAGAATTATAATGTACATAGGAGATTAAAAGTTCTCAAAATAATGTACAGATAGCACTAATATGAGGCTTATTTTAATGATTTCTGAATTGTTTAAAGGTATAAATACGAGGTAGGAAGACAGAAAATTCTTCATAGATGATTCCTTTAGCAGCAGACCAAACAAATATATTTATAATGAAAATGTGTGTGTGTGAGACCAAGCGCGGTTGAAGTGAAACTTCCTAGCTATAAATATATGATAGAACAATTTATTTTTTAAATATTTCTTCTTGGTAAACTCTATTCTACCAGGAAAAAATTTATATATTTAGTATAAATATAAATTTTATGCTATGGGGTTTATCATCATCAGAAAATCACACATTCACATGACATTCAATCAGAACATTGACAGGTATATTTATTATTTGTACCGAAATTCCACATTGACCTAGCACATGTCGTAAACGTCGAATTTGCATACACGGAATTTGTGGAGAAATAAGTCGTTCTGAGACCATATCGATTTGTGGGAAGTGGTATAGAAGCTTCGGATAAGCAAAGCCATTCAATTTGTCTAATTTGGAAATATTATTCTTACTCAGTGATAACCTACGAGGTCAGACAATTAAGTAATGCGACCGATTTTTTTTCATGGCCTGTGGTAACACTGCGAACCTGTAACTCCGCCACCGTAATAGCAGATCCCTACTCTCTCGATTGAGACCTTGACCACCCTCGTACGATCATTTTTTCGCCAGCTGTTTAGTGTTTTGTAACAACGCGCGAGTAGTGCATGTCACGAATGTCACCGAATGAACATCGCTCAAGATTGTCTCGAGCAGGTTGAAAGTGATCCTACTCTTCTCGATCGAGTTATTACTGGTGATGAAAGTTGGTTCTTTCAATATGACACCGAAACTAAACGACAAAGCCAACAGTGGCTGTCCCCTGGAGCACCAAGGCCAAAGAAGGCGAGAATGAGCAAGTCCAAAGTGAAAACCATGTTGATTTGCTTCTTCGACAGCAAAGGGGTGGTTCACAAAGAGTTCGTACCACCTGGACAAACCGTAAATCAAGTATTCTACCGCAATGTGCTCGAAAAATTACGAAGAAGGGTGCTCAGAGTGCGTCCAGAGATCGCGAAGACTTGGGTTCTGCATCACGACAATGCTCCCTGTCACAGTGCGTTCAGTGTCTCTCAGTTTTTGGCGTCTAAAGGCATCGCAACGTTACCACAACCGCCCTATTCACCGGACATGTCACCCTGCGACTTTTTCCTATTCCTCCATATGAAAAAATTCGTCAAAGGTCGACATTTTGACTCCGTTGAAGATATCCAAGAATCTGTGATGAGGGTACTCGGAGAGGTCCCACAAGAAGTGTTCCAGAATTGTTACGAAAACTGGAAAACTCGCTGGAATAATTGTATAGATGCGGGAGGGGACTACTTTGAAGGGGATCGCAGCGACGTACCTTAATTTTTAAAAATACTCGATTTTTGAATTTTGTCGCATTACTTAATTGTCTGACCTCGTACAACAGCTACACGCTGTCAAATTATTTATTTCTATAACCGGAAAAGCAATTCGATGAATTTCTGTTTGTTTCGGTAGTACATTTTTTAAATCATTTTTACACCATAGCCGGATCACAAATGAATCACTCAAAACAAATTGATTGTTTATAAATTTTCAAATATTATATAGGCACTTTATATGACTGCTAATTTTTGTATGGTAACCTATGATTTAAATTTATATCAATGAAGTTAGTTTGATTAGGCATTGCACTCGTTGATAGTTGATTATTGCTCGACGATGGAGGAGAATTTACTAATTGAGTGACAGTGTGCGAGATGTTTAAAGTGTCTTCTTCTTCGCTTTGCATTCGCGCACACGTTCTAGTGTAATTTTTAAATTTTTATTTCAATTGTTGGTGGTCCGTTTAACTGTTTTCTCTTTTACATCACGCTCTCGTTTATTCAGCTCCTAATTTCGGCATATTTAATTACAAAATACTTCTGATACCAAAATTGTTTGATACCGCAAAATTTTACATATATAGGCTGTATGCATGGCAACGTGTGGCGCCAAATATCGACTTCGGTAGAAATGTTGGCCCTCGCTGTCTCATAAAAATTATATTGTCAAAATATATAAATATGTTTGCTTGTAAATTAAATTTATTTCGTTAGACGCAAACCTTTTTCTTGAAAAGTTAAATTGTAATTCATTTTATATTTAATAAAATGTTTCTCAATCAAGTACTAGATTTCCATGAAAATACCAATGTTTTGATATTTAACAGATAAGAAAGCAAAGTCGAAATACAACGTAACGAAAATTTTTTAAGCAAATTAATTCGTCGACTGGAAGCATTTTACTTCGAGCATTATGTGCCAGCTTTATGTCGAGCGAACAAAGAAAATTTATATATTTATATATTTATTTCCTGGTAAATTCTATTTTACCAGGAAACAATACTCTGTTTTTCATATTTAACATAAATAAAAGTATGCTGTGGGTTTTGCATTATCATAATTTAAAAACACAATATATTACTTAAATATATAAACCGTATACGCGCTTCTACACACCGTACTTCACTGCCGTTATACATTACATATCCATACCACTACTCCAGTTTCGTCACAAAATTTTGTTTCACAGTGTTTTAATTTGTACCATTGATATGGTTGCACTTAACTTCCATTACACGATTGTGTTACACAACGATTCGGCTTGTGCCTACTGTGTCCAAAGAAGTTTAACTTCAAAATTCTTAATTGTTAAGCGTATTTTGAAGCAATTCCATCATTCTCAGAACCTCGAAGAAAATATTGCCATGGTTCGTGAAAGTGCGACCGAAAAACCTGGCACATCGATACGTCGTCGATCGAAGGTAATTCGGTGTTTTGTATTCCATTATGCAGCGAATTTTGACAAATGATTTGCACGTAAATGCTTTTCAGATACAAATAACACAAGATTTAAAATTTAAAGCCATCAACTGCATCGTTAGTTTGCTAAATGGATGTGTGAACGAGGAGTGTTTTTTTCAAAGAGAATTCTCTTTAGTAATGATGCGCATTTTGACCTCAAAGGATTCTCAAATAAACAAAATGGCCTCATTTGGGGATTAGAAAATCAACAGAGGTTTACGAAAAGTAAAAGCAACCTCGAAAAGCGACGGTTTGGTGTGGTTGTGGTATGAAGGCGTAATTGGCCAGTATATTTTTGAAGATGAGAGGAAAACGCTGTTATAATCAATACCGTTCGCTATGATAACAAACATTTTATGGGATCAATTGGAAATAGTGCTGTCAGTGATACAATGAGGGTGGTCCCAGAAGTACCCGGCCTGACCTAGAGATGGAGGTAGTTGTTTGAAAAATATCACTGTATTAGAAAGTACACAAACTATAAAGCATATGTTTCAAGTTTGAGGACACCACGTTGCTTAGTATTTGTTTGGCAGCCATCAATAGTGAACGTTTTCAGTGAATTTGTGGAAATGAAGAAAATTGGTCATCATTACGTGATACAATACTTTTATTTGAAAGGCCTCAGCCCAACCAATATAAAAGATGAACTGGATTTTACTCTGGGTGAGTCTTCTCTTTCGTTTACAACAGTGGAATATTGGGTAGCAGAGTTTAAATGAGGCCGTACGAGCTGCCAAGACGAGCATCGCAGTGGTAGACCAAATGAGGTGACGACTCCAGAAATGGTGAAGAAAATCCACAAAGCGGTACTGGATGATCGTCGAATGAAAGTGCGCGAGCTAGCAGACATATTAGGCATTTCAAAAAGGGCGGTACATCGCATATTATCTGAAAATTTGGACATGGGAAAGCTGTGTGCAAGATGGGTGCCGCGTTTGCTCACACTCGAGCAAAAACAGTGTCGTGAAGATGTTTCAATTGAGTGCTTAGCGAAGTTTCACAGCAACAAAGCAGATTTTTGCGCCGTTTCATAACCATGGATGAAACATGGGTCCATCACTTCACACCCGAGACAAAAGAACAATGAAAACAATGGACTGAAAACGGAGAACCGGCTCCAAAGAAGGCGAAGACCGTTTCATCTGCAGGCAAGGTCATGGCGTCGGTTTTTTAGGATGCGTGTGGGATAATTTTCATTGACTATCTTGAAAAAGGAAAAACTATCAACGGCGAGTATTATGCGAACTTACTGCAACGTTTGAGCGAAGAAATCAAGCAAAAACGGCCGCATTTGGCTAAGAAGAAAGTGTTGTTTCATCAAGACAATGCACCAGCTCACAAATCCGTTATTGCAATGGCCAAAATTAATGAATTAAAGTTTGAATTGCTACCTCATACACCCTATTCGCCAGGTTTAGCCCCCTCGGACTATTTTCTGGTCCCAAACGTGGAAAAATGGCTCAGTGGTCAAATATTTCCCAACGATGAAGAAGTGATGTCGGCAGTTAATGGGTATTTTGAGGCGCAAGACAGTTCTTATTATAAAAAGGGTATCGAACTTATTGAACATCGCTGGGAAAATTGTATAGAGCTGAAAGGAGATTATGTTGAAAAATTTTTTTTCAAAATTTTTGTGTTTTCTTTGTTGGGTCGGGTACTTTTGGGACCACCCTCGTTGTATAATCAATCGCGCTACCGCCCATGTAATTTCCCGGCCGCGTGATCTTACGGAACGGCGACATCAATTTGTCGTCGAGAGCATGCGATTTAACTCCTCTAGATTTCTTTCTTTGAGGTTATTTGAAGACAGAGTCTACATGATCAAACCGAACACGATTGTTGAGCTGAAATAAAACGCAAAATAGCTCAAATGAGCCTGCGTTGTGTTGCGATGTAATCGAAAATTATGATAACCGCATTACGTCATGCCACAGGAGCCGCAGGGGTCATTTGAACGATATAATTTTTCATACATAATTGTATAGAACTAAACTAAAATACTAAATAGAAAATAACATATTTTTTCATTTTTGCGGTTTTTTTTTCAATACTTTCATATGAAAGCCTAAATTTAACTAGCCTTTATGTATAGTGATTCAATTTAAGCTTCTACATGAAAGTATTAAAAAAAATCGCAAAAATTAAAAAGAGCATGTTATTTTTTATTTAGTATTTTAGTTCAACTGTATTTTATTAGGATGGTAGGAAAATAATTGCTCTTTTGTTTTCTGAATTCTAACCTTAAAGTTTTTCAATGAAAGTGTCATTTCTTCGTGATCATGTTAATATCATTTCAAAGTGCATTTTCAGTCTGTATGTTTTTAACATCAAGTTTGGTTTTATTATTAATTTTGCTTCAAATTGGACTATTGAATTAAAGATGAAAAAGAAGCAAAGAGAGCATATTGTTTGAATAGGTTTAAAACGGCTGGTAAATCAGAAGAATTGTCTGTAAACTAAACAACAAAACAACTTTTTGTCTCACTGCGAAAGCATTACAGCTGAGAGTAGTTTTCAAGTAATTGATAAAATGCGCCAAGAACTGCGACGTATAGTCCCCGCACTGGCCAATGGAAAAGGTCCAATACTTCTGCACGATAATGCACAACCACACATCACACAATTGACGATCCAAATATTGAATGAATTGAGCTACGAAACATTATCTCATCCACCATACTCACCAGTTATCTCGCCAATAGATTATCATTTGTTTAAGTATTTCGACAACTTCTTACAGGTTAAGGTCTTCAAAAATCAAGTTGCTGTCGAAAGTGAATTTCTAGATTTCATCAACTCCAGAGTTCCGGAATTTCATACCAACGGAATAAATAAACTAGTTATTAATTGCCAAAAATGTGTTGTCTCTAATGATGCTTATTTCGATTAATAAATTTTTTTATTAGCTGAGAAAAGTAGTATTGAATTGAACTAAAATACTCATAAAAAAATAAAATGATTTTTGTTTAATTCGTGCGATTTTTTTAATACTTTCAAGTGGAAAACTAATTGAATCACCTATATATATATATATATATATATATATATATATATATATATATATATATATATATATATGTATATATATATGTATATATATATATATATATATATATATATATATGTATATATATATATATATATATATATGTATATATATATATATATATATATATATGTATATATACACAGATGTTATATCTGAATCAATTTATGTTTAAAATGTAGACCTGTGTTCTTTCAAGGCCGAAATGAGACTGATGAAAGTTTATGGTTCGATAAACTAGTCAATTCTCCAAGGTCTGGCGCTGATATTCGTGCGTGCGTGAGACCACCGTTTACTACGGCTGGTCGTTGTGCGTTTTTCAAGTTGCACCATAGATCTTCAGCCGTGATCATCAAAAACTGAAACGTGCTAAGCATTTACAACAGGAATATCGTTAGGTAGTAAGTTCAGTTACATATTTATATACGCCTCTATATTATATAAGAGCAAATCAATTTCTAAAATTTCTAACTTATCCAAATGTCACTTATTTTCATCAATTTCTTATAGTCTATCAATTATATAAGTGCTTATCAGTTTCTTAATCGGTTATCTAATTTTCTTTTCTTAATATTTTAATAGTAACTTTTATAAATGATCATGCAACACTTATTTTTTCAAGGAAATTCTTCAAAAATATCGTTTTTTTCCATAAATATAACAAAACTGATGGTTTGAATTATTTAATTTCAATATATTTTCTCAGACATATTTTCAACAAAAAAATAAAACAGTGAGAAATTTTTACAAAAAAAATCGTTATTTTTCAATTAATCAAGAATTTCAATTTCATTTTATAGTCTATAAAAGTAATTTATGAAAGAAAATATTGAAAATTGTAATTAAATTACCATATTTATGTAAAGTATATTTACAAAAAGTGGCTGTCTTGTGGTATGTATATATTTATTTGATAATTTTATACAGTCTAAATATCAAAGCAATTAAAAATTATTTTTCAAAAAAAAATCATTTTGATATTTAAGTCTAATTAAATTATAATATTATCTATTTTCAGATAGATGAAGTAAAATTCATTGTTTTACATCGCTGAACAATTATTATACAGAATGCGCCAATGGAGTTGTAAATTTTAAAAGCAGGTTCCTTCACTTACCATTGGAGTACTCACTTATTCTCTTACTTACCGCTGGAGTGAGATAGTAAAATTAAATGATACATTTTTAACTATTCATGGCCATTAATGCACATGAAACAATGGTCCGATTAACATAGAGCTTTTAGAGATTATGCAGTAACAGGAACGATATATTTGAATTTAATTCAAACTGAGACACTATTACTATTGTTTGAAATATATTAAACACAAATATGATACGCAAAATATTATACAGAACGATACATAAATACAAAAGTTATTATTATTACTGTTATTAATATATATTTGATACCATGTGATACAAAATACACTGTATATGTTGTACATTGCGGAAGCAGTCAGTTTACACTACCTATAAGGGAAGAAACCACTGCGCAAGTGCATGACGTGTACGAGACAAAGAAAGTAGGAATATTTCTCCTTCCATCCACTCGCGATTCTTGCTGCGGTAAGCGTTTCACTGTTTGTCTCGCCTGAGCAAACTTACTCTACTGCGACTAAAGAAGTTTCACTTCAAAAATAATATCACCAATTACACCTCATAAGGATATATAAACACAATTATGCAAAAAAATCATTTAATTGTTGCGTTTTGAAATTTTACCGTTTTTCTGGCCTTCCCGATAAAATAACATTAAAAAAATTATAGGAATATTTGAGAGAGAACGCGAATCTCCATATCCTCAGATTTAAACATGTACTTATACGGTTCCGTGATGTTAAATTTGGTATTTTTTTTCTTTTCTAATCATCAATTGGGATAAATTTATGAATGTTATTAGTGATTTTTATAATACACATATAATTGAATATTCTCTATTTTTAAATTAACGTTCTTAGCGACAAAAATTATTGAATTGTACATAAATACGAATAATATATTTAAATATGTAGAATATTTATGAAATTAAAATCATTTAGTCTTATTATTTGCGTTATTAAATATTTTTTCGTTTCCTTTATTGTGAAAACACTAAAATATAGTGAAACAATGATTCATAAGATGATAGATGGAACATTGTAATAAAAATAAGTTAACAGATAATACACAGAAAGCGTGAGAGAGAGATGGGAATTACTTACACATGTTTTATAAATTTTTATACTTTTGTTCCAATATAGTAGCGGTATTATTTTCGATATCAACTATATTTTCTGTAACTAAGATTTTATAGTCTAGTAACCTGAAAAATTACAAAAAAGTCAAATTTTGATGAATTACAATTAATTTCTCTCAAACTTTACTACAAGAATTATAATAAAGCTTTCTATGCATTTAGACATATTACAAAATGCGCACAAACAAAATTTGAAATATTTCTTAGTATCTTTTCAGTATTTTAGCTACTATATTCGACTAAGTTATATTTTCTCATAAGAGCACTTATAAAAATAGAAATGATTAATTTTATAAAATTTCATTAACGTTTTAATATTTTTATAATTATATTATATATCCTTAGTGTTATGTTATTTTTACAGTAACATAAGTAGTCAATTTTTTATCAATTACTTATCACTTAAAATAACTAAATTACAAATTTTATTCAAAGTAAAATTAATTGAAAACACTTTTAATATATGAGGAATATTTAAATGTGAATAAATGATTTTTTCAAATGGAAAATATCGTTAATTTGAACAAACTCATTAGCAGGTTTTTAAAAAAGCTTTTCGAAACTCCATTAACACAATAAAAATTGAAAATGATTTCAATCATGTTGATAACAAAAAAATATGATCGAACAGTGGAAAATAAAAAGCGCATGAAATTAAAATATCATCACTCTCCCCTGTCTTCGATTATAACATAGATAAATTTGTTCGATTTGTCTCTCAACAATGTTAGATAAATAACGAACGAGAATTCAAGCTGTGATTTTCGATGAGATTTTATTTTCAACGTATAGATGATAATATTAAAAGACCATAAATCAATAGACAGTAATGAATTGTAAAATATTTTAGTTTATTTAGTTATTAGTTTTTAATGTATATATATATATATATATAATTAAATACAATTATTAAAAAATAGAATAAAAATAACAATTCTTTTATTGGTGTTTTTTTGTGCATATACTCTTTAAAATCTTATTAAATAGAATCGATTTGTCGTTTGTATTCACTTTTTCTATTTAATAAAATCTTAACAATTCAATCATCAATTTTATATATATATATAGATGATTAAATTTAGGATTCCACAAGAGAATATTAGGAAAAAATACGTAAAAATTGCATGTTTTTTAATTTTTTTCGATTTTTTACATGCGCATTAACATTGAAATGAAAATCGGACGAAGTCGGAAATTTCAGTAGATACTAGAAAACTTACTCTTTTGTTACGAATATATTGTTAAATGTATATATATATATATATACAGAGTGCTTTAACTTAGGCTTGCACACGAAAGTAATAAAAAAATCGCAAAAATTAAAAAAAAATATGTTATCTCCAATTTAGTCTTTTAGTTACATTTTAGTATTGAACTGAGTATTTTAACATAATAAAAAATAATATGAAATAATACTTTTGAATAAATTTTAATTTTTTAGATAAAAAAATTAATACTTTTTTTACCCCTGCGCCAACCTGCAACACTTCCATGTTGAATCTTAAATTGTATCACCCTATATATATATATATATATACATATACAATTATTGGCTAAAGTGTTGATAAAATAACATTGATGGATTTTCATTTTTAAATAAAAGTATACAAAAATACAAAATAAAAAACTTTTTTCTCACTGTATATATATATATATATATATATATATATATATATATAGAGAGAGAGAGAGAGAGAGAGAGGGATAGAGAAAGAAGGAAAGAGAGAGAGCATTGTTTTAATATAACCATGAGTAATTTTGTCTACAAAGTCATGTAAACAAGACACACGAGAGGTTAATGACGAATTTGTCAATGTCGTACCCGGAGATTGAACTTGCCGCTTTCCATGACAATGAAATATTGAATAGGGCGTATTAGACTTTTCAACTACAGAGGATATTTTTAACTCTCAAAAATTCATATACACACTAATCTGTATACGTGACAGCTTAGAATCTACTAGAATTCTTATAATTATATTTTTAAACTTCTTAGTTTCTGATACCTAAATTTAAATAAGATTAAAATAAATAAACAGTTTCCATATGTCATAAAATTATGACATTAATTTCAACTGACTGAAAAAATACCTAGTTATATTAATTTTTATATTTTTAAACGAATGTATAAAATAATAAAAATATTAGTTATACGAGTATTAACTTACTTTCAGAGAACAAATTTAATACGCCTTTTAAATTGCACAATCAAGTGTATATATCAGACGTGTATATAATAAAAACGTAGTATATAGAAAAATGTGTTATTTATTATTTTATTTTTTTAATAATTTCCAAATAATCTTCATCATTTTCCATCATTGTCATCGAAATATATATTTACAAATGTAAGATAAAATTGATACTAAATCATTACCAAAATAATTGCAAATGTAGCAAAAAGGTATATAATTAATTTTCATCTACAGAATCAGCTTTTTATCAACAGATATTACCCTTAATTTTAATCACAAAATAATTTTTCACGGTTTTCTAAAAGTAAGAGAGTTAAATTATTTTTCCTGAAAATCTATCATAGTGAAGACAATAGTATATGTTTTGATGTAATTTATTACTTTCTACTTTTTCACTTTCTCTCAAAACAAACATTGTCTTTTAATTTTTTTTCCAAATTTTTAATTGCTATTTGAAAAAAATAGATTTTTTATAAACTACATTATAAATTGTAAACTTAAATACATTATAGGATAAATTATATTAAAAATGAAAGCAACTAATCCTTAATTTACCTTTATTAATTACCGTAAGCTACTATAGTGAAAACTCTTAACATTTTCCATATGAATAACAATATATATATATATATATATATATATATATATATACATATATATATATATATATATATATATATATATATATATATATATATACATATATATATATATATATATATATATTAGTGCCATCATTGACTTTAGTAGGTATATATATATATATATATATATATATATATATATATATATATATATATATATACGAGTATATATATATATATATATATATATGTATATATATATGTAAATATATATATAAGATCCGCCGAAAGAACGAGAAAATTTCAAAAAGCACCAACTAAATGCATTTTATTTTTGGATAATTTTGTTTATATATTATTATTAGCTATATTGGTCTATTTTATTTTTAGGCGCACGCATTCCTGTAAACTTATTAAGAAATTTTCCATTATGTCTTTTAACATGTCTGGTAAAATTCTCGAAATTGTTTCTTTGATTTTTAATTTAAGTTCAGGGATAGTGTGTGGTCCGTATCCAGCCAGAATGCCCTGATTAATACCCTCGGCGTTTACGACCCGTCCAACCTGTGGTACCTCTATAAGTGGCCGAAGCTACTGGCGTTGTAATGGTTAGACCTCCCTCTGACTCCCTCTCTGGACACGAAAACAAGTACGTGGGTCGTGGGCAGTGGGGTTCTCTCGCGCCCCGAGCCCCCCCCCGTAACACTGTCATGGTTTTTCTACCAACTACTACTCGAACTGTGCCTTTCGGTCTCCTCAATACTTGAGTATCGAGCAACTCCATCAGCTCAAATTATAGGTCTCGTACCTCGCACTTGGAACTAGCGCGCCTCGCGATAGCACAACTGTAACGTTGTGGACGATAAATATACTCCTTACTCTTTAGATAACCTCAAAGAAAAGAATCACAATTTGTCAAATCTGGTGATCAATCTGGCCAAAAAAACATCTCCATTTTTGAACATAATATGGTTCAAAAAGGGCACTCTTACAGTAGCTAAATATACACTAGTGTTATGACTTATTGCTCCATCTTGCTGAAATTGTGTACTTTGTTGAATCAAATTAATTTTTCAGAAATATTGTAATCATGTTATTATCACCTCGTGGGCTACGAGTTACAGCAACTATATACGATGAATGTTTACTGATGTTCTTACTGTTCTACTGGACACTTGATGCTTCAAATTTTTTGTGAAACCAGTTTACTCAAACTCTTGTACCAATAAATTGATGGGTATAAGCAGTCGATACCTGTTCAGGAAAGAGATCACATCATTTTTGTAGTCACTTCATTTTTGTAAAATGGTTTCAGAGTGAAAGCTCGATCTGCATCGGACCACTGCTCCATTTTTACTAAACGGCCATAAATAACTAACAATGTATTATTTAATTTTACCTCCTCAATCCAACGGTAAGTGAGTAACCCTGCTTCTTGCCAAAAATTTTCTTTTAACTCTAGTATGAATCCGGGATTTGTAATGTAGACACTGTCTTTGAGGTAATCTCATAAAAAATCCATCAGGGTCCAGTCCGAGGTACAAATAGGCCATGTTATGTCACCTCTTCGAGATATCAATTTATTCCGAAAAATTACTTGAACGACCGGTAGAGATATATGGTATGTCGGTCCATTTTTTTGAAATCATGTCTTCTGATTGTACCCACGAAAATCTAGTAAAGTGGGTGTAAAAAAGTTTCAAATCATTTCAAAATACCGTGCAACCTCTGTTGTCTTCAAAAAAATATGAAACGATTATTCCATGAGCTGAAATAGCGGCTCAGGTCGCTTTTGGACTGTGTAGGGGATTTTTATAATTGATATTTCGATTTGTCTCTCTCCAGTAACTACATTTTGGTTTATTTATGTGCCCGTTGAGAAGGAAATGTGCCTCATCAGAGAAAAAAATATTGTTAAATGTTGGAAATTTATCAAACATTTCATTGATAAAATTTAGTCTTTGAGCCGCATCATTATCCTTTAATTCTTCCACCAGCTGTGTTTTATAGGGGTGCAAATGCTAATCTTTATGAATGTGCGTTGCAAAGACATCCTGGGAGCATTTAACACACTAGATCGCTTACGTCTTGACAATTGTGGATTCTCTTGAACAGACGTTGAAACGTGCTCGACGTTTATTTCACTACTTGATGACCTTGACCGGTCCGTCCGAGTTTGATTTAATGTCGAACCAGTTTTCTACAACTTTTTCACCCATTTTTTAATAAGTTGAGCACGCGGAGCTTCGTTTATATTCTACAAATTATAATTTTCTCGAAATATACACCATACATTAGTCGTCGAATTATTGTTTTGATAAAATACTCGTACACAAAACGCGCGCTCAGCTCCAGTGAAATTATTTATCGCGACTGAATTTCCAAGGACGGAACTACTGTTTAAGATCTCCTCCATGCCGCCCCTGCCGTTAACATTTACTCTTTAACTGAATCAAAACTGAACTAATTTATGAGCCACTTTGTATAAAGAAATCACAGTTTCAATATTTCTCCACCTTAGTGTTCTGAGGAATAAATTCATCGCCGAAATGCACATAATCATCAATCAAAAATGATAAATAAACAATTAAAAGACATATTTATAAAGAAAAAAATATAACTTATTAGAGTGAATAATTTATTTTTGAAAGTAAATTTAGCTACAGTGCCAAAAAGTACATTATTAGGTCTAAAAGTTATCTCTGTATCTTTAAATTTAATCAATCAACACTCTGTTTCAAATTAAAATATTTTTTCGTTATTGTAGGATTTTGAAATGCCATTTAAAAACCTTATATACTTTTACAAAGTAGCATATTTGACAATACATATTTTTCGCATTTTTAGTTAAAAAAATTATGCGATTAACGATTTGTTCAACTTTTAGAAAAGGCATTGTGATGCATAACACATACAAACATGTTAAAATAGTGAAAGAGTTCCAAAAATGCATTAAGGCTTCATCGTCTCAAAGCCAAACAAAACTGTAAAATAATGCCTTAGGTGTATAATACATTCTTGTCACCATTACGATTAGAATTAATGCAGAATGTTTCCATTACCTATTGGTAATGGAAACATTGGTAAATAATTGTAATAAATTAAATACATACAATTACTATTAACAATAATGGTTAGACTATTACAAACCATTACATACTATTACTCTCCATTACTCACATTTATTTACTATTACTCACCATTATTTGTGATTGATCATTATTATTTACTTGTAATCCATCAGCCAAGTTCGAAGATAATGGATTACTATCGGTCAACATGCCACTAAATGATCATAGTGTTAAAAATATAAGATGAAAAAATAATTCCTTTATATTAAAATGATTGTACATTATAAATCTCAACTCGCCACTAAATTACAAATATTATCATATCGTAAAGATTGCATTATTTGGTGCATATAAATTACTAGGTACAAACTTTTCTAAAAACAATTATATTTAAATTCTATGAGTACATGTATTGTACAAAACTCATGTTAAATCTGTGTTAGTGTTTATGCAAAAATCAATCTAAAATAAACAAAGGTAAAAATATCTGCAGTAAATAAACGGAATTATGACGTTGAAAAGAAAAAAAATATGATAATTTTGTCACACTAACCATGCCAAAGAGTTTTAGTAATACAAGAATACGATAGTGTATAAGTAAAGGTAAATAAAGGTAAAAACTATTACAATTATTAAAAATCCAAATGCATTTTTTTTATTACAATTGCGAAAGTTATGCTTTCGGAAATTAAAATACTTTATAATAACAATAATGGCAATGTATTGGTAAAATTAAACAGATCTCTTTATACCCAGTACAAAGTAATCATTATTTATATTTTTTCTTCTTTATATGCTGTGGTAGTGATTTTAAATTTAGTTGTGATGAAAAATACTTTTTCTTTAAGGTATTTCTTACTTCTTTCAAATGATTATATTTACTTAAAATGTATTCTTCATTAAATAAATTGAACCAATTGCAATATGTTATAATAATTGGTAAGTTTTGTTTCAATTACCACAATTTTTGCGTTTTATTTCGCTTATAAGGATAGGGTAAAAAGTTCCTCACATTTAAATGGCACCACTATGCTCAATATTTTGATGGTGCTAAATGATTTCATTCTTTATATGCTTATGTTCGAAGCTTCATGTCAATAAGTTGGTTAGTATCAGTTTGAGAGCTCTCCGAAGTGAACGCCTCAAGCATCGTTTTAAAAATGGAAAAAGTGGAAATTCGCGCGGTGATTAATTTTTTTGAAAGGCTTAAGCACAACCGATATAAAAAAGGAGCTGAATTTAACGTTGGGGAATTTTTTTCCATCGAGTACAAGGACTAAGCGCTGGGTTGCTGAAATTAAATTGGGCCGGACGAGCACCAGTGTTGAACCACGTAATGAACGTCCCATTAAACTGACTACACCAGAAATAATTTAAAAAATCACACAAATCGTTTTAACAGACCACAGAGTGAAAATGAGTGAAATAGCAAAGACTTTTAGCATATCAACGGAACATGTGCGCAGTATCTTACACCAGTGGCGTCAAACACACGGTCCGCGGCCCAAAGTTTGAAATTCATTTTATTAAAATAATAAAATTGAATTTAAAAAAATTAAAACATTTTTTTAAAACACTACAAATTATAGAAGTATATTGTAAACAACACCGTTTTATGGTCAATTCCGATTAAATTCATTTTCCAATTTGTAAAAATTATTATGAATTATATTACGGTTGTGATTTTAGAAAATATGCTTAAAATAATTAAGAATTATTATTTGAATTTGAAAACCGATATGAAGGATTCCAGGTATGGGAAAATAATTTTTTTTAATATTTAGTGCTCCGTTTTCTTTTGTCACCGAAGAAGCAAAAAATAACACCAAATGGAATTAATTGAAATTTAGTGCAACACGGTGCTGAAAGAAAAGTAGAATGAAGTTGGTATTCCAGATTTTTATTTGAACTTTCCAGAATGTTTTACTGAAATGCGTATGTTTTCAGCAAGAATCTTGGTGTTTTTTAGTAGTACATACCTATGTAAAGAATTATTTTTCTTTTTAAAGACAAATGAAACTTCAGACGGGTCAAAATTGACAAATGATTATTTAACATCTATAGTAAAAATATTATCTCAAAGAATTACACCCGATATTCATAAAATAGTTTCTGTCAAAAGATGCCAAGTTTCTAGTAAAAAATATTATTTTTTTTTTAATTTCTAGCATTTGATAATACTATCTAAAATAAATGATTTTCTTTAAATTTTTAAAATTAATTAGAGCAAAAATAAATGTAAGATTCTGCGGCCCGCAGACTCTCTTAAACTGAATTTGGTGGCTTGTGTTCATATATGAGTTTGACACCACTGTCATACATGAACATTTGAGTATGACAAAGCTGTGTGGTAGATGGGTGTCGCGTTTGGTCACACCAAATCAAAAACAATGTCGAAAAGACGGTTCAACCAATTGTTTGGCATTCTATAAGTGCAACTCAATCGAATTTTTACGTCTATGCATAACCGTTGATGAGACTTGGGTCCACCACTACACTTCTGAGACCAAACAGTTGAAATAATGGACCGTGATAGGAAAACCAACTCAAAAGAAGACAATGACAATTCCATCGGATTGTAAGGTTAAGCTACTATTTTTTGGATGCGCGTGGAATGCTCTTCATTAGCTAATATAAAATAGTTAATAGGAAATAATAGGGGTAGAATTTGAACGATGAAATCAAGAAAAACGGTCACATCAAAAAGAAAGTGCTGTTTCATCATGAAAATGCACTAAATCACATATTTGTGACGATGGCTACAATCTATGAATTAGAGTTCGAATTGCTTGTCACCCAAATTACTAGCTAGATTTAGCTAAAGCGACTTCTTTCTCTTTCCTAACACCAAAAAATGACACGGTGGAAAAAAATTTATGAACGACAATGAAGTTAGTAACGCTGTAAATGAATATTTTGAGAATCTTGACAAGTCTGCTCATCAATTTGGTGTAACCACTCTAGAACATCATTGGGAAAAGTGTATCGAGCTAAATGGAAATTATGTTGAGAAATAAATGAAAATCAATTCAAAAAAATGTTATTTTTTTATTCATGCACGACAATTATCACCTTACCTTTGTACATGACTTATATTCAATTGCACACTAGAAAAATAAGTTAGAAAACAAGTTTAATTCTATATATACCATAATTAGTAAATGCTACCTACTGATAAGATAATAACATCTAATACTTATCCATGACTAACCTACAATTTATTTCAAACCTTCCTTTTTTGTGAGTGTATGGACCATATGAAATACTTTTCTTATAAATTAAAAATAGAATATAATTGACAAAATATAACATGTATAAGCCAAATATACACCAACACAATCATTAAAACGAAATAACATTAAATTAAATAATAACAGTAACCATCAGATTCTTAAATCGATATTTGGATCACCTTGCCAGCGTAAACTGAAATATTTTTACAAAATCTAAAAGTATACTTTTAGTTTGTCATGGGAAAATCTAAAAATAATATTGAAAAAAAGTTGTTGGTACTGTTATGCCAGCGACTGAATATACTTCATGAAAGACTCTAGATAAAAATAAAACACATTATTTTCATTAAAAAGAACATTCAAAAACGAAGTCGTGTATAATAAGAGACACATTTTTAAGAATTGAAAATATATATGTAAATAAAAATTTAAATGAAATGTAATACTAATCCCAATCAGAACAACAGCTAAACAAAGAACAAAATCGATAACACAAAAAAATAATACACATTATATAAATATAAAGTTTCACACATTCTTCTCATTGAAACAAATCATAAATGAAATTAAACAAACAAAATTCTGTAACCGATCGTAAGACCAAAAAAGAAGAAATTTATATATATATATATATATATATAATCACAGAGTTTATTATCTAAAATATAGAACATTAATTCAATAAAAGTATTAGTTATCCTATTTAGAAAAATATTCGTAGAACATATAGAACAGTACTTACACAGTTAAAAAAAATAAAATGATAGAAACAAAGTGATGCACATATATATATATATATATATATATTTATTTAGAAAGAGAGTCTGGCTGGACACAAAAGAAATATGAGTAGATCAGTAAAACGTTGCATGATTCATAGCTTCGCAAATGATACACTCAATACGCTTTGCTTAAAACACCAACACTTTTAAAATAAAATACCATCTATATATTTGATAGAGAAAACTGAAATTCACAACTGAAATTCACATCATAAGTAATAATAGTTCACCATATACATATATATATATATATATATATATATATATATATATATATATATATAAAATAGTCCGCAAAAAGAATGAAGGGGTTTAAAGCATTATCAATATATTTATTTTGCAATATTTTCATCTTTTATTATTTTCCAACGTATAATATAAGAATGGGGGATTTTTTTAATTAACATGAAAAATGACAATATGTAAATAATGTCCATTTTCGACTTCACAAACTCAAGCTCTTCTTATGGCGTTTTCCATCATTACTCTCAGGATTTCTGTATATAACGCTGGAATTTCTTCTCATATGTTGTCATTTAGCAATAGGATGGTTTATTGACATATACACGTTCTCTAAGTAACCCCAAAAAAAATCTGGAGGACTCAAGTCAGGCGAACGCGTAGGCCAGTAAAAATCGCTGTTTCTTGAAATTATACTTTCGCCAAAACTGTCCCGTAAAAAAAACATAATAGATCTTATTGTATGCGCTGTGGCTCCTTCTTGTTAGAACCACATCTGTGGACGATTATTAATAGCTAGCCTAGAAAAATGTTCTATTATTGTACGGTATTGACCATCATTTATGATTACAGCAGTACTGTCTTCGTTTTCGAAGAAATAAGAGCCTATAATCCTTTCGAACATTAATCTACACCAAACAGTACACTTAAGTGAGTGTACTGTCGCTAATGAAGTGTTCTTCGATTCCGAATCGCTCATATTCTACATTTATGTCTCTATGAATCCATTTAAGTGGAAATGAGCTTCATCCCTCAATCAAATTGAGAATAGATTCATTATTTCTTCCGCTTGTTGACGAAAACGAATTGCATAATCAAGGCGATGCTGATAATCTGTCGGCTTCAGCCCTTACATAAGCTACACTTTATCTGGAAACATTTTTAATACGACCAAAATCATTTGCAGCGACCTCCGAAATATTCCAATTGGATTGAACATCTTCTGTTTCATGTTTCAGGACTTTCCTGGACATGTTGAAAATTACCTTAGCTAAAACTGAACGATTTCTTCTTGATCCTGGACGGTTACTAACTGCACCTTATAGAAAATATATAACCAAACGATTAATCATTGACCCCGATGGTCCTGTTCGAACATTAAATTAACGACGGTATGCTCGCTGCTTCAAAATAATAGAACACTGATTTTCAAATTCAAGTTCAATTATTTTGGAACGTTGTACCGTCGTGTACCATGTCGTTATTCCATGATATATTCGCAGTTCTTTTCATAAAATTATGAAAGAAAAAAAAAATCTTTCAAACCAAAAATTATTTTTAAATAGTTAATATTTATTATTAATTATTCAAATCTCGTCGTTCTTTTTGCACCACCCTGTATATATACATATATATATAAATATATATATATATACATATCTATTTATCTCTCTCTCTCTCTCTCTCTATATATATATCTATTATAATATAACTTATGTATAATCATAATTGTAAGCTTTATACATGTGATTCAGTTGATATGTTGTCCTGTTGGTTTTCGTCCTTTTCAACCAGCTAAATATCCATCTCTCACTATTAATTTCGGCACGACTACCACCCTCATGTAGATATTGAAGACAGAGCTCAACATCTACCTGAGGCAGTACTCGTACCTGATAATGGAAAACAGAGACCTAGCTGATCCAAAAGGATGATACCAACAGGGGAACATATAATTTAGGTTTAAGATTTTTACTGAATATATTTTACTATCAAATAGATCTAGAAATAAGAACAACGACAATTTCTTAGTTAATACAGTCAATTCAATTGCACATTTTTTTCTTATCTATTGCTCAGAACATTTTTAGTTTAAGCAATTATGGATTGGTACTAAAGATATCAAGAGGGATCATTTCGTAAGAAGATTCTAATTGGTCATTTATCGAATCTTCTACTAGTATCATCTTATTTTCTAGCTTGTACAAGATTCATCATTAAAAACTCCCTGACAAAATAGACCTATTACATATATATCCTGTAATCAGCACTGAACTCTGACATTTTTGGCTACTTTTAATTTTTTTAGGGAAATTTAGTGAAGATTTTAATGAATCTAAATTCGTATTTCCGCTAATTATTCACCATTCATATAAAATTTTCTTCATTCACATACAATTAATAAGTAAATAGACATTATATAACATACAAATAATAAGTATGTATACATATATATATATATATATATATATATATAATATGTTTTATACTATTATTAAATTACAAAATTTCAATTCCATTTATGAAATCATATTAATCAAAATTATCCGAATATAATTAATGGGATAAAATCGGTCACATTAACAGTCAATAAAATGAGCAGTTCATTGGAAATAAAAAGGCTCATTATAACGAATATTACAAAATCGAAACGTTTGGAAGTAATTATAAAATTGTATAATATATATATATATATATATATATATATATATATATATATATATATATATATATAAACCTTAGGTATTGCTTTTTGGCCATGATGAATTACTTGGACAGTTTCTACCACGACTAGTTTCGTCACTTAAATTACCATCATGTAGCTTGTTCATAAACTCAATTTGAAACAGTTATATCCATATATTTCATACCTACTTATATGTAGATACACACACATACACATACATACATATATATATATATATATATATATATATATATATATATATATATATATATATATATATATATACGTGTAAATAATTAAGCGTATAAAATTAATTCGATGAGTTTTTATAGAAAATAAATATTTATTTACGAAAAAATGCAATATATCTTAATCCTCTCCTTTAAAAACCATTATTTTGTGTAACTTTGCTACATCTGTCCAGTAAATGACGAATTCCTTATCGAAAAAAAGGTGACGACTTAGAACCAATGAAATCGGCAATGCATTTCAGACATCCTCCACTGTTTGAAAATAGGTATCAGCCAGCGAATTTTGAAATAACCAAAACAGGTGATAATCTGGCGGGGCTAGTCATGATGGAAACGCCGCATGAGGGAGACTTCCAGTCCAATAAATTCTACCTATGGGAGAAATGTCCAGCGTAGCAAAATAAATAACGTCATGGTTTCTTTTGCGACGTGCAGCCGAGTGTTTTTCTGAAAAATGACTATCTTTGTTCCCTCAGCAGTAAAAATGAAATACAGTCGTTTTCTCGCTTATTCGTTACTCAAACGGATAAGTTCTTGTTGGCAACACTCTAAATTTACAGTCTGACCAGGTTCGAGCAACTCATAATACACCACGTACTTAATGCCCCACCAAATACACAATAACACTTTTTTGACGTGAATGTTTGATTTTGGAATGGATATTGATAGTTTACCAAGCATAATAAATAATTTTCATCTCTTAGGATTGTCGAATAAAATCTATTTTGCATTTGCGGTTATGATTTTATGCAAAAAAACCGCTTCCTTTTGAACCTAAACCGCTTCCTTGTGTGAGATTATACCATGTGATTGGCCAAGATATATAGTGGTTTTAAATAATAGGTTGGTATTTCAAAATCCTAAAACGACGAGAAAATATTTTAATTTAAAAAAGAGTTATAATTGATTAAATGTATATGTACCGAATTAATTTGTACACCCAATATATATATATATATATATATATATATATATTTATATATATATATATATATGTATACATATATTATGTAGTTTGTCAACAAACTCTTTGTCTTGTCTCAAGAATCAAAGTGAATCATTATGGATAAATAATCTAGTGATTCATCAAAACAAAACCACTTAAATAATACACCAATGAGAACAAAGCTATAAATACAAAAAAAAACAATTTCAATATCAACACATATGAATGTATTTATATTCTTATTTATAATAAATATTGAAAGACAAAAATATATTTATGATATACATGAACAACATATTATTGGAGGCTAATACTAAATATATATGTGAGAGTATTACAAGGTTTAGTATTATATGAAAATGGAAATGACCGAAGGTCCCATAGCACTAAATACTGAAAATTAACTCCAGACGACCCTCGGAGCTAATTCATTACCAATACATTGATAGTTGTGTCAAGGGATGAAAAACTAATTAACTAATTGAGAATTTTTAAAAATAATGAAATAATTTTAAGAAATAATAGAACAATTCACTTCACTACTAAATTTTAAACTGTCTGATATATTTAAGTATGCTAGTATCAACCGATCTGTTATATATAAAAGAAAAAAGACCAAAAACGCATTATAAAAGGAAATTATTATAAATACGTATTTTTAATTAGTAAAAGCACGGATATATATAAACTACTTACGCAAATCTTTGATAGTAAAATTGAACATATGAGAACAAAAAACAAAGAACTGTCTGAAACAAATATAATTCAATATATAATAGGAATAGTTAAAGTTTTATTTGTATTAAATATAGGAAAAAAATATTTCAAATGTATATAAAGTGTATATCTGTGGAGTTTTTGAAAAAGTATTCGATACAATAAATATTAGAATATAAAATACGCTGAAGGTAGAGCATATGTCAACCAAAATGATTAATATTCTCAAAGCGTACTTTAATGACACAAGTGTGTATAAAGAGTTAGTGACGAAAATGTTTTTGAAACATTCAAAACTGAAACGGGATTAATATAGAAGAATTATATTACATACTGTTTGGAATCTTAATTGATGTATTATACAATTAGTAAAAAAAATAAAAAGTCACTGTATATTGAGAAACGGATAATAATAAGTTACATTATTGTTACTAACTTACAAAAAGGATTCCCTTATATATATATAAGGGAATATATTATAAATGACCTTTAATAAATTGCATATTTATTGATAACGAGATACTTGTGTTTAATACTGAAAAAAATAAAATAAATTTCAAAAGAATCAAATTAAATAAATGAAGAAATTTTTTTAAAAAAAGATATAAGTGAATATAAATAGAGACGCACATTTACAGTAATAGTAAATCAAATCGTGATCACAAATTAAACATAAAGAACTAAATAGACCGAAGTGGAATATGGAATTTAGTACTCATAAATAAATATAAGTAAAAATAAATTATGTAAGAAAATTTAAATATGGATTTTTTCTATAGAAAACAAAATATAAAATCGACATATTCTTTTCTTTAAATTAAAAATTCAAGAAATTATCTCACTAGTACCTATTAAATTAACTAAAAGTTGACGTTAGAAAAAACTGGTTGAATTTAACATTGAAAGTTAATTTCACAGAAACGATGAAATAACAAATTCAAGAACACAGATCTAAATCGCAAATAAAAATAGACAAGTTATTCAAAGATCCGGTAATATATACATTTAGTAGAAAGATATGAAGTGAAAACCTTCATTCATTTGATACGTATCGAAATTTGAGTACATAAACTAAAAATCTAATATAAATACAGAATTAAAACAACACCATTTACTTAAGTTGCAACGGGTGGGATCATGAATGAATTAAAATGAAAATAGAAAGCGTAGAATATTTTATAAAATTATAAGCTATTTTATGTACTCAAAGAATGTGTGCAATGAATGAAAATTTTAAGAGAAACTTATTTTTCAATAAAAATCAGACCATATATATATATATATATATATATATTTATTTATATATAAATATTCTAGTGAAAAGAAATATTCAAATCGGTCGACTGAGAGGACAAAGGAATCGAAATAAAAGGCGAAAGATTGAGTTACCTCCGGTTTGCCGATGATATCATTATCTTCGCAAACTCCGCAAGAGCTACTAAAGATGATAGATGAATTAGATGATGCTAGTCAAAAAATTGATCTTAACGTGAACCATGGCAAAACAAAAGTGTTATTCAATACCTTTGTCTACCCGAAGAATATTAAAATAAAAGGAACAGAAATAGAAGAAGTTACGAAGTATGTCTATCTAGGTCAGCTTATCAGCAAAGATAAATCTTTCATTGAAGAAGTAAAGAAGAGAGTAAAAATGGGATAGGCCACATTTGGACGAAACGCCTCGATATTTATATCAAAAATCCCACTCTATTTAAATAAAAAAGTATTTGATCAATGTATACTACCAGTTTTTACCTACGCCAGTGATACATGGGTACTTAACACCAAAATCATTCAGAGACTCCAAAAAGCACAAAAAGTAAGGAAAGATCCATGCTAAGAATAACAAGAAGAGACAGGAAAAGAACAAAATGGATACAAAAACACACAGAAGTCACATATGTAATAAGAAGAGTAAAGAATCTGAAATGTAAATGTTGCAAGAAAAGAAGACAATCATTGAACAACAGAAAGTATTAACTGGGAACCAAGGAATATAAAAAAAAAAACAAGAAAGAAACCAATGAACAGGTGGGATAAGGAAAATAATATTTAAATTGAAATTCAATGGTAGGGAGAGAGGCATTCAATCGTACAATATAGCAAATCATGGAAGAGACCTTTATTCAGCAGTGGATTGACAGAGGCTGCTGTTGATGATATATTCTAGTGAGTGAGTCAGTCGAAAAGGGTCAACAATATAAGTTGGAAATGGAAGTGATTGGTGGAAAATAGACTAATGATAGAGTACAAACGTTTTGAATAGTGGGTAAACTCAAAAATGGCATAGAATAATTGTCGAGAATAAATTAGATTGTTATTTAGTGAAAATAGAAAAATAACGTTTAATTGTAATAAAAGGTTTTATTTTGTAATTTTTTATAGTCATATGCGTGCCTCTAGTGCAAAATATTTTTTTTATCCGAAGAAAGATCTCAAACTATTACAGTAAAATATTCTAGTCGTCTGAAATTACCGTGACCTGTTAATTATAAAATGAATCGACTGTATTTAGAACTCTTAAATTGATCTTTAAAATGTAATGTTTATATTAGTTACCTGAAACCAGGAACCGAACCATGGAAACTAAACTAAAGAAGCATTTCAAAAAGATAAGTGTGATGATTGAAAAAAGATGGAAAAGATGAACACAAAATGAAAAAATGAAAAAAGGAAAAAGAATGGTAGCGATGCTTTGCAAAATACTTGACAGAGATAAATGATCTGTCAACCAATCATCAAAAGGCAGTCGAAGAACAAATAAAGAAAAGCGAAGTAATGATTCAAAAGCAACCGTCAAAGTTAAGAAAATATATTACATAGAGATTTGAGTTACTCCGGTATAAGGAAACCTAGGCGTAAAAGATGTGTTGTTATGAATAAAAAAAAATTAATGTCAATAACTATAGTGTTAAGGAAAATTAATCAGAATCACAAGAAACGTAAACAGAAACTCAACAAGGTTTATCGGAACATCAAAGAAATTAAATCTTCATTTTCAGGGTCGATCATTATGATCGATCCTGACAAGGGAAAGAATATGTGAGATTAGAAGCGAAATGAGAACCTAGATGTCCTGATGTACTATGAATGTAGATCATATATCTAAATTGAGGAACAATTTCCTAGAGATGAAACGATCGTTAGGAATAAGAATATTGTAATAGATTATAATAAAAAAATAAATTAAACATGAGAGAGTTCTAGAGATGATGAATAATCTGTAAAATGTTAGAATGATTACGGAAAACAAACCCAGGCCAATATTATAACTTCAAGTCAAAATAAAAACACAAATACAGACGTTGTCTCAAAAGTACTATATTCAGAAAAGTTTGAACATCATAAATAAGATAAAGTACGAAAATTAGTCTAATGTGGAATTGAAACGATGAATAAGCCCTTTAGTACATGGAAAATCGGTTTTAACGAGTGAATATCCAAAGAACTGGCTGAAGATTATCTTAAGAATGGCGATTATCCAAACAATAGAAAAAAATACTATATAAGAGGGCAAATCATCTCAGCATGTTCTTGATATACAACTTACTAGGTATTGTTATTTGCAAAAAATTAATGGAAAACAGAAAAATCTAATCAAACATATTCAACAAATGATCATACATCAATTTTGATTGTCATTTAGGAACATTTTGATGGCGATACCGTTATTCATCGAGTGCCAAGATACAGAAAAAAGTTGAACGTCGAGGTAAAAAAAAAATTCGTATGTACTTTGGCATTCTGAGGATAATAACATAGACATAAAAATGCGCATAAGCACAAACCAAAACTGTTCAGTAACTATTTGTTGCATATTTCCTATCTGGAAATTTTGGTGTAGTTTTTAAAAGGAAAGAACAAATAAAAATTCAATGTCAGAATTTTGTTATGGGAAAATGAAGTTAACTTTTCTAAATTGTGTTTTTTCTTATTTTTTACTGGTTAAGGATATACCCCGAACACGTACAATATATACATACATACATACATACATACATATATATATATATATATATATATATATATATATATATATGTATATATAAAATGTTATATATATATATATATATATATATATATACTAATAAAGAAAGAAATTTCGCTTTAATATTTTAATAAAAGAAGATAACTGTAACACAAAAAACAAACACTGAATACAAAATGAGATTCGTAGAACTCTCACGGGTTAGAAGTGAAACTTTTTATCATTACTTTTTAAATATCAAGACCATTAATTTTCTTAATATGAATAAGTTATAGGATTTTAGGATTACGAGACGGTAATGCAGTATATAAATTAACTAAACATAACGTAATTAAATTAAATATTTTAATCTTTACTCATCAATCTCCATCGATTCATATTCGAAATTTGTCAACACAAAACTACGCTTCATACATTGTATACATAGTGCATTGCGAAAACGCTCAGCCTACACTGAGTATACAGGCAGTATCCACTGCACAAGCGCGTGACTTGTATGAGGTAGAGAGGGTAGAAAGGGTTCCCCCTCTCTACTTGTGGCTTCTTGCTGGGTGAGCATTTTACTGCCGTCTCGTCCGAGCAAACTTACGCTACCACGACTAAAGAAGTTTCACTTCAACAATATAATGACATATAGATGATGAATGTGTTGCGTAATGACGTTCACCGCAACATTTTTTTTGGTGGATGGTGACAAAATGTGTGAGTAAACACGATAATTGTATTGAAGGTCACATTTTATAAATTTACTTTACTTAAATTTATGAAGTAATACATTAGCTTAAACAAACATGTTAAAACAGATACAATACCATTCAAAAGTTAAGATTCCTTAAAAATAGTTATTTTTTGCAATAAAACTATTTAATTATTCACTTTAGTTTATTTATTTATTTTGTGAAAAGTTTCATGATCACAAAATTTTTTAATAGATGTTGGTCGTAAAGTATGTGTCTTTTTTACAGTTTTGGTAACACATCTTTCTTCTCTTTAGTAAATATAAAATAATTATTCAAAATCTGATTTAGTTCACATGGGAAAAAAACTCTTGAAACACAAACACTTGAATTGTCTATAAAAAGTTTATAGCTGCATTGTCAGAAACAATCAACTATTGATTATCATAAAGCGTTTCATAAAAAATTAGATTAATTCTTTTTTTGACAAAAATACCATAAAAATGTTTTTTTTATTTATTAAAACATAAGTTTTTAAACCATATCTTATCTTTTATAAGTTTGTTTTAATTTAACAATATTATTAAAGTATGTTCCTATCAAATTTGTTCTATATTTGATTATTTTGATTAAAAAATCAACTGGTCTTAAACTTTAGAGTGGCAGTGTATATACGTTTATATATACATAGGCAATTCAATATCGATTCTTTTTATCGACTAATGTATGTTTTAACGATATCTCATAAAAAGATAAATATTTAGCGTTTACTATTATGACGTTTTAAACACATTATATCGCGACAGGATTCCACTACAGCTGATAAAATAGTGAAATATGAATGTTTTACTAACAAATATTTGAAAGGTAGTTTTTTTTTCATGTAATAAACACAATGTAATAACGATACATATGTTATAAAAGTTGTACATTTCAAAATTATATTTTTATAGACTTGTAAAGCTTTTTCATTTTTTCATTATAAAAAACGCCTTTTTTTCCGTTAAAAAAAGGACATTTTCCGTCATACACACACTAAACCGACTTTCACCGATATGGTGAGTAAAGTGTGTGTGCGAATTTTCTTTTAGTAATTATTTGGTATATCGAAAAAATATTTATATACTTTTACATACGGTATCGCATCGGATACAAAAATGTGTGCATTGATGCCCCTATTGTGTAATTAATCAAAGTAGAATGATTGATGTGTGCGCACGGAGAAAATTGTGGAAAATTGTTCATTGTTTGTAATAGAATTGTTCAATAAATAAATGCTCGAACAACATGTATGTATTATTTTCATGATATTGTCTTTGTGTGTATTCATTCACACACACACACACATGTATATATATATATATATACATGTATATATATATACACGTATATATATATATATATATATATATATATAAGGTGGGCTGAAAAGTTCGTAGGCTTGCATAGAAAAAATTTTTTTTTTGATAGAATTTGATTTTATTATTCAATATAGTTCCCTTCGAGGGCGATACAACGATTATAGCGGTCACACAATTTTTCGATACCATTTTTATAATACGATTTGTCTTTAGCCTCAAAATAGGCTTCAGTTTCGGCGATTACCTCTTCATCGGATCAAAATTTCCGTCGAGCGAGCATCCTCTTGAGGTCTGAGAACAGAAAAAAGTCGCTGGGGGCCAGATCTGGAGAGTACGGTAGATGCGGAAGCAATTCGAAGCCCAATTCTTGCAATTTCGCCATCGATTTCATTGATTTGTGACACGGTGCATTGTCTTGATGAAACAGCACTTTTTTCTTCTTCAAATGAGGCCGCTTTTTTGCGATTTCGTCTTTTAAACGCTCCAATAACGCTACGTAATAGTCGCTGGTTATGGTTTTTTCCTTTTTAAGATAGTCAATGAATATTATACCATGAGTATCCCAGAATACTGATGCCAGAACCTTTCCAGCCGACTTTTGCGTCTTTCCACGCTTTGGAGTCGGTTCATCACGTGCAGTCCACTCGGCTGACTGTCGATTGGACTCCGGTGTGAAATGATGGAGCCATGTTTCATCCATCGTCACATATCGACGCAAAAATTCGGATTTATTAAGATTGAACAGCTCCAAACACTCCTTAGAATCATCGATTCGTTGTTGTTTTTGGTCGATTGTGAGCTCGCGCGGCACCCACTTTGAAGAGAGCTTTCGCATATCCAAATATTCATGCACGATATGACCAACACGTTCCTTTGATATCTTTAGGGTCTCAGCTATCTCAATCAACTTCACTTTATGGTTATCAAAAATTACTTTGTGGACTTTTTTGATGTTTTCGTCGGTAACAGCCTCTTTGGGGCGTCCACTGCGTGCATCGTCCTCGGTGCTCATTTCGCCTCGTTTAAATTTAGCAAACCACTTCTCTACGGTTGATTTTCCTGGTGCAGAGTCCGAATAATGTTTATTAAGCCAAGCCTTGGTTTCAACAGTATTTTTTTTCGCCAAAAAGCAATGCTTTATTAACACACGAAATTCCTTTTTATCCATTTTTTCAAGGTAACAAAAGTTCTTTCACTAAAATTGCTATAACTCAGATACTAATAGTGCAACAGCTGTCAAATTTATACACGCGTCTTTTGAAGGTTAGAGCTAACTAAAAATCGTATGGATTTGATACTAGTAGCGCCACCTATGTGTCAGCCTACGAACTTTTCAACCCACCTGTTATATATATATATATATATGTTTTAGAATACGTAGGGTTGCAAGCACATCATTTTTCGGGATATGAATTGTAAGAATCTATACAAGTATGTATGTATAATAATCAAATATGTATACGAGTATGCGAAAGAGAGTGTAAAACGTAGGTGGCTGTAACAAAAATATTCGAACGTACATAGCAACAGTTGATATTTTTTAGGATTGGTGTACATATTTTGTATGATTAACTGCTATTTCTTCATTAGTCTAATATTTAAATAAATAAATGTTTTTTTTTAATAATAGAGTGTTTTATAACATATGTTATAGTTTATTAAATGGAATTAAGAAAAATCCATATTACATGAATACGGTTTAACACTATTACAGTGTGAATGTTTGAATTCTGTAAAATGTGGTCAATTTGATTCGCAATTTCCTTAACGATCAAAATGAAATATTTTTTAAAGATAATCAGATACATGATAGTAGTATTTGTTTTATTTTTTAGCCCCTTGACATACGAATTAATTGAAATTCTGTATGATCAAAAAATACTATTTATTTTTCAGCTGAACATTCGTATAAGCTTAATAAAGAGAAGAATATTTATACTGTGCTAAATATTATAATTCAATAGTAATAACCAAAATTAATAAAGAATAATTCAATAACAAATTAAACAATAATTCAATAGTCCTATATGGTATCAAACTTTTGAAAAATTCTGGTAAATGTAGAGGTATTTGATATTTTTTATACTGCCAAGTCGTTTCGCTTCTTATATTTGTTGAAATATAAGGTACATTTACATCGTATCATAAGTTGAGCGTTGCGAACGAACCTTTACTACGTATCATAAAGTCAGCGTGGCGAACGCATCATATTCGAGTATGCTAGATGTGTGTGTAAGTGTCTCAGTAGCATGTATATGCGCATGGGAATACGTATGATACAGAAACAGACGCGGGACGCCGGAAGTGACGGCACGACGATGTAATAGCTGCTCTAGAACGCACGATGCGTTGATATTTGTAAAATAGTTTTTTCTTATGTAATTGTTATTTTCTTAGTGTTTAAATAAATAATAATGTAAGTCACTTGTGCTGATAATTATTTCATGGACCCTCGTTTATATTTCAACATGGTAGCAGTGCGCTTGGTTTTGGTGAGTGGTTGAGGGATAATAATAAAGTGTAAAAGTAAAAATATTGTGAAAATTAGAAGCGCAAAGTGACACAGTGTAATAAAATAAAAAAAGCGCAGTGAAAATAATTAAATTTGAAGCCGATGCGAGCAGATTGCAAAAAGGCACGTGTTTGAATACGAGAAGGTTATGAGACCGCATGGCGATTTTTGAGGTTAAACACACGTTTATAGTAAAGAGCGCATGGTTGTAAGAGAAAAGACTAATGATAATAAATGTTCAACTGGTTAAGTAAAGTGAAAAAAAAGAAGAAGAAAATAACGAATTAAGTGAAAATAACGAGTTTAGTGAAAATATAGAGAGTAAAGAAATAGATAAAGAGTTAAGAAATCACGTGAGAAAAGTTTTTCTGAAAACGTTAAAAAAGGTTTTGATTTTGAAAAGAGAAATCAGTGAAAGCTTAAAAGAAAAAGAAAAAATGGCGAAATATTCAAAAAATAACGATATGTCAATACCAGTGTTTGATGGAGCAAACTTCAGCAGTTGGAAGTTTAGATTAATGAATATATTGGAATACAAAGAGTGTCAAGAATCTGCAAAAAGAGAAAAGAATGATAGTGAAAAAGCAGAAGTTTGGAGAAAACAAGATTTAAAAGCAAAAACGATTTTGATTAGTGCAGTTTCCGACAAGCAGCTAGAGTATATAAATGAGTGTAACACGACACTAGAAATGATGAAAAAGTTACAGAAAATGTATTCAAATAAATCGACGACGTTACAAATAATAAATAGAAACAAACTAGTAGAGATTAAGTTAAAAGATTATAGCGCTGTAGAAAAATTTTTTGTTGATTTTGAAAGAGCATGCAATGATTTAAAAGCTGCAGGAGCAAGCTTAAATGAAGACGAAAAAATGAGATATATGATAAAAGCATTGCCACCAGAATATTGTTATATTGGTGATTTTATTGACTTACTACCAGAGAAAGAGAGAACTGTGGATTTAGTGAAATCAAAGATACAAGAAAAAAGCATGAAAAAAGGTGGAAGCAGAACTAATGCTAGTACATTTAATGTAAAAACAAGAGGAAAGTGTCACAGATGTGGAAAAGTTGGACACCTCATAAAAGATTGCTGGCAAGCACCGCAGAACCAAGGACGAGGAGAGCAGTCAACTCCAAGAGGTCATCGTGGACCATCGAGAGGCTACGGCAGAGGTCAACATAGAGGTCGAGGCAGAGGAGCAGTTCATCAACAAGCAACGGGAAACGGGCAGCATCACAACGAGACATCGCGTGAAGCATGGGCAACGGAGGTAGTGAAAGTGAATCTAAATGATGTAAGTGAATATAAAAGTGAGAATCCTAATGTGATTCAGTGGTTATTAGACAGTGGGTGTACGCACCATATTATAAATGATGAAAAATATTTGTATGAATGTAAAAATTTAGAAAACCCTGTTCATGTAATTTTGCCCGTCGATAAAATGTTAAAAGCGACTAAAATTGGTACTGTTAAAACGTCATTTAAAACTTATTATAATAAAACAGAGGTTCAATTAGAAAATGTTTTTTTTGTAAAAGGTATGAAAAGAAATTTGTTAAGTTTTTCCAAGATTACTGAAAATAATACTATTGTAGCGAGAGATAATTATGCGAAAATGTATAATAAAAAGAGAAATTTAACAGCTGTAGCATCGAAAATAAATGGTTTGTATCACATGAAAAGTTTATGTAAAAATTTAAATAATAATGTACAAGCAAATGTAGTAAAAATAACAGAAAAAGAAAAGTGGCATAGAGCGCTTGGCCATGTAAACTTTCAATATTTAAATAAATTAGTAAATGATAAATTAGTCGATGGTTTACCAGAAAAAATAGAAAATGATAATATGACTTGTTCAAATTGTATACAGAGTAAAATTGCTAATGTACCATTTGAAAATAAGGTATCTCATGCAAAAGAAATTTTAGAAGTGATTCACACTGATTTAAATGGGCCACATAGAAACACAGGTTATGGTGGAGAAAAATATTTTTTAACTTTCATTGATGAGTTTAGTAAATGCGCAAAAATTTATTGCATTAAAAGTAAAGCTGAAACAGCATCCTGTTATAAAGAGTTTGTTCATTTAGTTGAAAATCAATTTAATAAATGTATAAAGAAAGTACAATGTGATAATGGTAAAGAGTATTTCAACAAAGAAATTTTTGATTTTGCAAAAGAAAAAGGAATTGAAATTTTGCCGTGTTCACCGTATGTACACGAGCTAAACGGAGTAGCTGAAAGATACAATAGATCAGCAATGGATATAGGTAGATGCTTAGCTAGAGAAGCTAAAATAAATGATAGGTATTGGCCAGAAATGATGAAAACAGTTGCTTTTTTGAAAAATCGTACAATAGCCAATACTCATGAAAATAAAACTCCATTCGAGATTTTCTTTGGTAAGAAACCTAATGTTAAACATTTAAAGATTTACGGGAGTAAAGTGTTTGTAAGAGTGCCTGAAATCTTAAGAAAAGGTAAATGGGATAATAAAGCAAAGATAGGTATTTTGGTAGGATACAATACAAATAGCTATAGAATTTTATTAGATAATAAAATTATAAACGCAAGGCATGTCAGAAATTGAAAATCAAAATGAATTAATCTGCATAGAAGAAAATGATAATGATAAAATTGATGAAATGAATATTAAATTTTTTGATGATGAACACGAAAAAACTGATGAAATGAATGATAATGAAATGAATAAAAATGTAATGAATAAAAATAATAACCTATTATCTCCTACATCTACTCTCGAGTTGTGTAGGGATAATCAAACTAATGATGAAAATGCAAATAGGAAAAATTTAGCGATTGAAAGGAGATCGCCAAGAAAAAGAAGTCCTGTGAATAGATACGGAAATCCTGTAACGTATGCTATTTCTGTAAATTTTGTAAATGCATGTGTACCAAATTCGTTTGAGGAGGCGATAAATTGTGATGAAAGCGAAAAATGGAATGAAGCTATGGATGCAGAAATAAAAAGTTTGAATGATAATAAAACTTGGGTGTTAGTAGATAGAGTAAAAGATAAACCTGTAATAGATGTAAAATGGATATATACACGTAAAGCGAATGGTAGATACAAAGCTAGATTAGTAGCTAGAGATTTTCAACAAAGAAATGTAATTGATGATATATATATTCCCCGGTAGCAAGTAGTCAAGCTTTAAAGTTTTTATTCTCATTTTGTTGTCAAAATGGCTTACTGATAGAGTTAATGGATGTAGATTCAGCGTTTCTATATGGTAACATAATTGCAGAAGTATATATAAACCAACCGAAAGGGTATAACGACGGAACAAATAAAGTCTGCAAATTGCAAAAATCTATGTATGGTTTAAGTGAGAGTATATATATATATATATATATATATATATATGTATATATTTAACTATTTCTTTCTAATATTTGTTTCGTAGCTGCTCTAAAATGAATTAAATCTACGTGCATCCAGAGACATCAGTATTTACAATGGCATAAGAAACATGTGACGTATCAGAGACACCTTTGTACGTCAAGGGATTAATATTGTATGTTGGATATCAAATTAAAGATATTTAGAAAAAGAAACGCAACACTGAAAAAATGTTTAGATAACAAATTAGTAGTAAATAAAAATATTTTAACTTTTATACTTCTACTGCAAAAAACAATGGTATCGCTACTGAAATGAACATGAATCAAAATAAACAATAAGAGATTCCAAAAATGATGTTCAGAAAATTTTTGTTATTTGTTGTTTATTCAAATATACACTTTTTCGAATTTGCATATTTTTGACAAAAATGCAGTAAATGACAATAAATGGTCAAAGTGTGTGCCATCCTACTCTATGTACATATAATTTTAAACATTGAAAGAATTCTGTCTATATGTAGACAGCACATGTTCTCTTCTTAATTTTTTGCATATTTCTATAATTTTGCTAACAATGCTTCTAAGATATAACATGTTTCTTGTACATAAATGACTTCAAATACCTTCACAAAAATCCATAGTGGCCAAATATGTTGATCAGAATGGCTAGTATACAGTCGACTTTCACGAATCTACCATTTATATAATTCTTATTTAATAACTTCTTATTAAATCATCATTTAATTAAAATACAGTTATGAAACTGGCTAGTCATTTTCACAAATAAATCCTTTTCTTCATTCCACAATAACATAATTCTGATCTAAAATGTTCAAAAATTCATTATTGATCATTTTTGATTCGTGTTTTTGCTCATTTTGATGACATCATTTTCAGAGCTCCAAAGTACAGATTATTAATTTAATTGATTTTTTCAAATTCACTATTTACTTTTTATTTTTATAAATGAATTACTCTTATAACATTTATGATTTTTTCTTATAAAACTCTTCAACAGGTATTTACTTTGATTTAAGATTATTCACATTTGAATGGTAATTCTATCATCTTCAGTGCGTAAATGTACAAAATTGTGAAGTATTTTAAAAATTCATTTATTAACAGACAATTCAACTTAAAAAAGTTATATTTTGTATAGATTTTGAAAAACTTTAATTTTATGTAATACAAGCAGTGTCTTGTAGTTTAAACATATATTTTTAATTGTATTCTTTATCATAAATGACTTTTATACATATTTTATTATTAATTATAAAAAAAATAATGTCATATCGATCATATTTGGAAAATGTACATATATATATATATATATATATATATATATATATATATATATATATATATATAAATATAAATATTATTAAATACAAAAAAAAATAATAAATATAAAAAATAAAATCAGAGTTATAAATAATATTTCATAAAATATTTTAATTTTTTGTGGATTAGATTATGAAGAACTTTAATTTTATGTCATACAAGCTGTAAGTAACAATTTAAAGTGTGTTTTTACTTGTCTTGAATATTATTCTTTGTCTTGAATATCTCTGACAAAGTTTATTTTTAGGGAAGTTTTTGAGTTTATGTTGAACTTCTTTCTCATCGTTTTCCATGATCTTGGGATCGAGTTTTAGGATTTAAACGTACCCGTACCTCAATGATGTCTTCACATTCTTCTTTACTTCACATGTTTTTTTTGCTCTTGCCATCATTTTATTGATTAGGAAAATTGTCTCTAACAAATATTTTATTTTTCATTTTAAGGAAAACTAGAAGAGCTCCGACCTTTCCTGCTATGCTAGCCATCTTCGGGGTGAGGCTTTTCTCTTTCCCCTCCCAGTAAATAACAATAATTAACAAATGATACAAACAAATAATCCACGTAAAACTTAAGTCTGAAAATTTTATATTAATTAACATAACAAAACATGTAAAAATTTTGTTATTGTAAAGCTTCAGTGACTATAATATTTTGAATAAATCTCTCTTTAGTCTTATATTGAAATCGTGTACCCACTTTAGTTGTACATCGTCAAACAGCACACTGATCATCGGAACAAAGGCCATGTGGCTGATATCAACCAATCAAAGAACGAATGAAAGTCACGGAAACGGAATAACTGTTTAATTGTTGTAATATAGAAAAGTGATGTCATATTGATCAAGTTTACAAAATGCATCTATATCTGTCTCTCTCTTTCTCTCTCTCTCTCTCTATATATATATATATATATATATATATATATATATGTGTGTGTGTGTGTATTGGTAAAAGATAAAGTAAAACATAAAAAATAAAACCACTGTTATAAATAATAGTTTATAAATTATTTTAATTTTTATGGAAGAAAAAAGGGAGTTATGCAATGATGCAAGTCAATAATCAATATAAAACATAACAAACCAATATATATATATATATATATATATATATATATATATATATATATATATATATATATATATATATATAAATATATATATGCATCTATATATTATATATATATAAATATATATATATATATATATATATATATATATATATATATATATATATATATATGTAATTGTTATTCTGTTAACTTCTTTCAAAATATATTATAAGCTTTCATTATTTTTCAGGATGCAAATTTTTGTTTTGCTTTTATATAAAATGAAAACAAATCTGTTTTTTTCAGATTTACTTAAATGTTTTTTTTATAAAATGATACTTTTGGTTTTTCGGTTTTGCTTATACCAACATATTTTGTTACTTCTTGATATGCAAATGTCTTTCATATTTGTTTCCTCTATTATATGCAATATTCGTATAAGAAAAACAATCTGTACTGATTCTGTAATCATAATTTGTATAATTTTCTGTTTTAATATTCTAATATCGCGTGGATAAAATAAAAATGTAACAATTAATAATATCAAAATAATAAAAGTTTATTAGCGATTTTATAAATAAAGGCTACAAACTTTTAAAATCAATTTTTCTACCATTGAAGTAATATGTGGTGTAAAAAAATAAACAATCGTTTTGTTTCACCTCATTCAACAGTTAGTATAAGGAGCTAGAGAAGAACATAAATAACGTTGTAGACGAGCATTTTACACAGAACGTGATGGACAGAGTAAGTTGATGTTAGCTACCATGTACTCTTATTAAATCTGCGTTATTACGAATAGTGTCGTGCACAAACTACAAGTTTTTCTTTCTGAGCTGTGTGTGGTACGTATGAGTATGTATTTGAATTATTATACGTACTATTGAGAATGTATCCTTCTTTGTATGAGCTTGTGTATATATGTTCTATCTTACAGAATGCGACTTCTCTAACACTCTACTACACGTTCCTTAATATTAAATTAGTCTCGTAAAGAAGGTGATGTAGACTGAACGAAGACTTAATTGAATTCAGTTCATTTCTAGGAACAAACTTCATGAGCACTTCCGAGATCTTTTACTAAAATGTTGAACATTGTTTTTAATACGACAGTAGTTTTATCTAACATTGTGGCTATACTCATTTTCTAAAATGGTTCACCGTTAATGGAAACATGTTGATTTAACATATGAACAATATATATATATATATATATATATATATATATATATATGTATATATATATATATATATATATATAAATGTAGTAATATAGTAAACTGTGTAGGAGCGAAATTAAATGATATAAAAATTAAAATAAATACAAGGTTAAAATAATAATTAATTTCTAAAGCGTATATCAAACGTCTAAAACAAGAATTCCCAAACTTTTTAATATATTGACCCCTTCAAAAAATTATTCTTGTTTAGCAACCGCCCTGAAAATTAGAACTGCTATTGCGCCTTTATCGCGACATTAAAATGTTTCATTCAAATTTTTGGGGAAATATTTGTAGTTTTGAAAATTATAATGAAAATCACAGTGAAAAATATTTTTAAGAATTTTTAAATAACTGTATTAAATGATTATTATTATTAGACTTGTTCCATAATACACGAAAGGACATTGAAAAAATGCAGTTGAAAAATATTTATAATAAAATTTCATACATGATGTTTTTTTTAAAAAACATCATTTATATATATATATATATATATATATATATAATATGTACATAAATTGTAGTACAATTAATAATTGAATATATATATATATATATTAATAAACTGTTTTTGTAGAAACACTTGTATATGTATGGTTATAAATTTTTAAACGTCTATTTGTTATAAAAGAAATATTTTTGGGAATTTCGAATCCCAGGGTCACTTCAAACCGTTGAAAATAAAAAGGCTATAAAAAAATGATCTACTTTTTAGTATTTCGTAGTGTAGACAATTTATAGCATTGTTATTTGTAACTTCCTAATAAAAAATTTTAAATTTTTATATAATAACGGCCTCCGATATCCGATTTGCCACTCCCTAGAGTCTGCGCTCAGGAGAAGTATATACGAGGTCAGACAATTAAGTAATGCGACAAAATTCAAAAATCGAGTATATTTAAAAATTAAGGTACATCGCTGCGATCTCCTTCAAAGTAGTCCCCTCCCACATCTATACACTTATTCCAGCGAGTTTTCCAGTTTTCGTAACAATTTTTGGAACACTTCTTGTGGGACCTCTCCTAGTACCCTCGTCACAGATTCTTGGATATCTTCAACGGAGTCAAAATGTCGACCTTTGACGAATTTTTTCATATGGGGGAATAGAAAAAAGTCGCAGGGTGACATGTCCGGTGAATAGGGCGGTTTTGGTAACGTTGCGATGCCTTTAGACGCCAAAAACTGAGAGACACTGAACGCACTGTGACAGGGAGCATTGTCGTGATGCAGAACCCAAGTCTTCGCGATCTCTGGACGCACTCTGAGCACCCTTTTTCGTAATTTTTCGAGCACATTGCGGTAGAATACTTGATTTACGGTTTGTCCAGGTGGTACGAACTCTTTGTGAACCACCCCTCTGCTGTCGAAGAAGCAAATCAACATGGTTTTCACTTTGGACTTGCTCATTCTCGCCTTCTTTGGCCTTGGTGCTCCAGGAGACAGCTACTGTTGGCTTTGTCGTTTAGTTTCGGGGTCATATTGAAAGAACCAACTTTCATCACCAGTAATAACTCGATCGAGAAGAGTAGGATCACTTTCAACCTGCTCGAGACAATCTTGAGCGATGTTCATTCGATGATTTTCGTGACATGCACTACTCGCGCGTTGTTACAAAACACTAAACAGCTGGCGAAGAAATGATCGTACGAGGGTGGTCAAGGTCTCAATCGAGAGAGTAGGGATCTGCTATTACGGTGGCGAAGTTACAGGTTCGCAGTGTTACCACAGGCCGAGAAAAAAAATCGGTCGCATTACTTAATTGTCTGACCTCGTATTTATTTCTGTTTTATATATTTTGATATAATCAAGAACGTGTAATGGTATTAAACAGTATTTACATTCATCAATATTTTTATTCCCATTTTTGTTTTTCGTTCAGAATTTACAGGTTTTTTAACACGCGCTTTTCGTTCTTTAACTAGGATATGTCACAGAAACACGACCAATTTTTGCAAACTATTTAACTTAAATTTTTTTAACTGAAAAATGGAATACAATTCAATCTTCAAAATATCTCCCATTATTTTATATAACTTTGTTAAATCTGTCAGGTAACAGACAAATCTCTTGTCGAGAAAAAGATGGCGGCTTTGAGTCGATGAAATTGTAATGCAACTTTGGAACTCTTCCACTGCATTAACATTTTTTGCATGCTTCATGCCTTAAAACATTTTCCCCAAAAGCTGAACAATTCATTACCATAGTTTCGTCAGCATTTTTTTCGACTGGACTGCGTAAAGTATGCTCCTTTCCGGACGACATCATATTCACTACAGTTTTGTGAGGTTATACCGATACTTGGCGAAGATATATAGTGTTTTTAAATGTTAAGTTTGGCAATTTAAAATCTTAAAACAATAAGGAAATATTTTAATTTATAGTCGAGTTATAATTGAGTTATAATCGAGTTACAATTTAAAAGCACTGAATTAATTTTTACATCTAATAATTTAGTATACGAGTACACAAAAATATAATCTTAATATTTGTGCTTGAGAACACTTAATATTTTAGTGATAGTTTAATATTATTTTTTGCTTGTACACAGTATTTTATGCAATAAGTATTAAAGAATAACATCTAATTAAATTACGCTCACACTGCAACATGTTGATAACAATTATGGTAAATATCAATATATGCAATGTAGAAAAGACAATGACGAAAAAAATTCAAAATAGAAATCTACACGTGTATAACAGTAAATGCCACATACTGCCTACTAATTATCGATAAAAGTAGGAAATGTGTAGAATATATAAGCATATAAGTTAACCTTATGAATACCAGTAACATTGAAATCAGCTGTTATACGTGGGCCTTTTTGATAAGTTTGGTTAATTTCTATGATACGACGCCACTATTCACTTAGTAACATCACAGCTATCCAGTGTCACTTTACAAACTAGCATAGTTAAAATTTCAGCTGGTAGCGACACGCCGTTCACATTCTACAGATGTTTGAAGTGAGCTTTGTAGCTGTTACCGCAAAAATGGAAAAAGACGGGCAGGTATTTTAGTATCGATTCGTCAACGTGAATGAAACATGGATCCACCACTATGTTTCGGGTCACTAGTAGTCAAAGCACTGGACAGTGACTGACGAAAGTGCGTCGAAGAAGGCGAAGACCGTTTTGTCGATTGGGAAAGTGATAGCCACTGTTTTTTGGAATTACTAACGAATCATCGTGATTGATTACTTAATGAAGAAAAAAACGATAGCAGGACCCTATTGTGCAACATTATTGAACCTGAATATTATGATTAAGTGATTATACATTAATCAAAAAAAAAAATAATGAGTCCAGACAAATATATTTATGTCGAGACAGAAACTTCTAATTATGATAAAGTACCTGAAATTTGATAAAAAAAGCAGGAGTCCGTACAAATGTCTATATAATAAGTTACAGGCCTGCACATTATGATAAAATTATTATACATTCATAAAAAAATTCAGGAGTCCAGACAATTGTATGTGTGTCGCATAATATAATTATTATAATAATTTTAATATTATATGAATTTGTATAAGTTTTAAAGAAGAGCTGAATCAAAAACGGCCAAGATTGAGGAACAGAAAAGTTCACTTTCACCAAGACAACGCTCCGTTCCACAAATCAAAAGTGAAAGAATTAGGATTCGAATTGATTTCTCGTCCACTCTATTCTCCGAACTACGACGCATGCGATTTCTTTATATTCTCAAACTTGAAAATTTGGCTCGGTGAGAAGAATTTCTCATCGAATGAAGATGTCATCGCCGCCGTCAATGCATATTTTACAGACTTGCTGGACCATGTGTATAACTCTCAATGGAGACTATGTTGAGAAATAAAATCATTTTTTTTCCAAAAAATGGTACTTAATTTGCATTTATACAATACTTATCAAACAACCCTCGTATATATTGTACTAATACTATTTGCACCTATTAGAGATAAGAAACAATATATAAAGCCACACAAATCTGTAAAAGAAAATATTATATACTCTACTGTAATATATGCTAAAAGTAAGAAAATTGAAACTTATGTACATAAACGCCAACTTTGTAACTACCTCTAGTGAATGTTACACTTACACACATATATTCTTAAAAACATATATATATATATATATATATATATATATATATATATATATATATATATATATATATATATATATACTATCTGAGTAACATTCTACACACGAACACTTTCATATAAATGCGTCAAAACAATCATGTAAACCGCATATCAAAATGCTTTAAATTAATTCACAAAAAACTTTTTAAATTCAATGAAGTGAGAATTACATGTTTATACATATAAATACAATAGTCTGTTTTATTCATTTATTCATAGGCTGTGAATTGCAATGCAAAATAGTTGACATTGAAATTAAGAGACTTGAAAATAATTTTCCATAAAATTTACTGCATGTTGAGTCTATGAAAGTAAAAAAAATACTCTTGATCTGTATTAAATACAAAACATAATTTAATGAATGTAAATATTTACTATTACTTTACTAGATTAACAAAATAAAAGTTGTTTATTTTAGCGTTATCTATTCAAAATGTTTCCATATATATATATATATATATATATATATATATATATATATATATATATATATATATATATATATATATCTATGTTAACAGAATGAATGAATGAATATTGGAGCTTTACAGGACGTTGATAACTATGATCATTATCGATTGAACACAGATACTTGTACTACTCTCAATTTTACATTTTGTTTTAAATTACACTTTATTTAAACCTAGATAAATAATGTACCTAATCGTCTAAAATATATATTTAATAAAAAAAATAGAAAGCGAATTGATAAAATTAGTATACCTTGATTCAACCACACCTATAAATACTATAAAATAACCTAACATAGGAAGGCAAAGCTAAGAATTTAAAACATTATGATTGTGAATTAAAATTCACATACTTGCTACTTAAAATCTGTTAAAACATTCAAATATAAGGTACAAAATGTCCCATAATACTACAGTAATATGTCAAAATCAGTTGACAAAAACATTAAATTACGTTACAAACTTCAGGTTCCCTTACGAAAGCCAGAACTTGATTGGAAGTATCGAAATCGTCACCGAGAATATCGGCGATTTCGCCATATAACGGTTCCTGATCTCTTCGTAAAGCACAAAATCGGTTAAACCATGAAACGTTGATAGAACAATATCATATAAGTTACATATCGGTCGGATTTCGTTTTTGGAAATAAATTCATGAGTGAGTCGGGTGTAAGCGATTCGGAATCTCATGAGGACAACCTTTTTCCTTCAGTTCAGCCGAACGGATGTCTTCTAGACATGAACCAATTATTTGAGATTCAGTAGCTTACTGGCGATTTCTCCTATCCTGTATCGCTGCCAAGCTTTGAAGACATAAGGCTTTAAATGTAATTTCAGGTCGCACAACTGAACAGTCGAAACATCCGTTATGGCAAGTGTGACCGCTTTCCGATTTTTTCCCCTCCGCCCTTATGAGACCTAGCATCCAAGCCAAATCAATCATTTTAACTCATGAAACAATTTAGAGTACTGTTTAAAGAGTTATTCATTTATATATATATATATATATATGTATATATATATATAATGTTTTCAAGATAATATTTTTATAACTACTGGAGGATCACCCCCTTTTGGCTGCGATCGTCAACCCGCTCGATTACGTTCCTTCTCCCCCTTACAAATAACAGAAATTAATAAATTATACTCACAAATAATCTGAGTATAATGTAAGTTCTAACGTTTTTATTGGAAAAATTTATAAAAATTAACATAACAAAATACAATGTTAAAATGTGTAAGAATTCTTTACTCTAAAACTTCAGTAGATTCAATATTTTGAATAAATTCCTTATCAGTTTTATACTGAAATCGTATACCATATTTCGTTGTATACCGTAAAAGAGCATTAGTCATGTGACTGATATCAACCAATCAGAGAATGAATAAAACGCATGCATAGCGGCGGGCCTATTTCTTGTTACAGAGGAATGAGTTTTGCTACACCAATCTGTCTATTTATATACCTTTCTATCAAATTTTCTTTAATTGAAAAAGTCCTCCTTAGAAGAATTTCTAACATATTTATGAGTTAATGTTGGATTGGGTTTTTTAGATATCAATAAATTTTTTTTTTGTAATTTTTAAGTACATCGATTGCCATTATACATATTCATAAAAGAAAATATTTTTGAATTTGATATTTTCTTTTATAAATAACATCTACCGATTCTCTCCTTGAAGACCAAAAATAGTCTGCCAACATTATAGAATTCTACTTACCCTGGTAACGCTGTCCCATTTCTTAAATCTCTTGATGAAAACCGTTTCTGTGTTCATCAATGAGATCGCCCATGTTTTCTGGAAAAAAATCCAAATGAGAGTACATCATATGAACTTTCAATGATATATTAGGGCCCGCTACTCTAAATGCCCCCAACATGACTTCTAAAAATGTTTTATAATTTTCGTTCTTTCTGTTATCCAAGAATTTTTTAAAACCCGCAACCATTGATCTCCAAGCTCTCTTTTCTGTTACATTTAACTTATTTTCGAAATTTGAATCCCGTAATAATTACTTGATTTGAGGACCAACAAATATTCCCTCTTTTAATTTGGTCTCAGTTACTTTAGGAAACCTAAAGTGTGAAATACAATAATTTTTTTCTCCTTCTCCTAAATATTCCACTGTCGAAAGCCAATTTATTTTAATTGATTAAGAGCACAAATAATATTTTCAAGATTAAAATTCAAACTAACATCTCAGCATTAATTCAGAAAAGACAGTATTAATAGAAAAATTAATACAAATTTCAAAAAGTTGCTTGCATCAAATACAATGAAATCTGAAATGATACTACTGTAGTTGTAGAGTATTTTAGACAAGGAAATTTAAGTAAAATGTTATTTGATACCAAAATTTGGTTTACATTAGGATATTAAGGGGTAGAGTACGGTGGTAGAGTGCGTACTATCCCGTTACATGCATAATGTAAACACTTTGGAATAGTAAAACTAGAGTACTAAAGCAAGTAGTGAGTAGAGTAGAGTGAATAGAACATGTGGTATAGTACACTCGAATAGTCTCCTCCCCCACTACAAATTTAACGCAATTCATGCAGTAGAGTCGAGTAGTCGGGCGCGAAATGTGTATTTACAAGTTTTGTTTTCATTTATGGGGGTTGGTGATTGGTTGTTTTAAAATTGAAACTATACTCTTCTCTACCAAACCACTAGTTTTGTGTAAACGAACCAAACTGTAGATGCTGGTAGAGTAGACGTTTAGAGAAAGAGTAGGCAGTGTATTACTATCCGAATGTAAGCCAGCCCTATTGTAACTAATAGCTTAAACAGAAAAGCACCGTTAGAAATTATAGGAAGAGTATGACATTTGGAAAAAAAAATCAATCCAAAACACAAATAATGACAGGACAGAAGTATGGAATGCTTTTCTATTACTGAGGAACATAGAAAAGACTAATTAATTATGTGTTGTATAAAGATAAACTAAAAGTAATGCAAATCTCTCTTGGGAAAGTTGTTTAATAAAACCTCATTTTTTTCAAAAAAAATAGAAACAATCTATAAAAGTGTAATTTTATTTTATTATTTGAAAATCAAAAATGTTAAAGTTTCTATTTGTAAAGAAAATAGTGATTACTCAAGAATAATCAGTTAGTATAAAATTCTTAGATAAGACTAAAAATATTAATATTTGATATATTTCAGTAACTTATAAATAATAATAAAATATTTGATAACATCTCTATGTACGTGTAAGGAAATAAGTAGATTCAAACAATTAAATATTATTATTGTCTCCCTATACAAGCATTTATATCCAGATTATTCTACTAGACAGGGCTAAAAGTTTTGTACACGAGCTCACAACTTATAAAACAAAGAATATTAAGTTTTAACGTATATGCATTATTGTCATGATAGACCAGTGGATCTGGTTAAAATTCGAGCTTATCCTTGTATCAGAATGAATATTGTAATCATGCTTGTGAGATGGTGGAGGACCTCTAGAGTATAATTGCACTTTCTGAACTATCAGTCCTTACGTTGTGGCTGCTATCGCGAAAAAAACGGTTCCGGATTCTTTTTTTTTAAATATCTCTCTTCCTGTTGTAGCTACAAAAATTAAAAAAAACATTTTGTAGAAAGTTTAATTCTTTGCAATTTTCAATTTTATCCCTTTTTTATACGATAAATATTTTTTTATTAATTGTAAGAAACTTTTTAAAAAAAGTTTTTTTGCATTTAAAAAAAAAACTACAATTTAACCCTTTTCCGCATGGCCGCGACAGCCTAATGTCACACAGTTCACAAAAGTGTTATTATACTCTATTCAACCCCTGCTCCCATTATCCTACAGCCAAGATTAAATTGTCCATTCTGATACAATATTCCACAGTCAGATCAACTGGATTGTGAATCATAGAGTACAATTTTGCTTATTTGTATCAATCTAGCTGAAACGGACTCCTTTGTATAAGAAATATACATATACATATACATATATATATATATATATATATATATATATATATATATGTATATATATATATATATATATGTGTGTGTGTGTGTGTGTGTGCGTGTGTGAAGACATTATGGCAAAGAATTAATAATATGATGTTATTAAATATTTAAACTTCACTTTATTAAAATCTGAAATCGTGTCTCCTCCGTTCATATACCGTTGATTAAAAAATATTTTTGGTGATAATACAACGAAAATTAAAATTTCAATCTAGGAAAAACAGAAGAATTTCAAAGACAGACCTTGTTCTTGAAAATGTTTTACGTCTAATGATAAAATCCATCAACTACATGTTGGTGATTTAATCAAAGAAGACATCTAATAAAACAATGCTCTTAATTAAAAATTTGGAGTTTATACAGAAATAGGCTATTTATATCATACAATTTATTTAGGCCATTTATATAGGAAACATATAATTTAAAATACAATAAGATTTATGTTCTTTTGGAGCTGTGAATGTAGACTCTATAAGTGATCGTCAAACTTTTTTAAATTTGCAGTGATACGAGACTTAATTGATAATTGTACGCTTTGTTTAATTATCGTAAATTAAATTTTAGTGTGTCATTTTAATAGTAAAAAAGTAACAGAGCCACTAGAATGCCGCCATGATACGTCATGAATTAATATTTGTAATTATAGAATTTTGTGGCAATTTTATATTGAAGTTCTTCTGAAGAAGCAATGTGTTTAGTATGTGTAAAGTTAATACTGTGCCTTTAAATTTAATCAATCATGATTCTGTTTTAAAATGAAATATTTTCTCATCGTTTCAGGATTTCGAAATTTCAGCCTTTACATTTAAAAACATTATATATCGTAGCCAAACAGTTCACATAACTTCATAAATCAGTAGTGAACACAATGGCTACCAAGAAAGCAGTGTATTAGGAATTGCATAATTTTCGCATTTCAGTTGAAAAAATGCTACCAAGCCGCTTTAATGATTATTTCAACTTTGGTGGAAGAAACACATAAAACATTTAAGAAATGATAAAACAGAAGAAAAGGTCCGAAAAGGGGGACAATTTAATCGACTCAAAGCCGCAATCTTTTTTCAAGGAGGGGTTCTTCAGTTACCTGCCAGATGGAGTAAAGTGATGCAAAATATATGGAGGATATTTCAAGAATTGAAATGTATTTCATTTTTCCGTCAAAGAACCGAATTAATTTGTAGACATAATATTTCATAGATTTTTTGGAAAGAAGATCCACTGTGAACTCATAATAGTATTTTGAAACTTTCAAAAAGTTCAGAAGGCGTGTATGTAGCGCTTGAGATCTGTGCTTTATGATAATGTAATACCATACATTTTAAAACGGATCCAGGAACTCCTGAAGTGAAATAAATTTAATGTATTCCTGCAAACAATTCTGATCTAGAACCATATGATTTTTACTTGGCAAAAGAGTGAACCTCGAAGGAAGTAATTTTGAGTTCAGTAACTAAGTAAATATTGTCGTGAAGAATAGCTATGAAGACACAGCAAAGTTTTGCACTAAGTGAACGAAAAAACTGGTTACATGTTGGCATAAATATATCAACAATTATAGGGAATTTGTTAAAAAACAAATTGAATATTTGAAAGACCATAGTTTAAGTCACTGTTTCTCAACCACTGGTCCGTGGATCGTTGCCAATCTGCGAAAAATTTTCACCGGTTCACAGAAAAATATCTGACATATTCACACTGGCGTAGTTATTACGGGTTAATTAAATAGTCATTTTGAATTACTGTATGTACTGGGTAAAAGTCAGTATTGTGTGGATTAGAAACAAATAAGATAGAAAATATAAAGATAATCTGCAGCAAAGAAAATATTTAAACAGCAACAATTGTATTTCATTTATATAACAAAATTGATAGGTTTAAGAAAAAAAATAAATGTTGGCTGGAAAAAACTAAAGACAATAATTGTGATATATTTGTTCTTATTTTGGATTGTACTAATGTACTGCAAGATTTAACGGTAAATAAATTAAGTATAGTTTTCTATCATAATTTAATATTATTATATAAAAGATTCTAAAAATATTTCCCAACAAATATGAACATATGAGAGATGAATTTATCGATTACAAACTATTTCATGGAGCATAGTTATAACAATTTAAATAACAAAGTGCAAGAAGGTCTCTTAAAACTGAGTTCAGATTTTATATTAAAAATGAACTTCAACCAAAAATTTAAATAAATTTTGGATTACAATAAAAAATGAGTATCCAAATCTTCATGATAAAGCTATGAAAATATTAATTCGTTTTGCTATGACTCACTTGTTTGAAGTAGGATTTCGGCAATGTCGATTATAAAAAACAAGCTAAGAAACTGCCTATCCATAAATTCATCTCTTTGTCTGGCTTTGACGAATTTACAACCTAATATTGAATTAATTATTGAACATAAGCAACAACAACAATCACTTTAAATTGTAAATTATATTTTAAATTTATAATTTTGTTTTTTTTTTGTAACTAATATATTTTTGGTGAAGATAATTTTGTGATTTTGTATGTGACGTTTCAATATAAATAATAATAACGTGTTTTTTTAAAAAAAATAGTTATACTTACATATTCATGTAGCTTTTTATGTAAATTGCTACTATTAAAAAGTAAATAAACATAGTTCACAATCACATATATTTACTGGTCCATGTAATATTATCCGAAATTTCACTGGTACTTGATGAGAAAAAGACTGAGAAACTGATTTAAGTTGTCCTGTTTTTCTTATTTTGTCACACTATTTCAACACAATAAATAGTTATGAGATCCTGTAGAAAATTTTTCGATTGCACCTGGTGTAACATTAAATTTTTAGATACTATAAACTAAAAAAATAACTCATTTTTTTCCTACATATATACAGCAATAAATTTAATTTTATATCTAAGTGTTTTTATTTAATTAATATGCTATCCAACGAGTTTTTATGAACTGTTAACAATAACTTTTTTTGATCAATTTAGCCAAATACTATATGTATATGCATCAACACATAAACACGCACGTACACGCACACACATATTATATAATATATATATTTATATATATATATATATATATATATATATATATATGTATGTATAATGGCAGACCATAAACACTTCTGTATAATTCTGAAACAGATTCCAACACCTTTTAAGTCGGCAGTCGATTGCGTGAACTGTTTTCATAATAGTCGTAACAAATTTTGTAGTGTTTGTTTTGTTGTTGTAATGTTATTGCGTATACAATGGATTCGTGTAATAGTATCCAATGCGAACAAGTCACGTTTACAAAATTTTCAATAAGAGACAGTTTTTAAATATTTTATTATTTAGCATTAGTTATTTATTTTTATTCTAAAATTATGTTACAATTTTGTTCATTTATTATACTGTATAATTCATAAAGATATCATATATATATATATATATATATATATATATATATATATATATATATATGTATAGTACCTGACATCCATATTCGAACAGTAATATTATCGATCGATGAAATAGTAAAAAACAAATTGTGATGAAATATTTGGTTCTTTTTATTAGTAAATTATTATAATTATATATAATTTTAATTTCTTATAAAAGAATCCGTTTAATTTACTAATAAAAAAAATTAAAAACTATTTCAAAAAACATAAGACAGCCGTATTCGTACACAAAAGTATTTTGTAAGAAAATGAATTAAAAACACTATTTTCTTATGTCGGGTAGCGTAACCTTTCTGTTTTATTACTCCTCTCAATCTATTTGGTCCCTTATGTTAAATATTTTGTCTTCGAATATTTTTCTTCAAATTTGGCCATTAATTCTCAATGAAATTGTGGTCATGCCATTATGGAGGTGTATCTAGAACTTGCAAGCAATTATAGAGGAGCCACAATCGAGAACCCAACGACTTGTGTTTGGGGTCATTATCTTGATAAAACACAAACATATTTTCCAGCCCTAAATTTTCAGCCGTATTTATTAAATTGATCTTTAAAAGGTAAATATATTTTTCTGTATTCATTATTCCGTTAATGAAGTGTAGTTTATCAAGTCCATAACCAGAAAAACATGTCCACACCATAAGTGATCCACAGTGTTTCATCGTCGCAATTTTTCTTTGTCCGGGTTTTCCTTTGGTTTTCGCCATACTTTTTGCTTTCATGCCAAAAGACCGAAAAAGAAAACAAAATTTGATTTGACTTTATTTCAAAACTCCATATTCTTGTTTAAACGCCTTTTACCAAATTCTAAACACTTCTTTCTATTATTGCTACTAATGAAGTGTTTTCTTCTAGCAAATCTGTTCTTGTAGTCATATTTACTTAAACTTCTACTAATTGTACGTGCACTAACGTTTTCCAGTTGTATTCCCAATAGTGGTAGAAAGTTTAGGACCACTAATTAAAGGATTATTTCTAACTGTCTTCAAAATTTTACGCTCAACCCGATCACTTAGTATTTTTTCCCTATATTTTTAGGTTTATTTTCAAAACTGCTTTCGGTTTTGTACTTTTTTATAATATACTACACGTTGGAATATTTTCATTGAACTAATTTTCTAATTTACCATAGAGATTGACCGCTTTGATGTAAGGAAACTACTAATTTTTTTGTTTCTATGGTTGATTCGAATCGTTTTCCTTCCATATTTCACGTACCATAAAACAATCGAAAAGGTTACTATTCTAGAGAGATCAACTTCACGAATTCTCATAATATGAAATTCTAAGTTTTAATGTATTCACTTTAGAGTTTTCAAACGAATACTTAAATGTTTTGTCTGGAGTCCTGGAACTAACGAATTCATCGAAAGCGCTTTGAGCTGATGATTGATTTGTGAAAACTTTCGACTATTCACCAAAAACAAATTTGATATTTTAAGTAGTTTCTATTACTTTACATCCCAATTTAAACTCATACTCGTGCGAGTTTTCTTTTTTTCCATGACTAACTTAAGAAGTTTATCCAACAATATTAAAAAATGAAAATAATAGATATAAGACTAAATAAGTAGTGCTGATTTCATTCTTTACAATGATGTATCACATGACTATAACAAAACATAACGGTAACTAGAAAAATCGACGCTAAACTGCAAATGATAAAAACCGCAATTATTTTACACCAATCTAATACGTTTTCAATATAGTAGTATATATTGAACAGCAGCGCTAATATGCTGCTCTCCCACTAGTTTAATATGAGTCATATATTGACATTAACTAATTAACGTATTTTTCAAATTAGTATCATAAGTACATGTCTATTTTTTATCATCAGTGAAACTCGTGTTAGGTTAATTATAAAATGAGACCATCAATTTGTGAGAGCTTTATTCCGCTTTATAACAATCAACATTAGTAATATTAGCAGCTATTCATGTAATTTAATGTAGGGTTTTATTTAAATTACTAAATGCCCATAGAAAGTGTATATTTTATATTCCATAAACGGTGTAGTACTGGCTTAAAACATGAAAATGTAATCGTTAGTAGTTTCATTAGTGCTATTTGGTTTCATTTAACTATTCAGTCAATAATCGCTATCTAATATAATGCCTTAAAGTGAAACTCAAATATATATATATATATATATATATATATATATATATATATATATATATATATATATATATCTGTGTGTGTGTGCGTGTGTACTTTGTATGGAATTAATCGCATGCAAATTTAAATAAGACAAAAGACTTGTTACAAATTTAACAAGAGAAAATTAACTTATTCTTATCAACAAGTTTTATTTTAATCCAAACGAATCAAAAATTAAAAAAAAAAACACTCAATTTTATTAAATAAAATGAATAAAGATATCTGAAAAAGCAATGTCGAAATAAAATGTAGAAAATTCATTTTTCTGATATCAATATTTATTTTCAAAAATATTTGGTACGGAAAATTCAAGAAAATAATATGAACATCATTTAAAATTTTATAAAGAACTCCTGCTTTTCTGACAACTGAGAAGTATTTAAAATAGATAAAAAATATTTTTCGTTTAACAATGGTTCAATTTTGGTCCATGATTATCTTAAATCTGTTTCGTCATTTTTAGAAATAAGAATGGTTTGAAAATAGATTTGAATTATTTTTAATCTAAGTAGACAATTATTTATTCAAATTTAAATTTAACGAGTGAAGAAGGGTTTTGTATTTGGTTTAGGATTTTATTTTAAGAATCGTTGAAAGGATGGAAGTAATATCGATCTCTTGATCCCAATTTTTGAATCTATTACCTTAAGATTTATTTTTAAAATATCTAAATCTATTATTTATATGGAATTTTATGAGTCGAGGAGCGAATATATGAGTCATATATTGACATTCAATCTCATACCATTTCACAACCATCTCTATGTTTAACTATAGATTGACATTTTTTTCATTTTTTGATAACATTTGGTAAGACACACACACAGATATATATATATATATATATATATATATATATATATGTATATATATATATATATATATATATAAACTATAGAAGTTAAATGGGATTATAGCTGAAAAAATAAATATCTCTGCTTTTGAGTAATTATGCATTAGAAGTATTTTCTTTTTATTTCGTTTCGCTAAATTTGCTTGACTACGCCCTTAAACATATATTTTTATAAAAGAACTCTTATACTTTAAGATGAACGTCATTTCTTTAATGTATTGTATCTTCACTTCAAAGTATAGTTTTGAGACATTTAATGTCAAGGTTTTCTCAATTTGTTTTACAATCTAAAGTTCATCGTAGAAACTAAAGTTAATCTAAAGTTCATCATATCTTAAAGGCACAAAACTTAGGCTAGTTTTCTAACATGTTCGTTGTGTTAAAGTGCTTTATTACATATTATATATATACACATACATATTTATATGTATATATATATATATATATATATATATATAAAAAATAAATATATGATATATTAATAATAATTAATACAACTCTCTATTACGAGGTGCGTTTGTAAAGTAAGGTCTGTTCAACAATTAGAAAATAATCATCAATAATAAAATATTTTATTATAGTCAAAATACATTTACATATATACATTCTTTTTCCATAGAGCCACCATTGACTTCGGCGCATTTTTGGTATCGTGGTAGCAGTTTCTTTATTCCCGTATCGAAGAAATCCTTCGTCTGTGACTTGAATCAATTATTAAATCTTATCTTTAGTTCTTCGTCATTTTCAACGCGTTGAAATGATAGCTATTCCTTTAGATGCAAAAACAGGTGTAAATAGCTTGACGCGAGATTGGAGTTGTAGCGTAGTGGTCAAAAATTTCTCATCCCAAGTCTTACAACATTTGAACAGTTCGAGCTGTGGTATGAAGTCACACATTATCATGTAAAAGCCCAATCCCACTGGAAAGCAAAGTACATTTTCTGTTTTGAATGATATGTATAAGTTTTCTCATCGTTTCACAATGCATATCAGTATTAATCATCATTCTATGTTAAAGAAAATGATCAAAAAAACTCCTTTTTATTCTAGTACACGGTGGCCATTATTTTTCTGACCGAAGGTGCTTGCTTTAACTTCTTTACCTTCGAGGATGACGAATGATTCCAGTGCCTTGATTGTTACTTTGAATCGACGATTGTGTAAGAAATCTAGATCTCATCTTCTGTCACAGTGTGACTAAAAACCCGTACCCTTTAATTTTCTGGTGTTTTAAAAATTGGTTAGCTGAAATTACACGTTTATGCCTATGGGAATCGATTATACTTCAAATAAACCACACGATTATCTTATCTTAATATCACTCATAATACTTGTGTCATACACCTAATAAAGTTGCCGGTGAATTTCAGTAGCACTATTTTTTTCTACTAAAAACTGAATTACAGTACGAACCTCGCAGGTGGAGGGATTATTTATTGTTGCATACATTATGAACAACTCACATTTAACATCAAACAAGAACACGAGGGTGAAAAAATGATTGATAGGCTAACCACATGAAGCTATTGCGCAGCGCATTTTCGTCATTCATATTTATTCGGCGGTAATTACAACCCTAAATTAAAAACACGCTAGTATATAAACACGTTTTGCACAATATTATAAAAACGGGGCAATATAGGTAACCTGCAATACGAGAAGACGTAGAAGTGTTTGGGCAAGATGCGAAGCCGAGGTCACACTAACATCTAATTTTATTGTGTTTTATGACAACATAAAACAAACTGTTATACTATTTGTTTATTATTTTATATTTAACTAAATTTAACACCAATGATTCAAATTTCTAAGCCGAAGATCAAATAAAAATAACGAGCGAATTAAAAATACATGACATATTTTACAAACAATGTTATGTTAAATAAAAGTATTATATTACATAATTATTCAGTGTTCATATTGAATTAATAGTATAAAACATAAAAATTTAATTAAAAATCTTGCTCCAAAAGTTTTAACACTAAAACTTCTTTTTAAAACTTACACATTAAAATTCTACATTTTTGATTAGTTTCTTCACTTCTTTTCTTGTTATAAATAACACCATTTTCTGTAGACTGTTGTTTAAACAAATATTTTTTTATTTTCTGATAAACAAATAGTAATTTATTTTCTGTAACCTGATAAGAAAAATTATAGGATTGCCTATATGTCAAAATATCTAAAATATAAATTTTTCGTTTCGAATATTTCACATTATGAAACAAGTAAACTATATTGGTATAATAAAAATGACTAATGGACATATGACTTCAGACGAAACAGATTCATTCGCCGATCCGTCAGCTATGCTAATGTTGATCAAACAATCTCATATCGTTTATTAGCAATATTAACCTTTTGAAACAATATACACACACTCACACACATACATATATATATATATATATATATATATATATATATATATATATATATATATATATATATATATATATATACTTATATATACACTCTTTTATTTCTCGTTGAAAATATGAAATTTTCTATGAATATCAAAATAAATAACAAATCCTTGTTCTAATATATTTTTAAAACAACCATGTATGATTTACTAGTGAAAAATAAATTTCCAGTCTAGAGTAATTAAAAAGTTCAATTTATTTTTGTGCTTAAACTGCTAACACTAACTATATTGGAACTTTTTTATGAATCATACAGGTATTAACAGCTGAACGCGGAATAATAATTTGATGATAAATTTAGTAAACACCGCCAGAACATTTTTACCGCATAACAGGATCCGATTTTCATAACTATGACCCTATCTAAACTGTTTGGTGTTTTTTTACCCCGGCCCTTTGTCACGTTCCGACACGTAAATCACTGAAATTGATATTTACAATTAAAATGTACTACATAAATATCGGATGACATAATTTATCAGTAAAAAAATTATATATAAACAATGCAATGCGATACATGGAAAAATATTCAATAAACAAAACTGAAATTGACACTTTCACACTCAATAAATGTATATATATATATATATATATATATATATATATAGAATATACATAAGATAACACTTACTTATAAATGGAGTTTTCTTCTTCATTTTTGTTGTTTTCATTAAATAATTTTCTCGGTTGAATAATATTTAAACATGAGGACTTAAATCTATTATAAATACACATGCATATATACATATTCACACACACACACACACATATATATATATATATATATATATATATATATATATATATATATATATATATATATATATGTTGAATGTTTGAGAAAACTAATTCAAAATATATATATTTTCCTCAACAGCAGTTTATAACTAACAACTAATAGATAAAAAAAATTATAGATTTATTAATGATAAATATTAGACGTGTATGTAACTAATGATATTCTAATATGGAACTAAAATAAAAATGATAGCAAAATTTCTTTCTTTCATACATTTCACCCAGTAGATTTTCATTGTATCAAATTTTAGAACCGTAATTTATTTCTTATTTAAAAAGCCACAACGAAGCTTTCCAAACATTTATAAAACATTTCTTAAACATTAGTAAGTATTATTTCAAATTTATATTATCTGTTACTATCAATTAATTTTTTATTGAATATAGCATTTCTAATAATTTTAACAATAAATTAAATGTTAACAAGGTACAGATCACTTGTGCAATATTTGCATTACATTACAAACTTGAGAATAATGTATTCAGTAGACAAGTTCGCATTTACAATCAGAGTCAATTCTTACATTTTGTCAAATCTGGTTATAGTCGGTCCGGTCAAAGTCACAATTCAATCAAATGTGATATCGAAAAATTTGTATAGAAATAAAATACATATAAAATGAAACAGTCAGACACTGTTACTGGACAATATTTTGATAGAAGTTTCAACAAGTGTATATTGGATTCAAACATAAAGTTATAATTTAAAAAATAATGGTTACAAGAAAATTACTTTTGATAACCACTATTTACACATTTTTTTATTGTTTGTTACCCAAATATTTGATATATATATATATATATATATATATATATATATATATATATATATATATATATTAGGTGTAGATTAATTTGCTACCTTTTTTATAGAAATAGAATGTTTACGAAAAAATGTAATACATTTCAATTCTCAAAATATACCCTTTATTTTATATAACTATTATATAACTATATATAACTATTGTCTATCTGTTGGGTAACTGGCGTCTTGTCGAAAAAAAAGGAAGCAGTTTCCAGTTGATGAAGTCGTAGTGTATTTTCGAACTTCTTCCACTGTTTTAGCATTTTTTTCATGTTTTATGTGACAACACTTTCCCCCAAAGCTGAACAAATCATTTCCGCGGTTTTGACAGCAAGTATACAAACTGGAATGCGAAAAGTGTGCAATTTCTAACATACTGCCTTTTGAACATCATAGTATTCACTATTGATTTATAAGGCTATGACAAAATATATAGTATTTTGAATAAGTATGGCAGTTAAAAATTCTAAACGGATGAGGAAATTTTAATTTAAAACAGAGTTGTGATTGATTCATTGTAAAGGCATTGAATTGATTTTTTACATCTAATATATATATAACAGGTGGGCTGAAAAGTTCGTAGGCTAACACTCTCTAAAAAAATTTAAAAATTAATAAGACTTAAAAAATTTTAAAAAATTTTTCTATTTAAGCCTACGAACTTTTCAGCCCACCTGTTATATATATATATATATATATATATATATATATATATATATATATATATATATTATATATATATATATATGTATATATATATATATATATATATATATATATATATATATATCATATACATATATATATGTGTGTGTGTGATGTTTACAGAAATTTTGTTATGATATTTGAATGATAAATCTCTCATTTGAGAACTGTTATTTTATTTTTTCAAGTAAAGGATATGTTTAAATATTCTGCAAATATAATACATAACTGTTTTAATACGAGTATAGCAGAATCGAACCAGTGAGTAAAAAATAAATTAGAAAAAAAGTAGAGGTAATTTATTTGTACTGAAGCTTACACAATAAAATCATCGACAGAGATCTGCGGAAATGATATATTAGGTTAGTAGAAAAATAATTGTGGTTTATGCTTCTGTTTGTCAAGATTTTTGAATTTTCCTAGCTATTTTAAATAGTCCAGAACTGTTGGATGACTAAAGCCTAATTAATTTTGAAGATTCTCGAATTGTTGAGCGTGGTTCTGATTCAACTAACGCCTTCAGTTGTTCGTTATGGACTGAAGAGGGACGTCTGCTACCTTCTTCATCTTCAAGGCTCTCGTCCCCCGTATGAAACTTTTGGAACCAACATTACACCGTACGTTCTTTAACAGTACCCACACCAAAAGAATTGTTTAGTTTATGAGTAGTTTCTGCTGCTTTACCACCCGTTTTGAACTCATACAAAAATGTTCCTATTTGATTCTTTTCCATTTTTAATTCAATAGTCCAATTTGAAGCAAAATTAATAATAAAACCAACTCGATCTTACCAAAAACAAGACCGAAAAATGCACTTTAAAAGGATATTAATATGAATACGATCAAATGACACTTTCTTCGAAAAAAAATAAAGTTAGAATTCAGAAAACGGAAACAGCAATTATTTTCATATCAACCTAATATATATATATATATACGAGGGTGGTCCCAGAAGTACCCGGCCTGACCTAGAGATGGCGGTAGTTGTTTGAAAAATATCACTGTATTAGAAAGTACATAATCTATAAAGCATATGTTTCAAGTTTGAGGACGCCACGTTGTTTAGTATTTGTTTGGCAGCCATCAATAGTGAACGTTTTCAGTGAATTTGTGAAAATGGAGAAAATTGGTCATCGTTACGTGATACAATACTTTTATTTGAAAGGCCTTTTTCGTCGGCGACCTCCGCAGGGTTAAAAGGAATATAAATTTTATTTGAACAAGTTTCTAGAATTTGTATAAAGATGAATTAAATACAAAGGTTTATTATTTTACTAGAATTATTACAGATTAATAATAGATTTTGACACACATTTTAATAATATAGTACTGACATACCACGTTATTTCCGGAAACTGTATTTTGAATAAAATAATCAATTAAAAAAATATATGAACTTCATAACTTTTTTAATGTAAATATGTATTTTACTCGTTTATTAATATTTTTTCTTTTGGAGCAGAAATCAATAATAAATGATATTTTAATATACATTTTACTTTATTTTTTTTATTAATTTTTCTTCTCTCAAATTTAAATAGGATTTAAAAAATGTAATATGACATCCGAATACAAAGCACATCCCTTGTTTTTCAAATACGCATGTAAGCTTTGATTTGTTTGAAGCACGGTGGATTAACTTAAATCCAAGTGTATATATATATATATATATATATATATATATATATATATGTGTGTGTGTGTGTGTGTGTATGTTTGTATATCTGCATTTATGAATATGCATTTATTCATGTATATGTATTTTAAAGAAAAACGTTCTAGAAGCATTTCAATGAAGCCGTAAAAATAAAAAATATAAATGGTTGTTTGTTTCGTCAAAATGTCGTATCTTTTATATGAAATAAAATAATTTTGACACAAATTTGAAAATAAAAACAATTAAATTTTTTAAATGGTAAAATAGCGAAAAAATAAATTATTTTTAATTGCCACTTTATATATTTCTCTTAATATATAAATTTATTCTTTATCATACATAGTTTTACCATAAAAGATAAGCGTTAAATTATTAGGTATAAAAAGTAATTCATTGCTTTTAGATTAAAACAGTCATAACTCTGTTTTAAATTAAAATATTTTTTCTCATTTTGCCATTTTTCAGTATCAACCTTAACATATGAAAGTACTATGTATCTTGGCCAAGCAGAATAGAAGCATTTTTTAAGTAGAATTTAAGATTTTGGAGTAGAATTTAATAATTAGTGTAATCTAATTTTCTACCATGTAACCATAAAAAACAATTATTTTGCATGAAAATGGGACAATTATATATAGGTATAATAAAAAAAAATATTCGTTATTAAATTTCTAGAGTGAAATATAATTTTATTATAGTGTACTTACAATAAGTATAAGAATATTCATTAAACTGATTAAATATTATTAGGTATAAAAATTTATTTGGTGTATTTTAATTGAATCAATGATAACTCGACTTCAAATTAAAACATCTCTTTGTTTTAAGATTTTGAAGTGTCAAAGTTAACATTTAAAATGATTATATATCCTAGTCAAGCAGTTGACATAACCTCATAAACAATAGCGAACACAATGACATCCGAAAAGTAGCCTTAACGTATTTTATACTTTTCATATTCCAGTTTAAAAAAAATACTGTCGAAGCAACGGAAATGATTTACACAGATTTAGGTAAGTGTTGTGAAACTAAAACATTCAAAAATGCTACAACAGCAGAGTAGGTCCGAAAATGCATTACGACTTCAACGACTAAAAGCTCCCATATTTTTTCGACAAGGGATGCATCAGTTACTTTAAAGATGGAGCAAAGTTTTACAAATAATGGAAGTTATTTTGAGGGTTGAAATATATTCATTGTTTTCATAAACATTCATTTTCTTTAAAAAAGGGCACCGAAGTAATTTATACATCTAACAAGATATTATTTAGTATTTACAAAATGTATTCATTAAAGACATAATTGAAGTTAGTTTTCATAACTTAAATCCTTGTAGTTTAACTACAAGTATATTTTCAAGATAATATTCGAGAAATCAGTTTGAGACTATATGAAGTTATTTAAAAATTTTGTTGGTATTTTCTATAGAAAATATTAAATCTCGATTTTTGTTCAAAAACTGCTTTTTTGTATTTAATTTAATAAGAAATTAAACTTTATACTTTATTTAGTATATTGAGCTCTTACAAAACGTAATGTCTGAAAAAAATCTATATTTATTATATTTTAAATGAATATATTTTGTAATAATGACACCATAAATCATTTTCAAACAATTTATTAAAAATATATGAACCTCACTTTTTGAAAAATTAATTGTTAATAAACTGTTTACTATTTTGTAAATCTAAATGAATCTAAATAGTTCATTTCAGCTAAACATACTGGTTCGAATTATATTGAACGACCAATCAACTCTATAAACAAATTGACTTTCTAAACATATCATTGATTATATTTTATGAAACAACATTAGAAATGTATAATTATATATTTGTAAAAATAAGAATACAAATATCTTTCTATTATAAGGGGTGGGGGTAAATAACCGATAGATTTCAGTATTTCAAAAATATTTAAAAAATGAAAAACAAGAATATTTTTTATGTAAACAATTTATTTAAACATCGAAATTAAGTATGGAATACTTACAATATCTGATAGATATCTGATAGCTGCACAAATACGAATTCTCTCAATCATGTTTTTCATAACTTTATCGTAAGTCTCAAAGAATATATCGGCAATATCTTCATGAATTGTCTCCTTTAGTTGCTCAATTGTTAGCTTATTCCTGTACAATTTGTCTTTGAGATGACCTCATAAAAAAGAAGATCTAGTGATCAGGGAAGTTGACTTTATCACTAAAACGAAAAATTCCTCGTCCTAGAAACATTGTTTTTATATGTACATTGTTTTTGTTTGCTGTATGGCAAGTTGCACTGTTCTGTTGAAACCACATATTTTAAAGGCTAAGTTCCTCTGTTTCCCTGCAAAAAAGTTCTGTATCATGTTACGATAATGTTCACCAGTTGACAGTAAGGAAGTTTCCTGCATTGTCTTAATAAAAATAAGGATCGATCACACCTCCCGCGTAAATAACTCACCAAACTGTAACATGACGAGGGTATAAATTTCGGTCATGAAGAGCACAAGGATTTTCTGAGCTCCAGATACGATTATTTTGTTTATTAACAAATCTGCTAAGGTCAAAATGTGCTTCATTAGTCATTATCAATTTTTGGAAAAAAAATAATTTTATTATTCAGCTGTAATATCAAATTGCTAAATTGTCGGCTCTGTTCATGACCACTAACTTTCAGTTCTTGTGTAAGTTGAATTTTATACGGCCGTAAATGTAAGTATTTTTTTGAAAATATGCGTCAAGATGTTCGTTTAATGTCCAGTTGTCGGGAAAGACGTCTCGTAGGGGTTTCGGGGTTTTCGGCCACGCGTTCACAAACCTTATCAACTTTGTCTTGTCTGCGAACAGAACGCGCACCGCCAGACCTTTACCGGTCACTAACGGCCCCAGTTTTTTAAATCGTTTGCACTAATTCACGAATTGCATTGATACTCGTTACGTTATTTCGTCCAAAACTTTGACGTAATTTACGTAAAGTCACAGTAATAGACGAGTTGTTTTAATATTAAGTTTTAATAATAAACACGCCTTGTACTAACGTGAAACTTTCTCCTTTAATTTTGTCACGTATGCTCTCCACTATAGCCAACGCGCTGCTGCTGACCGTGACGTCGAATCAAATGGCGTCAAATTCACATTAGTCAATTACATATTATCCACCCAGTATATATAAAAAATAACTCATTTGTAAAATTTCCATAAAACAAACATTTTTTTTCCTGTAGACCGTCTCCTCGCAACGCCGCTCCCCTCGCTATGCTCTACGAGTAGCACGTTATCCAATGCTATTAACGATCATTTCCGATGTTTCACGAATCGCCATGTTCGTCGATTCTCATAAAACAGTATTTGGACAGGGACAGTTGCATTTTAGTCTCTCCAGATGTATCTCTAAGCAGGGTTTAAAGTTTCAGTGCACAGAAGAACACAAATCAATTATGAATATTAGTATACAGAAGTTTTAGAGTAAGTTTACAATAAGCTACAATAAGATTTCTTTTTAGTTTCACTATTTTTGCGGTTTCATTTAAAATCAAAAAATAAATTTCATTGCAAAGTATCTTTATTTCGTTTTTCATTTTTCATTTAAAAATTGTTAATACTTTTACGAAAGCAGAGCAAATCGAGGATGGAGCTCCACAGGAGTCGTCAAGCGTAACATGAAAGGGATGAAATCCCTTGGCTTAAAAAATAAAATTTATTCTTTTCATAGAATTTGTGTCTATGCATGACATTCTAGATATATAACTTTTTTATGACTTATCTGACTTTTATATAATTGAAGAAATTTGCAATTGATTGTAAGTGATTATTTCATTTTATATATTAAATTCATAACTATTTATTTTTTTCAAAAAAAAAATAAAAATTACATACGAGTATAATCCAACGTCCATCAGAGAAACGGAAAATTTTAAAATGCAATAATTCAATGAAATTTTATTTATACATAATTTTACATATTCTTGTTATATATTATTTTATGTATAATTTTATTTACATTCTCTTATTAGGTATATCAAGTCATGTTATTTTTTACAAATAACGGGTGAGCACATTTCGGCACATGCAGTCCTGAAATCTTAGTCAGAAATTTTCCATTATGTATCTTAGTATGTCTGGTGAAATCTTCGCAATTACTCTTGGATTTTTAATTTAAGTTCAGTGATAAAGTGTGGACGATCAATATACATCTTTCTCATTAGATAACTCTAAAGAAAATCTCTTTTTTTTAAAATGATATAGTTCACAGCGCTTTTACAGCAGCCATTGACACTCTATCAGTAAAACTGGTTTTACCATCTTTCCGGAACCATCTATTTTGTAGAAATCGAATTAATTCTTGCGTCAGTAATATTGTAATAATTTTGTAATTACATCATGGGCTACTCGTTACAGTAATTCTAAGGCGGTCAATGTTTCCTAAAGTTCTTACTAATATTCTGTACCCTTAATGCTTCAAATTTAATGTGGAACCAGTTTCTTCAAACTACTGAAATCACAACTTGATGGAGTGAGCAGTCGATAGCTGCTCATGAGAAGGAATGTTACACTAATAGCGAAATAGCCGTTGTACAGTTGTAGCACTCACGTCATTTTTGTAAAACGGTTTCAGAGCGAAAGCTCGATCTATATCGGACCACTACTCCACTTTGACAAATAGTCATGTATAACCTAACATTGTATCACTTAATTTTACCTTTTCACTCGAACGGCAAGTGAATAAACCTGCTTTTAAAAGTTCTCTCTCCATTGGCGCACCCGTTATAACAGATTTTTCGTTATGAACAAATCGTATATTGGTTACTTTCTCTAAACCTATATATTTTTTTGTAAAACATGCTGATATAATCACAATTTATGGCATACATAATATATAAGTTACACCATTGTTATATTGTGTCATTTAAAATTTTGTCACTCGTGTGTGTGACTCAATATTTATATTCGAATTATAATAATATAATTTAACCCTTTGCACTCAGAGATTTTTTCGCCTAATGTACCAGCAACTCGAATATATTTTTTAACAAAATAACAAATAAGAAAAAAATTGATAAATAAAATGATATGGCAGATAATTTGTTCATTCAAATGAAACTTCAAAAATACATTTATTAATTCATGTTGTATGCAAAAATAATGTTATTAATCGTTAAATTTACGATTGTTCTCTCAGAGAGGACAGTCGATTGGAAAGGGTTAACATTTTAAAGTTATATCATTATAATTAAACACAATGTGCACAAGCATGAAATAACACATATTTCAATAAAAATAAGAAGTCAACACAGGATTACCTTTTTATTTGTACAATACATTTACAAAAATGAACACATATTTTTTATGAGCGCAAGTGATTATTATTTATGTTTATAGTGCTATATTTTCGTAGTATCTAATACATAGTCTCAATGACATTTCCTACGAAGAATTTATATTGGCTGGTTTATGTTTTTGTTGCTTACAGTTTTTGATAAAAAAAGCATAATATTCATTATAATAATTAATTTATTTATTTCGGCTATAAAAATATAACCATTTTCTTTTGTAATTAACACACACACACACACATATATATATATATATATATATATATATATATATATATATATACAATATTTTTTTGCTATTTTCTATTAATTGAAATTATTTTTTCACTGAGAATTGTTTAACTGATCAAAACTGTCTGGCGTTCAGTTGCATTGTGTTGTCATATTGTAGCGTCCAGAAATTAGATTGTAGTTTGAGTCTGTGTAGTGTGCAAATTGAAAACTACATTACATACAATGCAAACGTGTTATCTCATATATGCTTTTAATTTAAATTTCTCTACATTATTGTGTCCAGCTCAAATGATTCACAAATGGTATGTTTGCTCTGTTTTGTGAACGAGTGTATTTTATTACTTTCATTGTTTACTTCCAACGCTGCAATTCACATATATTATTTCAAAACTGAATAACTAAACTTGCTTACAATTCAAATATGTATGAATAATATTCACTTATACTCATTTAAGTTTGTTAAACGTGTCATATTGAAAATGAAAAAATCTCTCTATTTTATTTTATCATACATAATACTAAGCAATGCACTTGTTCTGTTTAAAAAAATAAAATACTTAAATCTATAAAAAGATAATATTTTTATTATATATATACATATATATATATATATATATATATATATATATATGTGTGTGTGTGTATGTATATATGTATACATATATAAGATATATAAATATAAACATTTCTCGTCACTTTGTCCTGTATACAAAGTGACGAGAATCTATTGTGACGAAAAATGTTTACTTTGTCAGCTCATAGGTTTCAAGTGTAATTCATTAAATTTCGTTCTTAGGTATTTTTGATGTTTAAATATATTATGTTGTAAAAACTAATAAATTGTTTTTTCTTTCTGTGTTTATTTCTATTTTTCCATTAATATTGACGGGCTATATACTAGTATTAATCAATATAGATTTCAAGCTTAGATCAACTTTTCATTTCTTATGAAAGAAATTTATAAATCGAAAATTGAAATGTAACATATTAGTCTCATTTAAGATTGAATTATTAGACTTAACTGTAAGATAAAGCAAATTCAAAATTTAAATCAGGGATATTATCTCCATCATTATATTATATATATTTGTTTACTATATATTATATTTACATTTCTAAATATTGTTTTTGAAAAACTTGAACTTAGAAGAACTACATTTATGTATTTTATAAAATTCCATATGATTACCATTATGCAAAATGCAATTGCTCAATATGCATACTACTATTTCTCAATACGCGACCATATCCAATATATTTTTGTGATTTAGTCTACAAATATGTGTCTATCTAATTCATGATAATTCAGCCACTATAGAACACAAACATGATTTTTTTCAATGTAAAAATATTAGGTGTACAAATTAATTCAATGATTTTTTTATAGAAAATGAATATTTATGTACAAAAGAATGAAATACATATCAATTCTCAAAATATTCTATATTAGTTTGTATAATTTTACTCCATCTAGTAGACGAGTGACACATCCTTTCTCAAAAAAAGATGGCGGCTTTGAGTCGGTGAAGACGTCGATGCATTTTCGGACCTCTTTCACTGCTTTAAAATGGGTATCACACAGGTAATGTTGGAGCTAACAGGTGATAATCTGACGAGGCTAAGTCCGTCCAATACACCGTATAAAGGAGAAATTTTCAGCACAACGAATAAATAACTTCTTTGGTCTCTTTTGCGTCTTTCATTTGATCATCAGTGAATGGTTTTTTTCTCTCTAATTCATCACCAAACGAATGAGCATTTTTTGTTAACGCTCTAAGTTTACAGTTTAGCTAGATTCAAATAACTCATAATATACCGTACCCTTAATGTCTCACTGAATTAACAATCATACCTTTTGGTATGAATGTTTGTTTTTGGGAGTCAAGTCGATGGTTATCAAAAATTTTTGGCTATTAAAATTATCATACAAATCTCACTTTTGATCCTAGATTATGATTTTATGCAAAAATTCTTTCTTTTTAACTTTATAAGAGAGGATATAACCGTATTGTACCTTCTTTCATGTTTTTCGGGCTGAAATCATGTGGTATCCATCAGCCTAGTTTTTGAATTTTTTCCAGTCGAAGTAGACGATAGAAAATTGCTTCCTGAGTAACTTCAGGTTATTGAACAAGTTCTTGTTCAGTCTTAGTAAAGTTTTTACTTAACAGTTGCTCAAACTCCTCACTTTGAAATGGATGTTCTCGACCGAAAAGAACAAAATCGCCACTCTGAAACCTTTAAAACGATTTTTGCATGTTTTATACATTACGCCTTCCCCTAAATCTGAACAAATTTTTCCCTCTGCCTTGAAACGATTTGTTTCAACTAGTCAGTTACTTATTGGGATTTTAGGGCACTTTGACAGCTAAGGTTATTAACGCTCGCTTTTTTCAACTAGAATGCAAAAAGTATGCAATGACTAATATACTGCTTTTCGAATACGATCATGTTCACTTACTGTTTTGTAATGTTATACCAACTACTTTCCCAAGATATGTAGTACTTTTAAATTTTAAGGTTAGCACTTGAAAATCCCAAAACGACCAGATAATATTTTAATTTGAAAGAGAGGTATAACTGATTCAATTTATAAGCACCGAATTAATTCATACACTGAATATATTGAAGTGTGCTTCATACTAAAAACACATGTTTATTAAAAGGTCGAGAAATGGCAGAACACGGATTGAGAATTGTATATATACGGTGATAGGTTAAATATAAGAAAATAAATGATAATTCTTGCAACATTGTTGGCAGCAAAAGCATTGTTAATTAAAATTATGAAGGTCATTTATAAATTTTGTAATATTTGTTATGAAATTATTTGATTATATACCAAATTTAACTTTTACTATTAGATCTAGCTAATGATTTTCATTTCTACAATCATTTATTTTGTAATATAATGCCATCTACTTCAATATACTGAATTTTAAAATATTAACTTCAAACTATTAATTGTTCGTTTATATAAAAATATTTATAAATGTATTCTTGTGATTATACTCTTTATTTAAATAGAATATTAACACTTAGACTTATGGTTAATATGAATGCAGAAAAAATAATTTATAGCTATAATTTTTTATTCTTAATTATTAGCTTCGTACAATGTAAAGTTCGACTTGCTAAATGTTCTTGTTGACGTTGATAAAGTCTTGATAATTTTCTTTAATAATTAATGATATCTACTTTTTAAATTTTTTTTCATACCCTTCGTACACTAATGAGGTGATCATGTTAATGTTAAATGGCAATCGTGATTAAAAAACGAACAAATTATAAATTATTTATTTAACTGCTAACGTCCTTATAAAATGATATAAGAGGTAACATAAATTAACAGTCTTTCTATACATAATTCCATCGTGTAATTTCCATAAAACATTTTTTTTTATTTTTCTTATAAACCACCTCTTCGCAACGACACTTCCCTTAGTGTACTCTACAAGTAGCACGTTAACTATTCCCGATTATCAATGATTGGTTGATAGATATCGTGTGGCCTCAGTTCTGATTGGTTGACATCAGTCACATGTATGTAGCTCTCTCTAGGTGTAAAACAAAAGAGGTGTATATGATTTCAATGTCAAACTGATGATATTTATTCAAAATATTATATTCACTGAAGTTTTAGAATAAAAAAATTGTTACAAATTTAACTTTGTATTCAGTTGTTAATTTTTATAAACTTTTCTAATAAAAAAATTACGACGTACATTTTAAACAGATTATTTGCGCGTATAATTTGTAATTTTCTGTTATTTGTTAGAGGAGAGCGAGCTTCAGTGAGTGAAGTGCGAAGCACTCCCAGGGATCTGCGAGCATAGCGAGTAAGGACAGAGCCTCCTGGTAGTTAAAAATAATAAAATAAATCTTATTTTTGTAATGTTTTTGATGATAATACAGACAGGCAAGAGCGTGCCATTCATCAACACATGAAATGAATCTTTATCTTATATATGCAAATTATTTATTTTACTAACAATTCATCCACAATACGTTAAGTTACAGAAAAATCACTTTCTGTAAGTTTTCACTGTAACCATAAAAATATCGTCATCGAAACTCGCATAAAAAACAATCAGAAGTAATCATTTATCGAATATTTTTGATGAGAGAAATTTTCTGATAATTGCAAGAGCTCTATTTATTTTACTATTAAAACATTTTTAAACAAAATATATAATAGATGAATATTTGAACAATGCAAAAAAGTATATTTATATTAAAAAGTATATTTATTTTAAAGCTAAATATTTAACTGCATGAATGTCAGTAAAGTCAAATATTAAGATTTGCTTCAACTGTTCATCACTATTACTCGTCCTGTATATTACGCAAACTAAGAAAATTATTATCTGTGTTTATAAAGCCCTCAAACTATTTTAACATAAGTAAACTGTATCTCTATGATATACACACACACATACATATATATATATACATATACATAGAAAATGTCAGAGTAGTGAGATTGCTGATCGTTAAAATTTGACAATAGGGAACAATTTGACAATTTGAAAATAGGGAACCATCAGATCTCTCGTTGTTTGAAAACATATTTGTTGATCAAAAAACTTTAAGCTGCACACTGGAAAAATATAAAAAAACGTTTGGCTTGCGCATTATTCAGTGTCTATGTTTTTCTAAGCTGTAAGAAGAAGTCAGTTGTATAAACCTAATTATGTGCTGTTATTATGATGAGATATAAGGCAAACAGAGTGTCTTCACTTAAGTGTGTATATACCTTTTGAGCGATGAAAAAATCGATTTTTTAGAAATCACATATTCGAATAGTATTATCCCGAAAAAATATTTTCACTAAATTTTATTACAAAATTCGTTAAACTACCGGAGCTACAGCCAAAAATATCCTGGTGATCAGGAGTCTTGCTGCGTGGCGTCTTGCATAAATCGTGCGTGGCGTCTTGCTGTCGTGTCTATGTATAAATATGACTACCAGGCACTTCCACGGAATGTTTTTGAAGTGATAAAACTCATTTATAAAGAACTGAGTTCGGAAAGTCTAGTGAAGTTTTGGGTGGGTGGATTGGCACAAAATAAAAATGAAATTTTAAACTATTTGATATAGAAAATAGTACCAAAGGTAAACGGTCTACAGTGGTCTTTCCATAGTCGAAAATGCCATAAATATCACCGCTTGTGTATCCAACGAGGTATCAATGGCACTTTAAAAAATGATGCAAGTCGATTGTAGAAGATTTACACTAGAGTGGGCCGAGAAAAACGATTTCAGGAAGTCAAGTTTTGTCGAGTGCGCAGCGCAGAGAGCGATGAAGGAAGCCCGGTTAGCGCGCAAAGCTCAAAAAAAGTCGAAAGAAGATGCCTTTACCCGGACGAAAGATAAATTTTATGTTTCAGGCATCGAAAATAGCGTGTAAATTACTAGAAAAAGATCAATTCACTAAAAAATTTTATCGACATCTGATTTTAAAATCTACTTGAAACTTTGAACGCATTTTTCTTAAAAATAAGTTTTCGAAATCGATACCACAAATATCTCAGCAAATACTTGAATGATTTGCATAAAATTTGAAATAAATATTTTTTAGAGCATTATTTAGTTTTTTTCACGTACATCATTTCGATATTTGTATTATTCGATTTCTTATTAACAAAATAGTTATCCATTTCAGGGCCGAAATTTCATATTTTTTTCAAACAGCTGCCATTACTGAAAAAATGATTATTTAAACAAATGGCTGCATCATTAATTAATTTAGTCTATCTACTTTAATCTGCAATTAAAAAATTCTGATTCAGGTAACATCTCTTGTAAATACACCCGGTATCCCGGAATGCTACGTCGATACGTCACTTCAATAATGGGTTACCACTAGCACATGACGCAAAATGTGAAAAAATATTAAAATAATCTACAGTGTGTGGTCTTTAAAATGTATATTTTAATTTTGCAATAAAATATTATTTTCAATGTGAAAAAAATTAATGGATAGAGTCTATTTTTGATGTTCCAAAAGGTATATATGCCCTTAAAATAACATTGACAGGCTAACACTCGGGAAGCTATACGGATCTGATGTTAAATGATCAATCGTCTTAAATAGTACTGCAGTATTACATTCATGAACGCTCTCACTTCGCTATGGATTTAAATACTAATAAATTTATTTTTGAAACCAAAGAACGTTTTATTATTTGAAATATAACCAACGAAAATTACAACAACTTAGATTGAAAAACTATGCCTGGAAAGAGCTATGATTGTATTTTTAAAAAAATTAATAGCAACAAATTCTGAAAGGAAAGATTTCGAAACTATGAAAATGGTTTTTTATCCTTATAAAAAAATAAATATTTTACAAATTTATTACTCCATATCTATTATCTTTCTTTTTATTCGTTTAGTAGTTGGTAATTAACACCCATCTGGTGGTTATTACGTGTAAAAGTTAATAGGTATCTTTAAATTTAATCAATCATGATTTTGTTTCAAATTAAAATATTTTCTCGTCATTTTAGAATTTTGAAATGCCAACCACACATTTGAAAACACTGTATATCTTTCCCAAACAGTTAACAAAACTTCTTAAAACAGAACTGAAACATGATGGGGTCCGAGAAGTAGTATACTAGACATTACCTTCTCTTAGCATCCCAGTTGAAAAAAAATATAATAATTTTTTCATCCTTGTGAGGTGCTGTGATGCATAAAATGTGCAAAAAAAGCCCAAAATAACAGAAGATATCCGAAAATGTATTACGATTTCACCAAATTAAAGCTGCAGTCTTTTTTTCTACAAGGGATTCTTCAATTATCTGACAGATGAAGAAAAGCTATACATAGTAATGGGCTATATTTTGAAAATTGAAATATATTCCATTTTTTCGTAAACATTCATTTTCAACAAAGAAGGAACCAAATTTATTTGCACACCTAATACATTAATAGCTTTAATAAAATACAAAGAACATTTTCTTTTCAATAAAATGTATTATAAAGTATTAAGTACTGTTCTTTATTCCACAAACACTTCTAATAATGTCATTAATAATTGATTTTTGCAAAGTAAAAGAATAGTGTTATCCTGTAATGTTACAGTTGATTACAACATACTTAGAACCGAAAAATGTATTATTTAGTAGATTCATGTATTTATTGTTCATATAATATTGATATGCATTTTATAACCGCCGCAACCAGAAAAACGATAAAATAATCTCAGAGGTAGTTGTTTAGAGAGAGATTGTTAATTATTTATGAGGTATGCAAAGGTGGTAAATCGAATGTTAAAATGTAAATCATGTTAAATCGAAACATGAAGCTAAAAAGTGTGTGTAATGTATACACAGTTGTTATTTCTGCAAAAATAATAATAAACCAATTGAGACCATATATTTTTTAGAAAATACTGAAAGTAACAGTTCTTCACTAGTACAAGACACAATTATTAGTTTGATTTAAATATAAATTAAACAAAAATATTTGCACAGTTTGGTTTAAATGTAAATTAAACAAAAATAGATATTTGAATTCATCGGTATGTTCAAAATCGTATGAAATAATTAAAAACATTTATTACATTCCATTGACAAATATAAGGAGACTGATAATATCCCATGTAAGTTTGAATATTTTGTTTCGAAAAGAAAACAAGTAGAGTATAACATATTTTACGTTTCATAGTACACGTCTATCATTGTCGCTAAATTCTCTTTCACAAATAAAAATCATTTTCACCCTTAAAACAAACATGTTCCTGATCAAAAATATTTAATAAATTATTATTGGTTATTTTTTTGTTGCGTATGAGGATTTTTTTCTTTCCAGTTGGAAAGATGCACATAAACGATATTCAGATATGATCAATTCATCGAACATTTTTAAAAAGAAATATTTTTTGTGGGTTGTGGGTTGAAAAATGTAGTAATTTGTGAAAATGTTTCACGTTTGGTATATCGATAAAGAAAATTTGTTTTTTAGAGGAATTTTGACATAGAGAATAATGTTTACAATATATATATCAAGTTACCAAGAAAGTTCTGTCGTTTATAAATTGAGAAAAAACACTTGTGTATTTTATATAAAATAACTTTATTCATCAAAATATCCACCTTCGAATTGAACAACCCTTTCCCAGCGAGAAGATAATTTATAAATTCGATTTTTATAAAACTGATTATTTTTATTTTCAAAAAATGTAGACACCTTCATTTTTAATTCTTCTTCATTATTAAACTGTTTACCACGCATACGATTGTTCAAAGATAAAAATAGGCGATTAGCTGATGGAGATATGTTTGGAGAAGACGGGGAATAGGGGAGTTTCTCCCACCCTAAATTAATAATTTTTGTTTTGGTCTCTACAGCAACGTGTAATCGGGCGTTATCTCGTAAAAAAAACTTTTTTACGATTTACAAGTGCTGGATGTTTTTGTTGTAATGCATCGTGTACTCGTTGGAGTTGTTAACTATAAATGTTTTTTGTGCGGGTTTGACCCACTCATAGATATTCATGGTGAATAATTCCTTTTGAAGTACATCAAACACAGAGAAGAAGTTTTCTTGGTGTTAACTTTCCTTTAGGACTTTGTGGAACAGGATCACCTAATGAAAGCCAGTCGTGAGTACGTTTGTATTTGGAATACATAATACATTTTTCATCAGCGGTCAAAATTTAATTCAAAAAGTTCTCTGATTTTAGCCGTGAAATAAGAGATGTACAGATTGTAAGACACTGTAATTTGTTATTGGAAGTTAATTCGTGTGGTAACTATTTAGTTAATTTCCAACTCTTTTCTATTTTGTGTAAATTCTTCTGTATTGTTTCGTCACTTTGAACAATTCTGAAAGCTATGGACACGTTAAACTGTAATTTGTTTCAATCATTGTCTCCAATTCGTCGATATTTAAATTTGATGGTCTGCCTGATCTGGTCTCGTTTTTAATGTATTCATCCCCGGCAGAAATTTTTTTAAACCATCTCTGGGCCATGTTTGATATATTTGGCTTTTTTTCAAACGCAGTACAATTTTTTTAGCAGTTTCTGTAGCGTTAGACCCAAGATTAAATTCATAAAGCAAACATGCACGTACTACACTATTTTTCACAGAAATTTTTAGGGTTAGAATTATTTTGTAAATTAAAGTTAACAATTCGAGATTCATTCAAAAATAAGCAGTAAACACATACTTATATAACTGATAAACAATTCTTGGAATTTTATCTGATAACAAGTTTAAACAATTCTTGGAATTATTGTACGTTATAACAACGACAGAACTTTCTTGGTTACCTAACATATATATATATATATATATATATATATATATATATATATATATATATATAATTGTAACGATTAGATTGATAAATCTTCATTGTTGAGAATAGTTATTTCTTTTTTAATATAACATTTATGTGAATATTTTATGTAAATTTCTGTGAATATACATAAATTTAAATACAGCGTAGCAGATACGACAGATAAGATAAAAGTTGGGTTCGAATTTGAAATAAATATCAAATCTCATCTTCTCCATGAGTACAAAATGTGTGTATTTGTAAATACTCTACATATATAACAATATTTAATTTATTTATAGGATGTTTGGTCATTTAACTTCCGGATTGGCACAATGAAAAGAATAGCAATTTAATTAACAAGAAAAGTGTTTGATATTATTCAAAATAATATCCATTGACTTTAATACACTTACTGAAACGTTTTAAAGTTTTTTAAACAGTCGGAAAAAGCGTCCGAAGAAATTGCTTTCAATTCGGCAGTTACATTTTTCTTAATATCTTTTACATCACTAAATCATTTCTCTTTGAGAACAGTTTTCATTTTAGGAAAGAGAAAAAAGTCTGCTAGTGCCAATTCAGGTGAATAGGGGTGGGGGGTAGTGATCTCAACAGCGCCATGTTTCATGCGAAATGACTACACAATCAGTACAGAATGGACAGGTACATTATCAAGCAATAGGAACTAACTACTCTTTTCTCGAAATTGTGTTTGCAGTCATCTCTTCATCACTTCAATGTATAGTGTATTATTAACTATTTGTAGTTCAAGCACATTCACAGCCCATTCTTTATAGATTATACCCGGTTTATCGAAAATCTAATCAACATAGTTTTGATTCTGAATTTTTACAAACGAAACTTTTTAAGAGATGGTTATTATTTTTCAATCCTTGCATGTTCTGGCGTTCCATTTCATGATCGAACTGAAACACCAATGGTTCATCACTTGTGATGATGCAGTTAAGAAAATGTCCATTGTCTCTAAAAGTTTGAACGAAATCTACGGTAGATGCAACTTTTTTCTGTTTTCCCCATCTGTAAGATTGTTCTGGAAAGATGTTCAGATTTGTACAGATCTTCCTCCTTCCAAAATTTTCATGTAAAATTTGTCTAATCGTCTCATTATTAATGTTTAACTCATCTGCTATCATTCGAAGGATGTCATTCGTTGATCAATTTCATGAACATTACAATCGAATTTACATTTCAAGTGATCGATGGACGCCCGGTTCTAGTGTCATGTGAAACAAGCTCATGTTCATTTTTGAAACATTTAAACTATTTAAACGCACTAGAGTACGACTTAAGAAGTTATCATAGTACGCAGTTTTTAACATTTCATAAGTTTTTGTTGCAGTTTTCCTTGATTTACAGCAAAATTTATTATTCGCTCGTTTCTCCATGACTGACAGATACATAATGTATTCGCTAGCTTACTGTCCAAAAATAGCTGTTCGGTCTTTATTTAATGACCTTTTATCGATAAAACTGTGAACTGCTATGTTATTTTACTTTTGGTTTCATTTCAGATGACTCCAGAGCTGCAGCGCCAATCCGGGAATTAAATATCCAAAGTTCGTATCTATCTTATATGTTACCAGTAGTCGGTCAAGCGGGTGTTAAACCTGGCGGCCGTTATTTCCAAATGTTGAATTTATTTTAAAAATAATTTTTGACTACTTTTATTTCAAATGCATCAGGAGAAAGCTTGTTCTCGGCGTTAAAAATAATGAAGAACTATCTTCGAAATCCAATGTCACAGGAAAAATTAACTAGTATGGACCTTTTTTTATATAGAACAGAAAGTATAAGAAAATCGATAATTTGAAAATAATTGATGTTTGCTCGACAAAAATCAAGAAAAATGTTTATTTAATTTCTTCAATCCCAATGGAATGTACAGTTTCAATACAGACTTGAATATTTTTGTTTCTTTCTTTTTCTGAAAAATAACTCAGAATATTTTATTTTGATATAATTTATATATTAGGTTGGTGCATTTGATTTTTTCCATGACTATTTTAAGAGGTTATATCAAATAATATTAAAGAATGAAAACAACAGATTTATAAATAGAAACAATTTTTTTCATTGATGTATCACATGAGTAACAAATGATAAAGTTAACTAGAAAAATCGGTGACAAATTTAAAATGATAAAAACCGCCATTACTTTTGCACAAACCTAAGATTTATAAATTATATCTATTTATAAGATTAATAAAGTTATAGATATGAAGAAAAATATTATGAAATATATTTCTACACAAAGCCTTTTTTTGGTCGGTAAATAAATTTTGGAGGCCTCGAAAATTTTACTGCCAACGGCCAAACTGCTTTATTCCTCCCCTGCCTGTAACAACTTAGTTTTTTAGTAAAATGGTAATTAATTATATATTAACATTACATTTCGCATTAACATTATAGTTCAATTTGTTTTCAGACAATAGATATTTAGGAAAAAATATTTTTTATTTTAATCTTCTTATCATTAATTTTGAAAGAAATCACTCGTCCAATATTTATCGCGTCTATTCTTTACACTCATAAAGTCCATTGAGCTATTTGTCCTTGTAAGGAATTCATAAGGTATGTTTAATCGTTTTAGTTAATTCCTTAATAATAAAACTGTATCTTCCCATTGAACGAACCAATGATAACAGTTAACTAAAAATGAAAAAATTTAAATATTTCTTTTATGAGGAATAGTTAGTATTTCTGATGATAGGTGGCAGCGTGAACATGTTAGTCCTAGTTAAAGTTTATAATTGAAATAGTTTTTAAATAGTATTTGAAATTAAATCAAAAATAGTTTTCTTATGAATATCATGATTAATAAGCCAAAAAACGTACGTAGACTAAGATTTTAGTATCTGTTTCTCCAAAATTTGTAAAGAATTTTCACAATTATTGTACAGTTCTAATACCCATTCAGTCTGTTAGATATTTATCCATAACTCTTTAAATGAACACAAAAGTATAAACATTAAGAAATATTATTTCCCTTAATCCAATTCTCAAAGTAGTAATTTTTTTTTCTGTTACTAATTGTAAATGTATTATCAAAGTCATGCTTACTTTGCTATAATTCCTATTTTATAAAAAAAAATATTTTTACTCATATATGCCCATAACATTGGTATATGCCAAGGCTGCTAATTCAATAATAGATAATAAATCATCAATTTTATGTGAATAATAAGGGACGACAAACAGTGTGTTAATAAAATGAGTTTATAAACTTGAGATTGAATTTAATTAAATTGAAATAAGTTTATGATACGTTATAAATACAGCAAAATATGTTTATATCTACCTTTTAAATTTAATTGATGTCAGAAAATTATAATAAATATACACAATAAAACAAAAATGGTAAATGCTCTAAATTTTAAACTATAGAATCCATTTTGGTTAGAAAACGAGCTTCATTGTGTCATAGAATTCATGTTTATTCGTTAAATTTTTGTTACATCAATATATTTAATTTTTTTATAAAAATAAAAAGTAGTATAATATATAAGGACATGTTTTAATACTCATTTTTTTAGAAAGCATATACAATAACATTTTACTTTAAAAATAAAATAAGCAGATTATAAGATCATACAATGAAAACTCGAGTCATATTTAATTCATCTAAATAATTATTCCTTATTAATAATTTATACTTCAGTTGATTATACGCAATGCGAAAATGAGTATAAAATATTTTTAGACTTTAATATTTATTTCGAGATATAACATAAAAAGTATTATTTAATGCTAGTACTGAAATCATTTTAAAAATCGCTTTAAAAATATTTAAAAAAAATCACGTACTGAAATAAGTTATTCACAAACTCAATTAAATACATATTCATACATCTAGAATAACAATGTAATTTAATCTCGTATGATGGATTCATACACCGTATATTTTGAAATTAGTAATATTTATGAACTCTTAAATCTTCTGTTATACCGATCCACCTTTTACTAATCCTCCGTTCAAAATAATAGAGTGATTCTATTTACGCTTCCACATGGAAGTATTAAAAAGGGACGCAAGGGTTAAGAAAAGACATGTTTTTTTATTTAGTATTTTATTTCAATCGAACCTAAAATACTAATTGGTGGAGAACATGTTATTTTTTAAATTTGTCCGTTTATTTTAACACTTTCGTGTATAAGCCTAAGTTGAATCACCTATATAAAATCATAGTATTCATTGATTTATTTTTTATAATATTGTATTTCAGTTACTAAAATATTTTATTAAATTTATAATAAATATTTTGTAATATAAAATTATGTATATCTGTATATATATATATATATAAATTTCATTTGTTATAAATTTGATTATTTCAATATTTGAAAATAACTTCTTTGAACAAAAATTTTCTTAAAAATCTGTAATCAACTATTGTTATTAAGAATTAGTCAACTTTTTAACTTTTGTATAATAAAAAGAATTAAGGACTGTAATAGGTATAGTTTCTACAGTGTCTTTTATTAATTTATAAATTAAAAGGGACATATATAAAAAATACAGATAATTTTGATCTGGAATACTTTCCTACAGTATAAATAAGTAACCGTATTAGCCCGAATATAAGATGATCCCTGTTATAAAACGAGTCCCACTTTTTATCAAAGAAATTAAGAAAAAAGAATTTTTTACAACCCTGTTATGAGACGACACGCAGTTTTTCCCAATGAAAATAATAACAAATCTTGATTTACATTTGAATAGAAAGTAATACTTGGAAAAATAAGGAGGGTCCGGCTCTTGCTCACTGTACTTGCCAACCCTCGAAGGGATTCGTCTTCCGCTCGTTGCTATCCTAACAAATAACATATATTAACAAATTATACACACAAATAATTTGCATAAAATGTAAGTCGTAAAATTTTTATTGGAAAAGTTTATAAAAATTAATATAAACTCGAAATACATTATTAAAATATGTAACATTTTTTTCTTAAAGTTTCAGTGAATTTAATATTTTGAAAAAAATTCTTATCAGTTTTACACTAAAATCGTACATCCTCTTGTTGTACACCGTGAAACAGAACGCGGATCATATGATTGATATCAACCAATCAGATAATGAATAAAACACACGCAATAACGGTGGGACATTTTTTTAGTTATAAAGAGATTATACAACTACATATTTAAAACTCGACTCTTTGTTGTTTAAAACACTTACAGTGGTATGTCAGCCTGAACTTCTGAAGATCTGACCGCAAGACAATTTTTATTTTTTAATGAAAATCTATGGAAAAAATCTCTTGTCTTATATTCGGGATAATAGGGGACTTATTTTCGTAAACTAAATAAAAGTACCCTTAATTATTTAATTACTTCTTTTGTCTTGGTTTATTGAATACTTAAAACTATAATGTCTTTTTAGGTAGATCAAAAGATGGATTTTTATAAAACCAGTATCAGGTAGACAAAATGTAACCCGTTTTTAAAAAATAAATATTAGAAATAATCATTATATTTATAACAAGCACATTTTATATATGAATATAATAATATGAAGGTCGTACGAACAATAGACTTTGAATAAGCATTATTAAGTGGTAAATATATCACACACACATAATTTAATATATTTATTGTCTTTTCATTATATGTGTTTTTTTTTTCAAATATTTTTATTCTAGAATACAATCTATATTCAATCTGTATTTTTTAAGCTTTAAATTTTATTTATTGAAATTGCATGATATCTTTATTGACTTTTTTATTCGTGGGTTATAATAGTGAACATAAATGTCATTGTTGGATGTTAATCGTTAAAAATATGACTTTTTAGCTACATATATGTATAAAGACCAGCACATAATACACTTTGATATAACAATACTTTAGAATTTCAATAAATTTTGTTAACTTCAACTTTGTACACGATTTTTTAAATATAACAAATAGGACCACAAGAATTCCTTTGTAATTAATTTTGAGTTTTCCTCAGATTATTTTACTTGAACATACATTTTTAACCAATATTTTCACTGCATCGCATCGTAATCTAGATTGCATAATTGGTGGACAATGACAAAGCAGTTACTTCTTTATTTCAAACATTGGTTTCAAGCATATTAAAGCACAGTCACTCTCACAAGCATTGGAAGTTATATATGCGTGTATTTATTTTATAAAAATTCATATACATAATTTCTTTTAGATAATAAATATATTAATTTTAAAATGTATACTTTAAGACATAACAGGTTATAAGTTTTAACGGTACTTAAAAAAATTATATAACTGAACTAACAGGAATGAAAAAGTCCACATCTTATTTGTATAAAATTGTTTGTATTACTTAACACTAATAATATTTTTTCAAAATATTTAATCTGGTAAATATTTGAAATAATGATGCAAAACACTGTTTTTCATTTCGATGAAGCAGAATTAATTTTATTTAATTCATCCGTCCAGTGGTCAACTAAGTCCTGATAATTTTAAAAATTGTGTGTTCTATCATTAGTTTTCAGTTGATTCTCCTCACCATAGTTCACTTTCTTCAAATATCAAAATTCAAATAACACAAATTCATAAAATCAAAATGGCCAACAATCAAAATTTTGTAATCTTACCGTTGAAACATTCTGTACTTAAATATATTTTTTGTCTCACAATTAATCGTTATTCTATATTTAGCAAATATTTTCGTTCGTCTTATCTGCAAAAGGAGAACCATAGTTGTATTTTTTTTTAAAAAAGTAAATATATTACATATATATATATATATATATATATATATATATATATATATACATAATGCATGCATGTATGTGTTTATACATATGAAATGTGTGTATATGAGAGAGAGACTCTAAAGAATCATTTAGAAAAGTGAAACATACTCAGCAATATTACAGAAAGAAATCTGGAAGAATAAATTTTATTCTTTCTTACACCATTAACAAAAATTCAACTTCGATGCATATTTTTTTACAATTTTCCGTTAATTGTTTATTTCTCTATTTCTCTTAACTTTAAAGGTAATTTGTTTCTCATATGGATTCTTTGAATAAGAATATATTTTTTTTCATTTAGAATTCTTAATATTATCTTTTATTCTATCGAACAAATATTTGTTCTATTCTATTCTTTCTTTTAATATTTGTATATATATATATATATACATATGTATATATATACACATGTATATATATATATATAAATATATATATATATATATATTTATATATACATGCATATGTACAAAATGTATAAAGTTAACAAAGGGAAATGAATAGAAAAAGATCTTTATACTCATAATATACGCTTACTCATTCGCAAGTCATTACATACGGCACACGCTTTGTCTACAAAACAATTTTTTACACATAAGAAATAAATAACTTTTTTTTACCTATAATGATTAACTATAAATCACGTATTAAAGAATAATTAAAATAAATAGTTTAATATTATTTAACGGTTGTAAATCATATTGAACGTTTTGTTATTGCACTGTTGCCAACGAAATGTTTCATCGATGCCCCGGCCAAATCACATACTACACTCTTTTAAATATGATAAAATCTTTGGAAAACTGTCGACACAAATGCTGATAAATATTGAAAGTTGTTCCATATACACAATATAGTAACAAGAGGCAACATTTTTTCCATAAAAAGAAACATTTTTTGTTACAAAACGTCCAGAAAATAATTATTTTATTAATCTATTATATTATTAATAGCATAAAGTGTGAGTATAAATATATATATATATACATATATGTATACATATATATATATATGTACTCACACTTATATGACACATGTATATTAATGTATCAGTTATTCTAAAGGACGAAGTTTGAGGTTAATATCCATAATAATAAATATATATTCATATTAGCATATATATATATATATATATATATATATATATATATATATATATATATACATATATATATATATATATGTCCGTATACTTGTTTTTAAATAGAAATCTGAAAAAAAGCAATATTAAATTTAGATTTTGCCTATCTTACTGAAAATATAAAATATTTTAATGAAATATATATACATATATATATATATATATATATATATATATAAATATATATATATATATATACATATATATATATGTATATATATATATATATATATATATATATATAAGTATATATATATATATAACAGGTGGGCTGAAAAATTCGTAGGCTGACACATAAATGGCGCTACTAGTAACAAATCCATATGATTTTTAGTTAGCCCTAACCTTCAAACGACGCGTGTATAAATTTGACAGCTGTTGCACTATTAGTATCTGAGTTATAGCATTTTTAGTGAAAGAACTTTTGTTACCTTGAAAAAATAGATAAAAAGGAATTTCGTGTGTTAATAAAGCATTGCTTTTTGGCGAAAAAAAATACTGTTGAAGCCAAGGCTTGGCTTAATAAACATTATTCGGACTCTGCACCAGGAAAATCAACCGTAGAGAAGTGGTATGCTAAATTTAAACGAGGCGAAATGAGCACCGAGGACGATGCACGCAGTGGACGCCCCAAAGAGGCTGTTACCGACGAAAACATCAAAAAAGTCCACAAAATAATTTTTGATAACCGTAAAGTGAAGTTGATTGAGATAGCTGAGACCCTAAAGATATCAAAGGAACGTGTTGGTCATATCGTGCATGAATATTTGGATATGCGAAAGCTCTGTTCAAAGTGGGTGCCGCGCGAGCTCACAATCGACCAAAAACAACAACGAATCGATGATTCTAAGGAGTCTTTGGAGCTGTTCAATCGTAATAAATCCGAATTTTTGCGTCGATATGTGACGATGGATGAAACATGGCTCCATCATTTCACACCGGAGTCCAATCGACAGTCAGCCGAGTGGACTGCACGTGATGAACCGACTCCAAAGCGTGGAAAGACGCAAAAGTCGGCTGGAAAGGTTCTGGCATCAGTATTCTGGGATACTCATGGTATAATATTCATTGACTATCTTAAAAAGGGAAAAACCATAAACAGCGACTATTACGTAGCGTTATTGGAGCGTTTAAAAGACGAAATCGCGAAAAGCGGCCTCATTTGAAGAAGAAGAAAGTGCTGTTTCATCAAGACAATGCACCGTGTCACAAATCAATGAAATCGATGGCGAAATTGCAAGAATTGGGCTTCGAATTGCTTCCGCATCCACCGTACTCTCCAGATCTGGCCCCCAGCGACTTTTTTCTGTTCTCAGACCTCAAGAGGATGCTCGCTGGATGGAAATTTTGATCCGATGAAGAGGTAATCGCCGAAACTGAAGCCTAACTAAAGTTCTTTCACTAAAAATGCTATAACTCAGATACTAATAGTGCAACAGCTGTCAAATTTATACACGCGTCTTTTGAAGGTTAGGGCTAACTAGAAATCATATGGATTTGATACTAGTAGCGCCATTTATGTGTCAGCCTACGAACTTTTCAGCCCACCTGTTATATATATCAGCAGCAGCAGCCTTTATCTATCCACTGCTGGATAAAGACCTCTTCTTATTTCTCAATAATTTTTAAATAAAACACTATTAATTATTTTTTATTGATCGTAAATTTAACTTGTGGCATTAAGTATGAAAAATGATCTCAGCCAAATGGCCCGTTCTAGATGCACTGTACATACAGGCTTTATCAATCACATTTTTTATGAATTTTCTGTATATTTCTGGTGTTACTGAACGAATTATTCTTGAATCTTGTCCTTAAGCTGTTGAATTGTTACTAGATTGTTATCGTAGACTCTTTCCTTCAAGTAGCGTTAAAGAAACAACCTAGTGTATTTAAATTAGGCGAACGGGGTAGTCAATCGATGTCACCAAATTTTGAAATTATTCGATCAGAAAATACATCGAGCAAAATTTGCATAATAGCGAGTCCAGTGGGATGTAGCACCGTCCTGTTGATATCACATGTACTGTAGAAGTTGTTCATTAATTTCAGATGCAGAGAAGTTTTGGAGCATGCCAAACTATCGTTCACCAATGACAGCAACAAAATTTCAATCAATATTTAAAAAAAATGGTTCAGTGATGTCATCAGGCTCAACTCCACACTAAACAGTCGACGAGGGTGAATAGGTGATTTTATATGGATATATATTCTTATGGATATGTTTTCGGTTTTCCGATCCCCATAACGGATGTTTTGTTTGTTTACATAACAACGTATGTCGAAATTGTTTTATCACTCATGAATAATCTTTCAAAACAATCGGGGTCGTCAATACTAAGCTGTAACATATTATTACTCCATTATCGATGGCGTTCGCAATCATCTTTCCTTAAAATTGACCATACAGTATGAGTTGAAATGCATGTTTTTTGTGCACATCATTTAACGGAGATGTTTGAATTTTCACCAACACTTTCCCCTACAGCATAAATATTTTGTGACTTAGTGCTATACGAGCTCTACGAGGGTTCCGTAAATCTTGCACTGTATACCGCGGTTCAAAATTTTTTATTACACGCTGTATTATTAACTTTCCAGGAACATGATGTGCATCAAAATAATCATGTAATTTTCTTTGAGTATTAGTAATTGATGATCCATTTTGATAAAATGTTTTAATAACCGTTATACGTTGCTGCGACGACAAAATCTGTATAATGAATTGCTTGCATCCGAAGTTTCCACTGTTCAGTTACAACCGGCATCTACACAACAAACAAAAATGGCGGCAAAAAAAACTCATTCAAACACCCTGCACATATACATAATAGTTAATGTGGCATAAATATGTCCCAAGTACGTTTTTATGACTCTGATAATAAAAGTACAAACGTATCTTAATATCACTCATTTTAGATTTACTGTACTTGCGTAATTCGACCAATTTTCAAGAATGTTCAAATATTTTCAAATGACTGAAATCTTTATATATATATATATATATATATATATATATACATATATATATATATATATATATATATATATATATATATATATATATAATGATTCACTTTAGGCTTCCACATGAAAGTATTCAAACACGTAAAAATTAAAAAAAACTCATTTTATATTTTATTTAGTATTTTAGTTAAATTCAATACTAAGATACAATTGAACTAAAACACTTAATAACAAAAAACACGATTTTTTTTAATATTTGAATTTTCTTTTTATACTTTAAAAATAACACTTAATACGCTATGATTGAAATTGACTTTGTAAATAACTTTTAATAATTTTAATAATATTTATTAGCAAAATTTGAACAAACAATGAACAAAGGAAATGAAAACGATTAAGTCGAATTTTTAAATAGTTTTGTAATTTTTCAAAACGGCATGCTCATATAAAATACATTCAATTCCATCTTGTATTATGCTATTATGTATAATTGCTTTAATTGAAGATTTCATTTGGAAAAACATGGAGTTTTCTAACGTTATATTTGCGCTATAAATTTGAAAAAGGAAAATGTTAGTTTGTAATTTTCCCTTTAATTCAAGAATAAAAACGTACATGTGCAGAATTTTGCCGCACACATTTAATCGTAATGACAGCATAATTTTCCAATTTATTACACAATAATAAATAAACAAATGTCCACGATTCTTGTTACTCTATAAACTGTCAATTCGTAAAATTATATTTTAAGAAGGAAGTTGATAGAGCAAATGGGTTTCAATGCCTGCAATAATTTGCAAAATCCCATCAAAATTGAAAAAAAGAGAAAAATGTTAGAAACATTTTTTTGAAAAAAATGTTTCTATCCTGTAAATGAAATCCCTTGTAATAGCAAATCTCTGTTTGAAAACTAAATACTTCACTAATGATTAAATTTAATTTATGTATTATATATTTTCTATAATAAAATCATTTTATCAAAACCTTGTTTAGATGCCTTTCTGTTAAGTGGTACTTTATTCATATATATATATATATATATATATATATATATATATATATATATATATATATATATATATATATATATAAAAGTAATACGATTTATCGTATCCCTTTTAAAATCTATTTTCATGCTATATGAATACTGCGCATGCCTGTGTAGAACAAGACGACTGACCGCGGCAGCTGATGAGAGATGGAAAGAGATAGAGAAGCCACGCGGAGCATGATACTTATTCAATAACAATCGTTTGACCAAATTGTAATTGTTTAAAATAAATCATTGTGAAATAATAGCTTTTAATATCGTTTCTTGTTTTACAGGTGAGCATTTATTATAGATAAACTATAATTTCTATGTGTAAATATGTAAATAATAAAAATCTTGTTTTACAGTGAAACACAGTTTAGTTATTATTTCATCAACAATATAAGTTATATAATAAAAGATTAATAAACACATTATATATATATATATATATATATATATATATATATATATATATATACGTGGGTCGTTTGATAAGTATGATAAAAAAAGCAAGTTATACAGAGTCTTTTAGAAAAAATCGATTTTATTTCTTAACACAATTTCCGTTGAAGGATATACACTTAATCCAGCGAGTCTGTAAAATACGCATTGCCAGCGGCAACTACATCCTCATTCGACGAGACTCTTTCCACCGGACCAAATTTTCAAGTTTGAGCCGAGGAAGAATTCGCACGGGGCCAAGTCTGGAGAATAGGGTGTTGTTTTATATATATATATATATATATATATATATATATATATATATATACATATAGCTATAAAAAACTTTTAGTCTCCGTACCTGTCTCCGACAGATTATCATTTTCTAAACATTTGAGTAATTTTCTGCGAGACAAGGTTTTCAAAGATCAAGCATTCCCTCAAAGCGCTTTCGATGAATTCATGAATTCCAGGACTCCAGAAGTCTATTTTGAAGGAATAAACAAACTTGTTTTCCGTTGGGAGAAATATGTTCAGGTGAATTGTCATAATTTTGATTAACAAATATAATTTTTGATACATGATTTTTAACTGATATATGCGTCCTTATATCCGCGTAAAAATATATATAATACGTAAAAATCGCAATTATTTTTGCACCAACTTAATATATATATATATATATATATATATATATATATATTAAATACACACACACATATATATATATATATATATATATATATATATATATATATATAATATATATATTTAAATTTTTAAAATGCAAATATAGGATCCCACCTACAGTGTATGCACATCGAAATACCTACATCTGTTTCACATACGCATGCACGTATTGAACGTTATTAGCTAAGCAACACAGGAGCGTGCGCGAGCTGTCAGTTTCGTAAAACAAATGTAAATTATTTATGTTAATTGTGAATGTAATTGATTCATATCTACTAAAACATAAATATAATTTATAAGAAAAACAAGCATTAAAATTAATAGGCATTTTTAAGTGAAAGCAATGACAAACAATATTTCACCGATTGTGCGAACAAAACAAGGTTATGTTGAAGGAAGATCTTCAACTGACTGTCGTGATCGGACATTTTTCTGTTTCCAAGGGATACCGTACGCGCAACCACCTGTTGGACATTTGCGGTTTAAAGTGAGTTTTTTCTCTTTTTATTTTACATTTTTTCGCTTTTTATATTGTGAATACGTTAATAACGCACTATGTCCGTGGTTGTTAAATTTGTGTCAATGGTTTTTAGCCCGAATGAAAATACTTTCAAATATTTTTCATATTTACAATGATTATGATTTTTTTATTTTAGTATTTTCTCTATAGTAACAATTTATAATATGATCAGTATCATGAAACATTTTAGTTCAAATATAATAATAAACATAGTCATAATATATTTAGACCGATAATGCGAACGTAAGTATGTACAAAAAGGTCAAACAAAAGCAAAACAACTTTAGTTTTTGTCTAGCCTTGTTTATAGCCTGTAAGGTTATATATATAAATATATATATATATATATATATATATATATATACACACACACACACACACACACACACATATATATATATATATATATATATATATATATATATATATATATATATAAATAGATAAATTCATAGATAACTACACTCACATTTATGATTAAATATAATTGCTTATTAAAATTTTAATATTTACAACGTAATTGAAATCATGTCAGGGTTATAAGTATGCCATCAAATAGTGAGATTTAATAAATAATAATTATCCTCGTAAGAATATTTTACAATGATTAATATCTGTTTATCTATCTATTTATTTGTCTAGGTATGTATATATATATATATATATATATATATATATATATATATATATATATATATAATATACAGTCGTATGCATGAAAATAGCAATGAGGTGATCGATTTTCACATTTCAAAAATTTAGCTTTAAATTAATTTTAAATTATAGTTCCATCTCTTATCAATAATATCCTTTAAATATTGAATTAATATTAAGTTGGTTACACTGTGGGTTTACTGTCTTACTTTGGAAGCTTTGAAGTTAAAGTTTATACTGAATATTTTACTTGTATAACAAAATAGCAGTCTTTCTCTCTAGTTAAATTTTGGTGTTACATTTCAAATAATTTTAATCTTTTTCTACATTCGTAAAGATAACAGATTTAAAATATTGGTTTATGTAAAATGCTGATAATAATAATATTGCTGATTTTCTTTTTCTAAATTAGCAAAAATTGGTCAAAAAAAGACTATATATCGAAGATGAGATCTATAATAAAAAAAAATAATTTATGAAGGAAAAACATACTAGTTTATACAGGATATATTAGAAAGTTCTGTGAAAATGATCAAATGTTATAAAATGGAAAAAGGACCAGAAAAACGGGAAGGGAAGAAAAAACATCTTCGTTAAAAGACCAGGATATCGTTAAAAGACCAGGAATTTAAGATCTCTTGTTAAATAAATCAAGAATTAAATCTTTCAATTTGCACTTCCTCAATTAGAAAGCTTATTAATACTAATTTAAAAACTAGATCTATAAGCGAGGTTTCGTTATTGAATTGCAGACAAATGAAGGAGAAGTTCATGTTTGCTAACGAATGAAAAATTGTCTTCCAGAAAACGGCATAATATGTTATGGTCTGATGAATCAAAAATCTTATTATATAATTCTAATCTATGCCAGCAATATTTCCTAAAACGTCCACGTTTTCAATTTAATCCTCAATATACTATTAAGAGCATTAAACATAGAGGATGTAGCATTATAGTTCGAATTTGCTTTTCGTGGTATGGCGTTGGTCCTATTTTCTGGATCAAAGACAAAATAAATGCCGATATTTATTTGCATATACGAAAGAATATCATGCTTCCATTTTCGGAAAATGTGATGCCTCTAAAACGGACTTTTATGCAAGACAATGATCCAAAATGTACTTCTAGAAAATCACAAATTTGGTTTCGCAAAAATAAAATGATCGTTATGGCCTGGCCGCCGCAATCCCAGACTTAAATCCATTTGAACACATGTCGATAGATGTGAAAAAAAATATTTTTTAAGCAAAGCCTCAGAACAAGCACCAATTATGAGGAACCATTCTCTCAGCCTTGTCAGCGATTGCAGTTGAAAGATGCCAGTAATTAATCGATTCAATGCCCCGTAGATGCCAAGCAGTTATATAAAATAAGGGTTATAGCACTATACGTATATTAATTACGTTTGCAAGTAATTATTCTTATATAATTTTTCGCCAGTTTTTTTATTTTCATTTTAATTAAACTCTTATTTTAACGAACAGTGCAATTCAGAATGTTTATGTAAATGATTTATTTTAAATTATTGTAGAGCAGAATTTGTATTTGATTTGATTTTAAATAAATTATCATGTAGCAAGTATAAATTATCCGGAAATAAAATCGTTTTGTGTATTCATAGATATGTTAGTAGATTGGTCTAGTAGATTGTTTCATAGATATTTTAATCATTTTTTTTAAATTTTTTTTCCATTTCGAATATTTATGTGTATATAACTATACACACACACACACACACATATATATATATATATATATATATATATATATATATATATATAAACAATTGAAATTTTGATAAACTTACAGACATTTATTATCAACTATAGGCTCATCTTTTTTTAAATATTTTTATGAGCAAAAATTAAATAATGTTGCGTTTTTGATATAAATTGTTTACTTACATAAAAAGTAAACAGTACTTTTCACGAGAACCATTGTATTTTATAACTACTCTAATACATTAAATAGCATTTACTTTGTCTTTATCCATTATACATGCACCAACTAAAAGTATCAACAAATTTCAGATAAAACTAGTTAATATTCACATACAATTTGTTTACTTATTTACACTTAAAGACGATATATATATATATATATATATATATATATATATATATATATATATATATATATGTATATATCTAGACCATGATATCTAATTTATTTTCAACATTCTGTTTCGTTGTGGGATACAATGCTACCAAAATCATTCTCTGTATAATAATTTTAAACCGACTTATGAGGTCTTGCTCAAACTCCATGTAATCCTTACTGATATTACTGACAGTACAATACAGTTGCATTTGTGAATATATATATATATATATACGAGGTCAGACAATTAAGTAATGCGACCGATTTTTTTCTCGGCTTGTGGTAACACTGCGAACCTGTAACTCCGCCACCGTAATAGCAGATCCCTACTCTCTCGATTGAGACCTTGACCACCCTCGTACGATCATTTCTTCGCCAGCTGTTTAGTGTTTTGTAACAACGCGCGAGTAGTGCATGTCCGAATGAACATCGCTCAAGATTGTCTCGAGCAGGTTGAAAGTGATCCTACTCTTCTCGATCGAGTTATTACTGGTGATGAAAGTTGGTTTTTTTAATATGACCCCGAAACTAAACGACAAAGCCAACAGTGGCTGTCCCCTGGAGCATTAAGGCCAAAGAAGGCGAGAATGAGCAAGTCCAAAGTGAAAACCATGTTGATTTGCTTCTTCGACAGCAAAGGGGTGGTTCACAAAGAATTCGTACCACCTGGACAAACCGTAAATTAAGTATTCTACGGCAATGCGCTCGAAAAATTACGAAAAAGGGTGCTCAGAGTGCGTCCAGAGATCGCGAAGACTTGGGTTCTACATCACGACAATGCTCCCTGTCACAGTGCGTTCAATGTCTCTCAGTTTTTGGCGTCTAAAGGCATCGCAACGTTACCACAACCGCCCTATTCACCGGACATGTCACCCTGCGACTTTTTCCTATTCCCCCATATAAAAAAATTCGTCAAAGGTCGACATTTTGACTCCGTTGAAGATATCCAAGAATCTGTGACGAGGGTACTCGGAGAGGTCCCACAAGAAGTGTTCCAGAATTGTTACGAAAACTGGAAAACTCGCTGGAATAAGTGTATAGATGCGGGAGGGGACTACTTTGAAGGGGATCGCAGCGATGTACCTTAATTTCTTAAATATACTCGATTTTTGAATTTTGTCGCATTACTTAATTGTCTGACCTCATGTATACATATATATATATATATATATATATATATATATATATATATATATATATATATATATATATGTATATGTATATGTATATATATATATATATATATATATATATATATATATATATTTGTAATTTTATCATAAATCATTCTAGAAAATCGTATTCTCTGTATAACGATTGCATTGTTTGTAACATTATATATAAAAACTAAAAATGCAAATCTTAAAGTAACAATGATATATAAATAAAATAACAATAAAATGTATATAGAAATAGTAAATGAATATAAAAGCAATTTGTCAGATTATACTTGTAATATATTATATCTTGATATAACTATAAAAATATACTTGAACAATATTTCAAGTGTGCTTATGAATATATTCACTTGTATATTAGATTAGAAAAAGATATTAATGAAAATACTTCAGTATCCTATTATTACTATATATTTATTACATATATGAATATGATAGACTGATAATACCATATAAAGGTGTTCATTTGAGCTTCCACATGAAAGTATTAAAAAAACGCAAAAACGAAAAAATCATTTTCTTTTTTGTTTAATATATATATATATATATATATATATATATATATATATATTTATATATATATATATATATATATATATATATATATATATATATACACATGTATATAACATGTACATACACATGTATATGTGTCTTAATATACACCACAAAATATTTATTTAAGACAGAAAGTTAGGTTCGAGTTGTTGAATTGAAGTCAATGAAGTTGTTGATATGTCAAATCTCGATCGCTCATCAATCTACAAAATGTGTTCTTTTTTGCATACTGTTCATCTTGTAAGTATTTAACACATTAAGGAATATTTATTTGTTCTTATTTATTTTAAATGTACCAACTAACTTCTGGTACCGATAGTAAATGTTTCATAAACATTATATTTCTTCTTTACATCTTTGTTTTACAGTTTACAACATGATACATCTGTAAGACTAAAAAAAATGTATCTCTGTATTTTCTATTTAGAATTTTTAGAGTGAAAGCATGCATCTACATTGATTACATCTATGACTAACGCTGTAATGTTGAATGAGTGAGTGAACGGTATGAACAAAAAGAGAATCTTGTAGAACTCACTCGTTCTCATTTATACAAAGTTTTTTAATTGAATGTCACCAACACAGTTTTTTTATATATACTAATTCATGTTTTTAACCGAAATTAATTTATTATCAGAGGGCTTTGCCCTCTGCTCGCTGTACTCCTTCACCCCACGGAGGAGTCTTCGACCTCCGCTCGCTACCTCGCGCTCTCCCCTAACAAGTAAAAGAAATGAACAAATTATACCCACAAATAATCTGCGTAAAATGTAACTCGTAAAATTATGATTTGAAAAGTTTATAAAAATTAACAACAAAATACAGTGTTAAAATGTGTAACAATTTTTGTACTCTAAAACTTTAGTGAATACAATATTTTGAATAAATGGCATCAGTTTTACTCTGAAATCCTATACCCTCTTTCTTAATACACCGTGAGAGAGCTACATACATGTGACTAATGTCAATCAATCAGAACAGAGATCCAGCCCCTCACCACTCGATCTTAATCAACCATTCAGAACACAAATAAAATTTCCAAAAAGTGTACACGGGACTGATTTTTAATTATAGAGAGATAATTGTAATTTATAACGAAACTATTAAAATTTATATTATAATTTTTTTTGACAGCTCTAAATTATATTTGCGGAGTAATATTTTGTTTTATTCCTCTAATTGTAAAAATAAAACTAAGGTCATATTGTACCTCGTTCTGAACTATTTTAACATAGGTGCAGAATGGTTAATCTTCTTTTCTGAAGCTTTAGAGGGAAACAGTGTAAAATTTATTTTGTCAGGAATTTATTCATAATTAAAATCAATGAATTTCCAAAATTAATTTCACTACAATAGGGTTTTATAGTCTAATAAATTATAAAAACTTTTGTTTTGTACATATTATATTATGTATACTAGCGGATGCGTGGTACAATTGTGCCTTTGTTTAATATTTCATATTTACTGTACCGAAAAAAATAATAATATACTAGATATATGTGTATATATGTATATATATATATATATGTGTGTGTATATATATATATATATATATATATATATATATATATATATATATATATATATATACCTACATACATTTTAAGTGACATACAGTTCATTTGTGTGAAGTTTTTGTTGATGTATTCAGATAGGATCATTTTCGACTCAAATAATATAGTTTTAATAGGTAAATGATATTTATGATTACAGTCTATCAGAATTCGTTACGGACCAAAAAATAAATTAGTTCTGTAACAGGTGGCCTGAAAAGTTCGTAGGCTTGCATAGAAAAAAATTTTTTTTTTGATAGAATTTGATTTTATTATTCAATATAGTTCCCTTCGAGGGCGATACAACGATTATAGCGGTCATACAATTTTTCGATACCATTTTTATAATACGATTTGTCTTTAGCCTCAAAATAGGCTTCAGTTTCGGCGATTACCTCTTCATCGGAGCAAAATTTCCGTCCAGCGAGCATCCTCTTGATGTCTGAGAACAGAAAAAAATCGCTGGGGGCCAGATCTGGAGAGTACGGTGGATGCGGAAGCAATTCGAAGCCCAATTCTTGCAATTTCGCCATCGATTTCATTGATTTGTGACACGGTGCATTGTCTTGATGAAACAGCACTTTCTTCTTCTTCAAATGAGGCCGCTTTTTCGCGATTTCGTCTTTTAAACGCTCCAATAACGCTACGTAATAGTCGCTGTTTATGGTTTTTCCCTTTTTAAGATAGTCAATGAATATTATACCATGAGTATCCCAGAATACTGATGCCAGAACCTTGCCAGCCGACTTTTGCGTCTTTCCACGCTTTGGAGTCGATTCGTCACGTGCAGTCCACTCGGCTGACTGTCGATTGGACTCCGGTGTGAAATGATGGAGCCATGTTTCATCCATCGTCACATATCGACGCAAAAATTCGGATTTATTACGATTGAACAGCTCCAAACACTCATTAGAATCATCGATTCGTTGTTGTTTTTGGTCGATTGTGAGCTCGCGCGGCACCCACTTTGAACAGAGCTTTCGCATATCCAAATATTCATGCACGATATGACCAACACGTTCCTTTGATATCTTTAGGGTCTCAGCTATCTCAATCAACTTCACTTTACGGTTATCAAAAATTATTTTGTGGACTTTGATGTTTTCGTCGGTAACAGCCTCTTTGGGGCGTCCACTGCGTGCATCGTCCTCGGTGCTCATTTCGCCTCGTTTAAATTTAGCAGACCACTTCTCTACGGTTGATTTTCCTGGTGCAGAGTCCGAATAATGTTTATTAAGCCAAGCCTTGGTTTCAACAGTATTTTTTTTCGCCAAAAAGCAATGCTTTATTAACACACGAAATTCCTTTTTATCCATTTTTTCAAGGTAACAAAAGTTCTTTCACTAAAAATGCTATAACTCAGATACTAATAGTGCAACAGCTGTCAAATTTATACACGCGTCTTTTGAAGGTTAGGGCTAACTAAAAATCATATGGATTTGATACTAGTAACGCCATCTATGTGTCAGCCTACGAACTTTTCAGCCCACCTGTTAAGTACATCTGTATAATTTAAAAATAAAGTTTATTTTAATCCAAATATTCGAATTAGATACTGGATATTTTAAAGGTACATTTATAAATTTTCTTATAGTTTCTACATGAAATAAGAAAAGTATATTTTTTACCAAATTACCGTGCCAATTTGCGTATCAAAAAATTATCAACTATCACATGACAACAGTCACTATTTAATATAACAGGATTTCTAGTAGCGTTCTCAAATAAATAAGGTCCAATGATATGTTCGAGCCCAATACCACACTATTCTGTACTCTATTGGGTCATCTCAGAAGTTATCCAGTTTTTTAAAATAAGTTTTGAAGCAGCGAAATAAGTGACGTTTCAATTTTGATCTAAAATATATTTTTCGTTATTATTAACAACCTTTTCCCATCATAATCTTAAATTTTCAATATCCTAACGGTAAAACTTTTTGTACTTTGCATTAAAGAAAGAGTCGAGTTCCATTTTGATATCACTTTCTTTATTAAGTCGTTTTCCATGGATATGATTTTGGAGACTTTGGAACAGGGATAATCCGATGTCGCTAGGTCAGGGGAATATGGTGGATGAGTTATAACTTTCCATTCAAATTGTCTGTTTTTCACATGCCATAGTTTTTCAATAGGGTTTCACATGCCACGTGAGGTCGGGCGTTTTCATGATGAAAAAAGACGCCTTTTCTGCTGGCTAATACTGGACGTTTTTCATCAATGGATTATTTTAACCGTACTAATTTTTCATAATACAGCTCCTTTGCGTTGGTTAGATTCCTGGTAATAGTTCGTAATGAATAATTTCTTCCATATCCCATCAAACAGACAACACTTTTTTGGA
>CM068321.1:3698427-3820927 GCA_034766995.1 Acanthacorydalis orientalis | reverse complement strand
AACGTGCAACTAATTTATAACTTACTTAATCCAAGTGACGGTTGTTAGTTTCTGTAGTTGTTTTAGTATCATTTTTCATTTGAGTTGTTGTCATATCACCATTAGTATATCATTTTACTACACTGACACTCACACACTACCAAAGTTTGCTCGAAGAGCCACTCTCATTTGGTTGATTCAGTAATTTGTACGGGAAAAACTCTGCGCTCCTTTACCTATGTGTTGTCGTAAAATCCGTCCCAAATTGCCGAAATTTTAAAATAATTATTCACTAATGAAGTTTAAAATTGCACTACAATTACAAAAACTATATTTTTTGAAAGATTCATGAAACTATTGCATATATACTAACACTTTAAAATATGCAACTCGTTGAAAGTCTGAGATAACCGTTTGGTCTTATACTTACATTTCAGTTTACGTAATTGAAAGTAAAAGGTTACTACACATTTCTTTACTCTCAACTTTGTGTAATTTACTGATTTTTATTGTTACCGAAAAGATTATTTATTTTAATATTTTATTTATGTGTTGACTAATACGAGTAAGAAATAATATAATAATATATATATATATATATATATATATATATATATATTACGGTCGTTTGATAAGTATGGTAAAAAAGCAAGTTAAATACTGTTCTTTGGAAAAAATCAATTTTGTTTCCCAATATAGTGTCCATTGAGGGATATACACTTGGTCCAGCTAGTTTCCAATTTTTTCATCCCGTCGAAAAACTACCTTTTCTCGGTCTGCAATATATATATATATATATATATATATATATATATATATACGAGTATATATATATATATATGTATATATATATATATATATATATAGATATAGTATAGATAGATAGATACATAGATATATAGATAGATAGATAGATAGATAGATAGATAAATAAGTAGATAGATAGGGTGATTCAATTTATACTTCCATATGAAAGTATTAAAAAAAATCGCCAAAATTGTGTTATTTTTTAATATTTGCGAATTTTTTTATTACTTTCATGTGGAAGCCTACATTTATCTATCTATTTATTTATCTATCTATCTATTATATATATATATATATATATATATATATATATATATATATATATATATATATTAAGTGTATCATTGTAACATTCAAACTAAAAAGTTTTATTTCCAAATTATATTTGAAATTGTTGTAGTAACTTATTTTGAAATAAAAAATAACTATTGTAACAAAACACATATTAAACAACATATCACAAATTAAGAGTAATTGCATTGGAATGTAATCTTTCCAAAGTAGTCCTGGTACATTTCATTTTGTTAACTAACTCTGATTTAATTAACTGAAATTATTTTAACTGTACCATACATGTACAAGTTTAGGTTATTAATGTGTAAATACATGCATTGCCTATGCATGTGTAATATATATATATATATATATATATATATATATATATATATATATATATACATACACACACACGAGGGTTGTTTGATAAGTATGATAAAATAGCAAATTGAATACAGTTTTTTTTATAAAAAATTCTATTTCATTTCTCAACATAGTATTCACTGAAAGCTACACACTTGGTCCAGCGAGTTTCTAATTTTTTCATCCCGTCGAAACAGTATTTTTTCTCAAAGTCTGCAAAATACGCATTGACGGCGGCGATGACATCCTCATTCGAAGAGAATTTCGTCCCACCGAGCCAAATTTTCAACTTTGGGAAGAGAAAGATGTCGCACGAGGCCAAGTCTGGAGAATAGCATGATTGGAGAATCCATTTGAAACCATTTCGTGAAATTTTGCATTGCGACAGTCAATTTGTGGGCGCATCGGCCTGGTGAAAGGGCACTTTTTTGTTTTCCAATCTTGGCCTTTTTTGTTTCAGTTTTTATTTCAAACGGTCCAATAATGTTGGATAATAAGCTTCTGTTATCGTTCTTCCCTTCGTTAAGTAGTCGATCAGGATGATTCCTTGAGAATGCTAAAAAAAAGTGGACATCTTTCCGTTGCTCAACGTTCTTCGCCTTTTTCGGACACACTTTCACCAGTTGTTGTACACCGTTGTGTACATTACTTTACTCAGGTGTATAGTGGTGGATACATGTTTTATTCACGGCAACAAATCGACGCAAAAAAGCCTACTCGTTTTTTTCTATTTTGGCTACAATGCTTGCTTGAAACGTCCGTAGAACATGAACAACATATCGCTTCTGACTGAAATTTTGCGTATGCTAGTTTGAAAAGTGACACTTGGTAGCCGTGACGTTATCATAGAAACTTACCAAACTTATCAAACGACCCACGTATATATATATACATATATACATACATATATATATATATATATATATATATATATATATATAATTAAAAAAATACTTTTAGAAATATTATCCACAGCTTTAATATTCAATAGGTTCTTTTCGGATTTTATCGTCGTGTACTATTTTGTAACCTTGTAATGGAAAAAGAATTTCGAATTTTTATTTTAAAATATCATCTTATAAATTATTGTTCGAAAGACATTCTAAATTTATGCGATAAAAGTGAAATATTACAAAAAAGAAAAAAACAAAAAAAGAACTATTTTTGGATAAAGTATATTATTAAATAATGTTTTAGTTCTTTCAGCACTTACATTAAACTACATTCAAAAATGCAATAGTCATTAATTTATATATATATATATATATATATATATATATATATATATATATATTATGGTGTAACATATGAAATTACGGAATTTGTAAGTGAGAATTAAAACGTAATATTTTTAACGGAACAAAATATATGGAATCAAAAAAAGCTCCATCAGCTTCAATGGTCTTTTGCCAATGAGAAATTAGATTATTTATCCCATTTTAATAAAAATCGACATTTTTAGAGCTTATAACGTATTTGAGTCTTTAAATAACTTCTGTTTGGTTTCAGAATTTTTTATTTCTTAAATAATATTCCAAGTGGTGAAAAAGATAATAGGCTGTCGGTGAAAGATCTGGTGAATAAGGAGGATGCGGTAAAATTTCATAACTTAATGAATTTAATTTGGAAATTGTGATTCGAGATGTGTGTGGTCCAGCATTGTCTTGCTTTAGTATTGGTCCACATCTTGTTGATTAGCATTGGCTGTTTTGTTTTTAATTTGTCATTCATATTGACGATTTCGCGACGCTATGAATCAGCCGTAATTGCTTCGCTTGGTTTTAAAAAAGAATAATGTATTATTCCTTTATTTGTCCATCACACAGTAACCATAAGTTTTTTTGGTGTAATGACGGCTTGGGTGCGTGTCCTGTGGCTTTTTCTGTTATCGTACAGAATCCACTTTTCATCTCACAAGTAATGATTCGATTTAAAAATGGCGTTTTATCATTTAGAATCATCAATGAAGAACACACCTCTAAGCGTCTCATTTTATAACTGTCTGTCAATTCGTGTGGCAACCACTTATCCAGCTTTTTCACCTTTCTTATTACAGCGAGGTGACGAGAAACAGTCATACCACTAACACTTAAATCACATGCGAGAGCTCGAACCGTTGTATGTGGATTAACTTCCACCATGGCTCACAAATGTTCTTCGTTCACAATGGTTTGGGCCTTCGTAGAGGCTCATTGTCGAGTTTCATATGACCGGAACGAAATTTTTTGAACTATAATTGAATGGTTCTCTGGCTAGTTGACCCTTTTCCGAAAGCTCTATTGATATTTCTAGCTGCTACCGTTGCATTGTGTCCCAACTTGAACTCATAAAAAAGTAGAGGAAAATCTTTTGTGGACACCATCCTAGTAAAGGGTATAAAAAAATTAAGATTACAACAATAACTCCGTATTTAAAAACAATTGAAGGGTATAGTACATTAGTCAATTCCAAATAGCTGAACTTGTAAAATATTGCACAGAATCTTTCTCAATTGCGGTCAAACTATGACTGACTGAAATTCGGCAACTTGATATGTTACAAACATATATATATATATATATATATATATATATATATATATATATATATATATATATATATATATATATATATATATATATACTATTATATTATACTTCCATTTGTAAAATAATTGGAAGAATTTACATTTATTTCTATTTATAATTTATTTGGTATTATAACAGACGTTTTTCCCATCATATTGCGTAATATTTACTTAATAGTTTAAGTTTAAAAAAAAAGAAAAACATTTTTTAATTGAATTTGTTTATTATTTTTAACTTATTTTATTTCAACATAAAGACAAACAACTTATGAAACGAAAATGAATAAGGGTGATCTTAAGATTGCCCGCTCCTCTGGAACACTGTTTATTTTTTTTTTGTATTCTTCCTTTACTTTTAATGTTAAAAAATATTATTTAAATCAATAATTCAAATATTTATAATATTTTAAAACACGAAGACATGTTTTAGCTTATTTACGGTAATATGAAGTTTAAAAAAATGCCTGAGTTATGTATCTCTATATCTGTGAACATTTCGATGTTATGCCATCTTTTTTAGAATGCATATGTTTAAAAAAATGTTTTAGTAACTTATCACTGTAATATTAATGAGATATCCGTTTAAATGTGTATAAGTAACAATCGGAAAGATCAATAATCTATTATTGAACATCATAACAAAAGAATTGTTATTTGTGAGGGTGAAAAATTCTTTTCTGAAAGTATGTATCGCTATTAAAAGATATGCTGTTTCTCAATTTTAACTTCGGCTTGTATCTTCCATTTAAAGAAATAACTGTAAATTGATTGTTTTAATCTAATATAGAAATTATTGTTTTAGGCGCCGCAGCCGCCAAAGCCCTGGGCTGGTATAAGAGATGCGAAAAAGGAAGGCAACATTAGTTTCTGCAGAAACTTCGCGATGAAAACTCTTGTTGGTTCTGAAGACTCTTTGTATCTAAATGTGTATACACCAGAGGTATTACTAATGTCAGTTATATAAAATTACATATATTAATTAGGTATTTAAAATATCTCTATTTGTAATTTTTTGAATACTTTCGTTCACATAGTAGTAGTAAAATGATTATAAATTATAATGATAAATTAATGCTAACATAATTCAGTCTTACAATTATGTTAAAGAATGTACGTATCATTTATTAATACTATAAATTGCTAACAGAGGGTATCCAATGCTGATCAGCTTTCAAAACACTACAGATGTAACCGAAAGTATTTTCGATTTTTAAATACGTTTTTTATACTACGTCGTTTTTAATCGGCTGTATAACTTGCCCCTGCTTGTATAACTTCTGTCATTATTTATAAATAATTGTTACTTTTGGATAATTTTTGAATTCATCCGGAATAGATATGCTATTATTTCGACACAAAAAAAAAATCATTTGACGTTTATCCCTTCCAGCCCAGCGTCGTTTTAAAACTCTCCGTGACGGTGCCGTAAACGCAGTTTACCGCTAATCTTTTTCATGAAAATTATTATTTATGAAAAAATAGAAGAATTTTTCATTAGTCGAACATCAAAGTCAATCATGATACCACCGATTAGTATCAATAGTACATGTATTACAAGAAAATAAACAAAAATAAATAAAACTATCACTATAGTTTCTTACTGCAAACGTTTGACGATCATAAATGTGACATTTATTGAACAACGTATACGTACAAGGATTGAGTTTGATTTTGAAATAAAAGAGAGAATTAAAGCAATATTTGCAATTTATATGATTATTTTTTTAAATTCATTAGTGATAATACCGAATAATAGATGATAACAATGAATATCAGTGTCCTGTGAGTAAAAGAAAGAAAAATATTTGCAAATAAAAACATGCGGTTAGCTGAGTTTACTACACCGGAACGCCAGATTTAAGCTGCTGGATTACATAAAATCGGATCTAAGCAGTGAATATTGATAACATCATTTTTAACATAAGAAAAAAAATTTATATGGACGAAAATATTCTCGCTGAAATACCAAATGACGCCAAGATGATTTATGAAGAAAAAAATTTAAATATAGCATTAAATGGTACGATATAAAAAAGTTCCGATAATATCGTGTTAACATCAAAATTAAAAAAATCTTAAAAATAGTAAATTTACTTATTTATAACAAAAATCATATAAGCATTGACGAAATCAAAAACTACCCTGAAGACGGCAAAAGTAACTACAACTTTTTTTAATTTCTTTACATAACAAGGTATTCTTACACATAAATTACAGATTTTGGCGTCGTTGATACTTTCTATTCAATATAAACTTTAAGAAATGTTTTTGTAATAATAAAATTTTAGAAAAAACTTGGTAACTGTACTGTTAAGTGTAAAACTACAATGGAAGTAGAAGAGATCGATTGGTTTTGCTGGCAAGAATAAAAGTACTGTTTGAAATGGAATGTTCATAATTTATAACTATCCTGGTGTTTGAAATGACTATCAACAATATTCAAAGTCAATCATTTGATCACATGAATCTATTGTTGAAAAGTTTAATGTTTAATCCTGACACAATGTGCATTACTTTATCAGTGGTACGAACAAGATGACTTAAAAATATTACAAAAGAAGGAATGAAATCCAAATATGTTGTATATCCAGATATTCTTTCGTGATATAAGGCAGTAATTGTTCACTTAAATAAATAGAGGAACGTGGGGAAGTTTGACACTACTCAAAATACCGGACTAAACACTTCAGGAAAAATTTTCTACAAATATTTGAATAAAAATATAAGCACATGAACGTAATTTTCAAAACGAGAAATTTGAAAACTATGCGAAACAAATTATTACAAAAAAAGTGACATATAAAATTGTAATTTTTTGCTTACTGCGTAAGCTAATATTTACAAATAGTAAATATAATTGAGTGTTATTAACTATTACTCATTGCACTCTTATTTAATGATTTCAGGAGTCATTAAATCAAAGAAATGCTATTTATGTACATTTTTATATGTTTATGTCGAAATTGTATTACTAAGGAGGTTTTACCCTAATTTTGACGGATTAGAGGTTTGATCCTATAGTTTTACTGTTAGAGTCAAGTTAATTGACATTACGTTATCACAAAGTCATTTTTTCTCACAATTTAATGTAAATACAGATAATATCTAATTCTTTGTGATCTTTTTGTTCGAAAAAGAATGTATAATATCTTTTTCTCGTATTATTGAACCTGGAGTTTAATTACCTTCAACGCCTATGTCAAATTTACCATGTGATTGTAGCTAAAAATTCATCAGAAAGTCGACCTCTGACAAAAGCAAAACCGAGAAAAAAATACAAGGTCAAGGAAAAAAGTAGTTAATAGGATACTAACACTTAGGTCATGGCAAAAATTATACGGGAATACGAAATACATCAATTGAAACGAAAAAGCATTGAAAAAGAAACGCCCGACTTTCAAAAAAATCATTGAGAAAGTTGCAGAACGAGAGTGAAAAAGTTGCAAAAAACAAGCACCTTACAAAAACAGAAGAAAAAGTAAAACGAAATCTGAAAATCTTCATAAATATTTCTCCACAGTGATTTGCACTTAATATTTAGTTTATAATGACATATTGGTGGAGCCATGTTATTATTTAACTTAACCATTTTTTAACCATGTTATTGTTTGTTTATAATAGTTGTATGAATAAGTTTATAATACATTAAAGTAGATAATACCCTGTTATTTAAAATTTCAGTGCTTCATTTAAGACTAGGATCTAACCTTCCGTAACTCGGGAAATTTGACCTTATTTTTCCTACTTCGTAAAACATTAAGTAAATAATTTTTTTCATTAGTTAGTTATAGTATATAGTAGTAGTTATTTTTTTTATTAGTAGTATATTACTTGCAGCATATGCAAACTTCATGCCAGCTAGTAAATTCTAGTGTTAATGAATTTGTTCATCATATATACATATCTTTTTCATACATCTCGTAATTTCATAAAATTTACCAATTGTTAGTAATATTTAGTTTCTTTATTATAAAAAGTAACAATTTTGGGCTATTTTTTGCCTGGAAAATTAGTACAAACTCGCCGTATTCTAGCAAAGTTTGTGAATAAGAATAAAATATATACAATATTGAGACACGCTCTTGCCTTTTTTAAGTACCTTTCTGATATCAGTATCCCGCTGTCATATTCAGACATCGCCCCTCGTCAAATTCATGATCCGTAAGATTTATACATCTATATGCATATAAAGTAAAACGTGCAGAGAAAATATATATCCGCGTCAATAAGCTTTCAATATTGTCAGAACGTTTTTTGATGGGCACGCGAGGACTTCATATTTTGTGTTTATGAAGTTGGGAGATAGAAAATAAAATTTTCTTTCCCATTTTACTTTACCTGTAAAAATAATCTTTCAATTTTCATATAATGTTTTTATAATCAACTTTCACAGTGTATATATATATATATATATATATATATATATAATCAACATTATCCACAAAAATGTTTCGATGACGTTGACTTATTTATTTATGACGTCGAGGATTCATGATACACAAATATGTTTATCTCATATATAAATCATCAACGTTGCAATCTGTCTGCAATAATGATTATATGGACATAAATGAGTTTTAAAAAATATGTTTATTGTTTCATTTGGTTAGATGTAGAGGCTTATAATTGACAAGTAAGCGAGCGCAGCGAGCCCGGTGATCGGTGTGCGCTGCAAGCAAGGGGCGAAGACCTCTGCTATATATATATATATATATATATATATATGTATATATATATATACATATATATATATATATATGTATATATATATATACATACGAAAGTAGATAATTATCCAATTGAAAAGAGATGGCACCATTGATATCAAGCTAGAATATATTGTAACAACATAATCTTTCAAACTACTACCGTCAAAGTTTGAGCACGATATGTTAATTAACTTTGTTTCGGCAGTCATTGAAACTAAACAACTGTTGCACTTTTTTACTATGAAAAAAATCAGTATCGGTCAGTGATTAGATTTTTGTTTTTGGATGGGAAAACGTGTGGAAAAATTAAAAAAAAGTTACAATCTGTCTACTAGGATTCTGTACCTTCGTTGACAATCGTCAGATATTGGTTCAATGAATTTAAACGTGGTCGTACAAGCGTTTGTGATGAACATCCAGGTCGACCAATTGAGGTGACTACTGAAGAGATAATTGGAGAAATCCAAGACATTTTTTAAATGATTGTAGAATCAAAGTGCATGATATAGTACGCGTCTCAGATGAACGTGTACGGAACATCTTATGATAAACATTTACATATGAAAAAGCTAACCGCAAGATGGGTGACGCGTTTACTCAAAATCGACCAAAAACGCACTGGAATGAATATCTCAACGTGTGTTTAACGTGTTTAATGATGTTTAAACGTAATCAACATGAATTTTTGCGTTGATACATTACCGTTGATGAAGCATGGATCCACCACCATACATTTGAAACGAAAGAGCAGTCAACACAATGGACTTCTCGTGACGAACTGACACCAAAGAAGATCAAAATCATTGCATCAGTTGGAAAGGTTATGATGACTGTTTGTTGGGATGCTCATGGAATATTGCTAATTGACTATCTTGAAAAAGGAGAACCAATAACAGGAGCCTACTATGTATTATTATTGGACCATCTGAATGATGAAATTAAGAAAAAACGTCCTCATTTCACAACGAAAAAAGTGTTCTTCCATCACGACAATGCACCGACACACAAGTCAACAATTGCGATGGCAAAAATGCTTCCAAATCTGAGCTAAATTTTAAATTTTGTCAAAATTGGAGAAAAACATTTTTCCCTTTTCTGAAAATTAAAAAAAAGTATATGATTATTTGAAGACACTTCTTTATTGAACGCAACTTAAAAAATATACACTTGTTTAAAAGTTATCCTGGCCCAATCATCGAAATGTGTAAACTCAAGTCTTAAACCGCGTACTAGCCGACAAAAATCCTCAAAAATCAAACAAAAGTTTATAGTCTTTTGTAGACAAATCTTTTCCGAACAAAAAATAAAAAAATATATTTAAAAAATATTCAGTGGTTCAAAAGATATCCGCGTTTGATCATCGACATGCGAACACTTAAATCTTGAACTGTGTATATATCCACTTAAAAAATTTAATAAAGTAACTAGTGAAATTCTTAAATAAACATTTATATATAATTAAAGAGCCATTTTTATTGAAATTTAACTTTCTAGCACTCATATTATAAAACCCTTAGACATTTACTTTTTGACAATAATATAATGCATATAAGTAATATTCAAAAATGACTAATAATGTTTCATTGAAAATTTTTGATCAACAATATCTTTATTGTTTATAAGGCGAAAAAATAATTCATTTGTGGAAGTTAATTTATCCACAGTATCAGAACTATATTCCGTTGATATCATTTCTCCTGACGCTATAGCTGGCAACGCTATAACTTTTAAACGGATTTTGATTATTTGTGTGTAATGGAGGGGGTAATAAAATAAACTGACCATTAACTATAAGTAATAAATATCTTTTATTTTAATTAGACATACACATATTACATTGTATGCTCATTGACACGTTCGCTGACACTTTCTTAAATTGAAGTCATGTATAGATACTCACACGAAGCTAGACCACATTTGAAAATCTATAGGTATATTTTTTAAATCAATTCTTAAATAAATTGAGCATAAAAATCAATTTAGTATAAGACGACTACAGACGTCTTATTTCTAAACAACCGTGTCCGAAAACGTGTTAAAAAAGCGGTAACAATGTACTAACTGTTTAATTTTCGCTATACGTCTTTATTTATCTTATGCCTCCAGATGATTATTATATATAATAACTGTGACGAGCAGGCATTAAAATTATTTTCAGAAAAAAGTATATCTAGTAATGGTCTTACACATTAAATTATTTTCGGTTTATTGTTTACTCACCTAAGAGAAAAGTTTAAGATGAATTTTGATTTTTTAATATAAATAAAATAAGAAAACCCAAATAAGTTTGTTTTTTAAAAAACAATGATCTCAAGTCATCGTCATTAAATATTATTTTGTTTATTTATAGTCGAAATGAAATATATTTCAATTATTTGATTTCTTCTTGAATAGGTAAAATATAATTAAAAATAGCAACTATACTGAATTGAAAAATAAGGCATAATGCATATCTTGTAATGTTTTGGTATATTTAGGAAAAAAAATGCACAAAAGCATTGCATCTTAACTTGAAAATAATTTATGTATAAATAAATATATTTGCATGTGTATATTTCGTATTTTAAATTTCTTTTATAGGAAAAAAATGTACAAAAATGCATTAGTCTTTTTTTATTTTCTTTAATTATTCCTTATTCATGTTTTTTGCTTGTACGGTAATTTTATTTACTTGACGCATTAATTCTTTACAAGTAAACTGTTTTTTATATATAATTTACTTCTATAAGTTTCAACTAATTCAATGTTTTGAGTGTGCAAACGTTTATGAAACCATTATTAGTGCAACTAACATGAAAAAATACTTCAAAAATATTTGAATAATAGCTTTTTCATATATATATATATATATATATATATATATATATATATATATATATATATATATATATATACATTTTGATTTTGTGTTATTTAACGATAAAAATCAGGGCCATATAAGATAGACTGGCAATTGTACTACTACTCGTAAAGTGAAATTTTGTTGCATTGTTTGCCGTTAGATGCTCTAGTAGCCCTTTAGCCCATAGATTGATGATATAGATCGTAAATTTTATTTCGAGACCGAAATAATAGATTTTAAAATATAAAATTGCTTAAAATTGTCTAAACTTTGTTTATTAATATCAGATTTTTTCTAATAAAATTTATTCCCATTCACTGTTAATAAAAATATTTTGTTAGTTTAGAGTTGGGTATTCGAGTTAGGTATTCTAAATAAAAATAAATTAAAATAGCACGAAACGGCAGAATTAGAGAAGAAATTGAATGACTGCAAATTCCTGTTCAATATTTTTTTTACTAAAAAGAATATTACTTGTTATGTACATTTAATGGTTACTAGTTATAAAGAATAACAAATTATTTTTCTTTCAGTACAGTAATAATAAAAAAATCGTAATATTTTTACAGTTTTCTCTCATTATAGAATACTTTTTAAGTCGATTGCTTTATGAAATTCTTTTTGGTATTAATAAGTTTCACCATGTTCATTTGAAATTTGTGATACAAAATTTATTTATTATTTGTATAAATTAATTCGGTATCTTCTTTTATAGAAAGTGAATGTTTATTTAGTAAAAAATTAAATACATTTTAAACCTCAAAATATTCCCCATTATTTTGTATAACATTGTTTAATCTGTCGGATAACTGAAAAACCCTTTGTCGATAAATGGTGGCGGATTTGAGTCAATAAATTCGTCAATGATTTATCGAACCTCTTCCTCTAATTTAAAATGGGTATCAGCTAGGTGATACTGGAACGACTAGAACAGGTGGTAATCTAACGGGGCTAGGTCCGTTAAATACGCCGTATAAAGGAGAACTTCACAGCTTACCGAACAAATAACGTCCTTGGTTCCTTTCACATCTTTGATTCCATCATCAGTTAATGGTATTTTTCTCACTAATTCATTGCTCAAACGATTGCGCTGTTGTTGGTAACGTTCTAAATTCACAGTATGACCAGATTCGAGCAACTCATAATACACCATACTTTTAATATCCCATCAAATTCACAGTAACACTTTTTTGGCATGAATATTTGATTTCGAAGTCGATGGTTCACCGAACGTAACCTAAGATTTTCGATAATTAGGATTGTTGAGCAAAACCTATCTTTCATCCCCGGTTATGATTTTTTGGAAAAATCCTTCCTTTTGAACTTAAGCGAGAACATAACATCGCATCTTCTTTGTCTTCTGGGTTGAGCTTATGTAGAATTCATCGACCTAGCTTTTGAATTTTTTGCAGCTCATGTAGATGATAATAAATTAATTTCTGGGTAACTCCGAGTTGTTGAGCGAATTAGAGTTTTGGTTGTTCAGTATGAATGGAATTTTCACTTAGCAGGCACTCAAGCTCCTTGGCTTTAATTGTTATCGGTTGTATGGCGTGTTCTCGATCGGAAAGATTAAAATCACTACTCCTAAACCTTTAAAACGTTTTTTTTTTGCATTTTTATGCATCACAATACGTTCCCCAAAGCTGAACAAATCATTCTCGCGGCTTTTTCAGCATTTTTTTCAACTGAAATGTGAAAAGTATGCAATGCTTAATGTACTGATTTTCGGTCGCATCGTATTCACTACTGTTTTCCGAGGTTATCAACTGCTTGGCCAATATATACATATATATATATATATATATATATATATATATATATATATATATATATATATAGTGTTTTAAATGTTAAGAGTAGCACTTCAAAATTTTTAACGACCGAAAAATATTTTAATTTAAAATAGAATTGCGACTAATTCAGTTCAAAGGCACCGAATTAATTCATACATCTAATAATTACATTTACTGTTGCTTTTAATTTCTATCGTCTTTCAAATTATGTTATATTTTTTGGAATTTCTTCAAATTATTGATATTTTTGTTGGACTGAATTTAATATAATAACTCATTTAATTGTAAAGTATATTTAATTTGTAAAAGTAATAGTTAACTTTATTATGTACAGAACGTCGTACATTAATCTAAATATTAATATATGTTAAGATATTAGCTTTGTTTGAAATTAATTGATTTTTTAAATGTTCGTATTTTTTTTTCTTTTTGATTATATAAAAACTTGCTCCTTTTATATGAAAGTTATTTAAGTTATTAAATAAATTAGAAAATTATCATTTGAATTGACTTTACAATTGAAAATAAATCCAAAAAATAATAAAAATGCATCGGAAAATGACAGAAAAAAAATAATTTGAATTTCATAACTAGTCATAGTGTCACAATACTGCTTTAACACTGTGGCTAGAATAACATTTACAAATTAGTTCTTGTTTACCATAAAACAAACAAATGTTCGTGGTCAAAAATGTTTGATAAATCATTATTGTCTACTCTTGATTGCTGTTTATGCGCATTTCGATGGAAATGCCTTCATTCTTAGAATGTCAAGGTACAGAAAAATCTTTTTTTATGTATTCTGGTTCTCTAGATATTTTGGCATCTCCATCGAAATTTACATAAGCAACAACAAAAAATGATCAAAATGATTTATTGAATATTTTTGAACAGGAAACAATATTTGTTGTTTGTGTGGTAAGAAAAGTTTATTAGTGATACATTTATTTATTAGTGATACAGTTTGTTAGTGATACTCACTATGGCTATAGTGAGTATGTAAACTTGAAAAATAAAAGGTATATAGCAGAAGATTCTTAAACTAAACTTGCAAATAGTTTCTTGAGTTGGTAGACTTTCTTCCATTTCTATGATGATAAGTAACATGCATTAAATTCGTCAGATACTTAAAACTTGACATTATTACCAAATAATGCTTAAATTCTCATTAATATTTGAAACAATGTACATTAAATATCAACGTCCCTTTTTTATTCCACTTTTTAACTAGCGAACACTTAGAACTATGAAATTTTAAATATAAATACAAATGAAAAACTACATTTTAAAAGCCTTACTTATTGGTTAGTACGGTGCTATTTGTTTTGAAACTCAAACATAAAAAATAAATTTCATAAAATAAAAAAAATCAATTTTCTTTTTGTTATTTAATATAATGTATGTAATATATATATATATATATATATATATATATATATATATATATATATAAAGTCTATATTGCACTTATTTTTTTTAGATTTCTGATTTAAATTTCAAACCGGTTATGTTTTTTATACACGGGGGAGGATTCATATTTGGTTCAGGAAATACTGACTTACATGGACCAGAATTCTTAGTCGCCCAAGATGTTGTACTTGTCACAATTAATTATAGACTTGGAGCATTGGGTAATACTAGACTAGAATCTATTATCTTCTTTATCCATATTTTTTATTATGTAGTAACAAAAATTTGTTTGAATCGAATTTAATCATTTTTATCATTTATTATTTTAATTTTCCATAATATTAATGAAGATTGTTTATTTTTATTATTTTATGTAATTTTTGAACATTGTCGATCGTTTTTAAAAATTTACATCGAGATTCAGTTGTCATTTCTTCAAAGGATTCTTTTGTTTGGATGATCCTCTTGCCGGAATGTCCGGTAACGCTGCTTTGAAAGATCAAGTCATGGCATTGAAATGGGTGCAACAGAATATATCGAAATTCGGTGGTGATCCTGACAATGTTACAATATTTGGAACCAGTGCTGGTGGTGCTAGTGTCCATCTGCTTGTGTTATCGCCGATGACGCGAGGCTTGTTTCATCGAGCGATCGTTCAAAGTGGTTGTGCATTGAATCCATGGGCAATGACACCAAGGAATCGTTCACAAATGCTATTAAAGCATTTAGGATGCCATTCCAATAATTTGGAAGACATTCTAAAATTTTTGAGAGAAATTGACGTTGAGAAAATTCTACTCGGTCAGGAATATTTAAGCAAAACAGTAAGTGTTATTATAAATATAATAATATATATATATATATATATATATGTATAAATATATATATATATATATATATATATATGTGTATATATATATATATATATATATATATATATATATATATATATATAGATAAATAGATAGATAGATATGTGAATGGATGGATATGAATGATTAGTTTTTACAATATATTTTATATTTTTTTGGATCAGTTCTAATTTTTCTATTGTACATTCTTTTTGCAAGCTGAAAACATACATTTGTAATTTCGTTATTGTTTGAAGTATCTAAAATAATTTTTCATAAAAATATTTATTAAATAATGTCACATTTTCAAATTATATTTTTTGACTGATAAAAGATTTTGTCTGGAGCCTTATTCAGTGTGTGTCAATTTATTCGGTGAAATTAGATTACTTTTATATTAATTGTTGAATACATAAGGTTAAAATATTAAATAAGTACTCAATTTTATTGTTAGATTCATTATTAATATTCAGTAGAAAGTAAAATGGTATATAGTTTAAGAGTAATTAAAAAATAAAATACACTAGCTTTTTCATATATGACCATTTATAGGCGGATCTTCATAAGTACAGCTTTAGACAAAAGATTCTTGTAATATTTTAAAAACTCGTTCATGTTACAATAGTTAAACCTATTGTGGTATAGAAATAAATATAAGTTAGCGTGTGTTGACTTTTATTATTACAAAAATTGTTTCGCTGTAAATTATTAGCAGATATTTGCACAAATTTTCGATAATATAAGGATAAATATCGATTATTATTACTAGCTGTATATCTTGGCTATTTTATTACATATTTTAGATTTTGAAATTACTGATTGAAATAATCATTTAGAGTATTTTACTTGTAAAGAGCCTGTATTGTCGAAAATATTCATAATTATTAGAAGTAATATGCACGTTTTGTTAAATGCGTGAACAGAAACCATATCGTTTAAATTTAAAAAATTCTTAAGTAAAACAATATAAAAAGCTATGTATTTTTATTTGGCGTTAAAATATACATTATTTTATAATATTCATTTATATATATATATATATATATATATATATATATATATGTATATACATATATATATATATATATATATATATATATATATATATATTTGAAAAAATACTACTATAGTTAAAATTTTGCAAATGATGTTAGCAATATATTTATTTGAAATTACAGTTTTTTCCATTTAATAAATTAATCGCTCCTTTTGTGTTGTTTTGAAAAAGTTTCAGTTCATTTATAAATGAATATAAAATGTTTTTCGTTGAAGAACGTTTTTAAATTATGTTCGAAATATAATTGATGTTAGAGAAATATATATATAATAAAGCAAGGCATACATTGGTTTTTCCATAAAAGTAGTGTATACTATTTATTGTTTATAATTGTATTTAAAAATGACCATAATAGCATTCAAATGTTAAAAAAAAATAAAAATGGAAATAAAGTAACATATATATATATATATATATGTTAATGTTACGAAAGTAGCGTCCAATATTCTCGGCCTAGATAGGTTGAAATGTGAATAAAAAAACAAGAATTAACTATTTTTCTATTTAATCCTCTTTAACTTTAATACATTTTTCACAGCGTTTAATTATCAATTCTATTGTACCCTTATACAAATAATCTTCCGTTTTCATGCTAAACTGGTAAGTTATCACTATTTTCAATTTCATTGTCATTAAACGCTGTCCACATAAATGTTTTTTTTTCAAATTACCAAAAATATAATATTCGCTAAGGGCCATATCTCGACTGTAGAGTGGTAATCAAAGTCTTGGAAGCCACACTCCCGAATAGCGACTTGAGAAACAGTAGTGTTGTGAACAAGTGCGTTATTGTGTAACAAGTGCACTCCTTTTGTTAGTTTTCCACGCCGTTTTTTCAGAATATTATCCCGAAATGTAATATGAGACATTATGTTACATAATATACGACATTAATAGTGGTATTTCGCTCCTTAAAATGTATTAATAAAATTTTTTGAAATCGCAAAAAAATATAGCAATGATCTTTTTTATAGATTGTCACCTTGAATTGCATTAAGGGTGGTTCACTTGCTCACCGCCACTCGATGGATTCTTTTTAGACAGAGAATCATACCAAAGGACAATTTTGTCATCCCCTATTACAATGGACTTGATTAGTTCATTTAGATCTGACTCACAGAGAATTAAAAATGAATGTGCGCAGGCTACTCAACGGTGACGCTGAACGGCAGAAAGAAATTTGGGTACCCACCTTTCACTGAACTTATATACCACTTACATGATCATGTAGAATTCGGAGAACGATTATTTGCGAAAGATTGGACATTGCTAATAATTCTTTAATTTTTAAGCACCGCTCATTAAGTATCGTGTCTTCGACAAGTGCAACAGAATCTATCGTGAGAACTTCCACAGGGCAATCATGACGCACATTCATTTTCCAATTACTTTTTTCTCATTTGAAATCCTTTAGGCCATTAGTTTATCAAAGAATATAAAGGGGAAGCTTTCCTGTATACGCCATCTAATTGTTGTTTTACTTTGTGCGATGTAATTTCTTTTTTTTGTCGCAATCTTTATTACCGCACGATTTTGGTTATTGTTAAGAACACGTTTTACTCTCAATTCTGTCACTGTACGATTGATCAGTTATAACTTAGACATTTTTACTGAACGCTACTAAGACATGAATCTACCATACTGCAGAGATTCGCCATCCGTACGCATACGCAAACATATACCAAGATTATTTGAACTTTTCTCTTAAGCAAAATTTATATTATAAACAATTTTTTATATGATAAAAAATATTTAGTGTAAATCTAATTATAAACTGTTATTATGGTTTTAGTAATAAAACGTAAATGCACCTTATAGAAATATTTTTTTGTAGATAAGATTGAGAAAAAATCGAATAAAATTCTATTATATTTAATAATGATGATATCGATTAATTATCAATGGTTAAATATAAAAATTCTAGCAAGTACATAATTATCTGTACTTAAATCGATACAAGACTTTAATAAGTTGTATATTTCAGGTAATGACGAATTCGGAATCCAATCCAATTGGACCTACAATCGAAAACGCAAACACGTATGAGCCAACATTTTTATCAGAACATCCAGAAACGATCATCAGACAAGGAACTTTCAATCATGTTCCAATGATGATTGGTTCGGTAAAAGGCGAAGGGATGTTGTTTTTCTTACCATCCCTTGTTCATATCGTTCCATCAGATTTCACCAACTACGAAGACACTATACCTATTACACTTAAGGTCAAGCAAAGACATCGTGCCGAAGTGGGAAAGAAAATTAAGGAGTACTATTATGGAGACAAGGTGCCATCACAGAAAGTGGTTGAACCATTTGTAAATGTAAGTACATTTTGTTTTAAAATATTTATAATTTAAGGTTATGGTAATTATTGAATATTGTCATCAGTTCAGTGAAAATGATTATTTTATTTCGATTTATAAATTTATAATATTACGGTACTAAGCAACGTTTTGAATTATCTGTGATATCGCAATAAAATCATGAAATAAAGTTTAATTATTTTCTTTTTTTAAAAAAATTACTGATAATAACTTTTATTAATTAATATTTTGTACGGCTGTTAATTGATTTATTCAAATGTAAGCATTTTTTTCAATTGCCTACTAAGCTACATTTTTACAAATGGAATTTTAGTGTGAAATTTTAACAATTTAATTTACTTATAAAATGAACCCAATATAATTTTCAAATACGAAAATAAAAATATTTGATAGTATACATAAAATACACTATTTAATAAAAAAATATATTTAAAATATTATTTGATAATATACATAATATAAATTTTACACATTATATATTATATAAAAAGAAAATTCCAATTTTTTCAAATTTATTAAATGTATAAAAATGTACTTTTTTAATATATTAGGGTATCAGAAATTATAAGAAGTATCTTTTAATTTATTTATAAATTCAGTTATTGGTGATAGATCCCTACTGAACCAAAAATACATTCAAAAACACATACAACTCACACTCTCTCACTCATACAGTCACACATGCATATTTACATATTTATATATATATATATATATATATATATATATATATATATATATATACATATATATATATATATATATATATATATATATATATATATATATATATATATATATATATATGTGTGTGTGTGTGTGTGTGGAAAATTTGTTAAACCCCGACTTAACGTGATTTAACTGTTTTTGAATATTTATATAAAAAGGTTTTGATGTATTTGCTGCTTTTATTACTGAGTAAAAAACACCAATAGTTCAAATATAATTGCTGTATTTATTTATAAATATGAGGAAATAATGTAGTTACAGTATGATTATAACTATCGAAAGAATACAAGTTGACAATTAAACTAAGTGATACAAATGTGCTTCGTTTTTCTATGTTTCAACAACTCGACCGGTTAGTTCGAGTTGTTCGATGCGACTGATCATACCGAGAATCTTTATTTATGGTTCCTACCATAGATAAAGTATCTCTAGATGACAAGGTGCGGGTTAAAAATCTATGGCATGAAAACGATGGGTTGGGGGGTGCGGGGTAATATTTTTGCGGACTTAATTAGATGGCACTGTCCGCGCGATATTTGTGCGGGAGGTTTGAATACTTCAAATTTGAATATTAGCGCTAATGTACATACCCATTCAGAAATGTTTAATTTTAACACATTTAATAATAATTCTAAAGTAATGAATTCGATATAAAATACGAAATTCAATACTTTAAAATTATTACAGAATTGTGTAAAAATTAAACATTTTTGAATGGATGTGAATATATAATAAATTTAAATTTTCTTGCAATCATACTATTGTATGATGCTGTTTACAATTAACAAAAAAGACAGTTATTTATGTAACTTATTTATTTTAAAACTATACTTAATACTAACAATAGATAATTAAACACTAATATTGAATAATTAAACACTAATGTTAAACAATTAAACACTAATAATAAATAAATAAATACTAATAAAAAATAAACAACACTTAATAACTAAACAGCACGGTCTGGAAAAGATTTTCAAAAGTCTAGGAATATCGAAATAGCTAAAAACAACCTCAGAATTATTAATTTGAATCTGCAATATCATAAGTTGTTCACACCTGGTTTCAAAGGGATCAATCTCAAAAGAGTCATTAAAGTATTGATCGATGGTAAAGCAATTAATTTCCGTAATAAACGATAACCTTTTGGGCTTCTTTTCCAGAAAGACAAACACAGCAATTTTTCTTCTTCAGTCCACCGTCTGCCTGACTGTGCCACACCCCTGACATGAAGCTATAAAAAATATACATATGTTTATTAATTTATAAACGACAATGTAAATATTTAATAATTTGAAAAATTAATACCTGTGAGGCCAACAACATTCGGGCTGTAGCAGGAAGATCTTTGACAATTAAATTCAAGTGATCTGCACTGCTTCGTAACAACACCTTTATATTTTTCTTATTTTTTGCACAAACACGTTTCAGAGTACAGATATATTTTTGTTTCCTTTTTAAAATCTTCATAGATTTTTCTGTACTCGATATGTTTGGCATTTCTTTTCTAATATCTCTGAGATATTAGTGTTGGTTTCTAAAATAGAAATAAAATTAATAGATTTTGAATGTCAGATGTATAAATCATGCTAAAGAATAACAACTACTTACACGAGATTTTTTAAAAGGAACAGCTACTAAAGGCGTTGCGTCGTTGTTGTCACTCGTTTCAATCGAGTTTGTATGGAGTGTGGCAATTTCTGACGGTTCCTCCAAAGTTGCGATCTAAAATATACATATATTATATCATATAATATTGTACTATTTTGAATTACTAAATTAACTTATACCACCAGTGTTTCTATTCAAAATAATAACAGACACACTGCAGATGTGGCTACAATTTGAATGATTATAATAGAATTTTTTATAATTTTACAAAATAAATTATAATATTAAAGTTGTGAATACTTACATTTACTGGCAGATCGATCTCATCTGCAATGGTAGGAGCGATCGGTGTTTCCATCGTGCTGGTCGATGGAAACACTGCAGACGGTGGCTAAAATTTAAATAGTACTTATTATACATTGTATCTCACATAGCATAATTTTTAAAAATTGTTATTTTTCAAAACCGTATCTAATAAACCACTTTATTTGTTTTTAACAGATGTAGATGATGTTAACAAATAGAGAACATTTTATACCTGTCTCTCCAAGCACAAAGAGGGGACGGCTGATCTATTTAAGAGGCTTTGTAGGAAATTGGTAAAGTCGCTTATTTTAAAATGATGGCTACATAATCTCATCATTTTTTATGCAGCATCAGCATGGTCTTCACCAATTCCCATTGCTTGAAGCCATAGTTGTGCTCTACGATACAAACAGAATTACACATAAATAACTATTAACAATGAATGTTAACAAAATTAAAATTTAACTCACCTGCTTTTCGTCCTTGGGCAATAAAATAATTTATCCCTCGGGCCATCGCAAGTGTAACAGGCACGCCGAGCAAAATTCATTCTCACAAATTGTGCAAACAGCGATAATAAACAATATTAAACAGACGAAATTGTAAACATTGTTTTGCAAAGAATTCAATTTTTGTTCGACCAATCAGAGGCATTTATATTTGTTCACGTTCTCTGCCAATAGTAAAACGATACATAAAATGACTTACAAATCGAACAACTAACGCCATCTAATTATGTCCCCAAAACTAAATAGCATGCTCATATTTTGCTATGTTACTTTGACCGGCCTGGTTCCTACAATGTACTTAAGTATACTGAATTAAGTTTAACAATCAATGTTCAAATTACCGAAATATTTGCAATAATGAGTTTAAATTATGTGTCTGATTGTCACAGAATTTATTTATTTAAATGATGATTTATTAACGGCTGAAATAATTGTAAATGTTCCGTTAATTTTTAAAATAATAATTAATCAAAAAGTGTATATAATATACATGTTTGATAATTCTCATTTACATGTGTTTTTTAATGAGTTTATGCAGATGTACTGAACTTTTTTTTGTAATGAAATGTACGAAATTTTATGAAGGATGAACGTAATTTTAGTTAGTTTCAATATTTGGTGTATTTAAGATTGAATCAATATCATTTCTATTTTTTGCTACGAAACAGTGTGTGTGTGTGTGTGTGTACGAGGGTCGTTTGATAAGTTTGGTACATTTGTTTGAGATGGCGCCGCCATTCATTTTTGGTGACGACACAGCTATCAAATGTCACTTTGCAAACTAGCATAGGCGAAATTTCAGCCAGAAGCGACGCGTTCTTCACGTTCTACCGATGTTTTAACCGAGCATTATAGCAGTTACTGCAAAAATAGTATAAGACGAATTCCGTGCAGTGATAAAACAGTTTTATTTGAAAAAGTGGATGGCCGTCCAGGCCAAAGTGGAGTTGGACGAAGTTCAAGGAGACTGTACATCAGGGTTGAAGACTTCCATCGAAGTTGAACAAATCATTCCCGTGGCTTCGGTAGCATTTTTTGAAGTTAAACCTTTTTGGGCACGAGTCGAACAAAATTGTGTGACGAAAGTTAAGTGCATAAGAGTGGGTACCGAGCCAACGGTACAAGTCGACAACGCTGTAAAACAAAATTTTGTGACGAAACTGGAGTGTTGGTACACATATGACTGGTGTGGGGTGTTGTGTAGTACAGTGTGTATGAGTGCGTGTACGGTTTTCTATATTTAAGCTATCACAAGCCAATTATTTCATTTTTAAATTATGATGCAGCAAAACCTGTTAAACATAGGCAGAATTATGTGGAGTAATATCTGTCGTCTACGAGCACTGTGTGTGTGTTATGTTACACGGGAACAGCTTAAAAATGTACTGTCCAACAGAACAGTTATACCGACGACTAACAATGAATTGTTCGACAATGAATACGTCACGCCACATTTAAATCTCAGTGTAAACACTATATTTTTATTAAGTACAGACATCTAATAAATACAACGCGCGTATTGCACGGCGCCAAATTCAAATTGTCATTCTAACAGAACCCATAGCATAAAATTTATATTTATACTAAATATGTAAACAGAGTATTGTTTTCTGGTAAAATAGAGTTTAGCAGGAAACAAATATTTTTTCAACGAGTGCGAAAAGTATTCAATGCCAAATGCTGCTTTTTGGACGCCATCATGTTCACTACTATTTTGTGAAGTTATGTCAATTGCTTGGTCAATATATATATATATATATATATATATATATATATATATATATATATATATATATATATATATTATATATATATTATTTGTAAATGTTAAGGTTGATACTTCAAAATCTTAAAATGACGAGAAGATATTCTACGTTACAATAGATATTTAAAAGCACCAACTTAATTTTTACACCTAATTCATACATACGAATTACGTGCATGCACGATATAATTTTGCCCCAAATATATATTTTTACTTTCGTGATAAATAAAAGTAGTAAATACAATTTTAGTATCATCATTTTTTAAATTTACGATGCGTGCATAATTGCAACATACATAATAGCAACCAATTTCACGATATTTAAATACATCTTTGTGTCGACTCGCAAAATATTTAATATATATATATATATATACACAATATATATATATATATATATATAATATATATACTATATATATTATATATATATTATATATATGAATCAATTTTCGTATTTTCATGTATCTGGAACACATAAATTATAAAAAGTATATTTTAACTTATTTACAAATTAAAGAATTGTCACTGCAGATACGTTCCTACCGAAACAAAATTATACGCATACTACTCGTTAATTCTCTCACAGTTAGATTGGTAATACAAGATACATAATGACCAAACTAATAACTGAAAACTGTTTTTAAAAACATATTTAAATATTCATCTAATATAAAACAACTAATGCATTAATAACAACACTATTAATAATTTATGAAAAAGTACATATTTTAAAATGCGAAAACGATTCCAGTTTACATGCAACCAAAAATAATGAAAATATATGAATTTTTTAAATTAATTTTATAGTATGGCATTATTTGTGAATTAGGAAACTTGAGATAATATTACTCAAGATTCTAATTCTTTGTTGCTAGTGAATATCGGCACCATTGCATTTATACTCAAGTTTAATCAAATTTGTTCGGTATATCCATGAAACTAACACATTATATAAGTGAATTTTTCTTTGCAAGTACGCGCAAGTCAAAATCCGTATGAACATTTTGCAAAAACTATAGCTATTAAATCATTATATCCATACACACTATCATCTAGTTTGATATATATATATATATATATATATATATATATATATATATATACAAGAAATTTCTTAAGATACTGTTTAACAAAAGACGAAGCAAAGTTGGAAGTGTTAACATGAAAATGATTAATACCATAATTTTGCGTAAGTCACATAATTTACCTAAATTTATGTTTAGATACTATGGTCTAAGTACTAAATACATAATAACAACATTTTATGAAAACTTTTTGCTGTTACATAAAATGAATTCAAAGAATGGCTTTTATTGCTTCCAATTAAAATTATTTTACATTTAATTTAATTTTACTTTTATATTACAATATTTTTCAATTAAGAACTAAGATATGTAATTTAATTTCTATTTTTCAAAAATTATGAATTTATATATTCCTTTGTATGTGTTGGTGGATCATTTTTTAATTAAATAAGTTTCACTGTTAAAATTTAAAAGATAATGTAAAATGTTTAATTAATCATCAGTGCTACCATATATATATATATATATATATATATATATATATATATATATATATATATATATATATATATATATATATATATATATATACATACATTTGTAACTTTAAATTGCCGTTGGAAAATTATTGTTTTATAAATATTGTTCATTGCAGTGAAATATTCTAGTGTGTTGTTAATTAAAGTGTTCAAATAAAATATAAATGTTATAAAGTAATTACTTTACACTCTATAGTTTTCAAAAGTAACAGAGTAGAATTGAAATATGTTAAACTGACAGAAAATAATCTAGAAATTACTACAGTTTCTCTAACTCGGTTTCAGAATATATGGTTTCATTATTTTTTTATTAATTTTAATTTGAAACCAAAAGTTTATTTCTTAATGTATATGCATATATATATATATATATATATATATATATATATATATATATATATATATACATATACATATATATATATATATATATATATATATATATATATATATATATATATATATATATATATATATGTATGTATACAGTCGACTCTGTTTTTATGCGTATCTTTTTAATGCGATTTTGAAGTTATGCGGTGGATATATCATGCAAAATCAGTGTTTCGCTGTTATATATAAATATTATAAGCTGCTCGCTAATTAAAAATGTTTAAGCTTAAATTATTATATTTTTAAAATTTATATTTGTTGAATTTAAAATTTTCTATTTTGAACTATTTAAATCATGTTACATCTGCTATCGCTGAAATAATACCAAAAACTTTAAATGCCTGTTGAAAAGCAGCTTGTCCTGAATGTGTTGCAAACAATGTAACCTTTCAAACATCGACATTATCATCTGAAATCATTACTTTGGCACATGAAATTGATGGAGAAGATTTTGATACCTTTAACCAGAATGATGTTGACGAATTGTTTGTAAATAATTCCTTAGGTAACGATGGTATTATTAGTATAACTGTAGATATTGTCGAAGATCTTATATATAATAGAAAATAAATTCTTTATTTAAAAAAAAGAACTTCTGGTATATAACAGGAACTGATTTTAAATACAAATTTTTGTAAAATTAAATCATAGCCATTGCTTTCTAGATACAAGCCGTGCATGATGTTTTAATACACAGTATGCCGAAACACGGCGATTTCCTGAATTTCATTTTTGACATTTTAAATCGAAAACTGTAATTCTTTTAATTTTGACTTTGAAAACGAAATTGTATTATAACATATGAAAGAGGTGTTTAATTTAGGATCGTCTTATACGACTAATATATGATAAATATATAAATATATTAAAGTTTCGACCTCGTCTTATTTCGAATAGGTGACCTACGGGTCGCCTATACGAAAATATACGGTATATATATATATATATATATATATATATATATATATATATATATATGTATGTGTATATACATACGTACGTACATACACACACACATGCACACACGCATACACACATACACTCAAAGACCTCGATTTGCATTGTTAATTGGTACCAAAGAACCCTCACCCAAATCGGAATTAATCTATTACATAGTATTTCTATAGGACTTTTTTAAATTCGTTGCATCTAAATAAATAATACATATAATGAAAACTGAAAATTAAGCCAAATTGAAATGCATAATGTTTAAAATTTTAAAAAGTAATCTTTTATTCATTGTAATTAATAAATGTAGTCAAACAAAAGTATTATGTAATTTATTTGTACTTTAAATGTATATGATAAGTATTTCTTATTTTGAACTGGAAGATGAATCGGTGTCCATTACTGTCGACTGCGCTTGGTTAATTAAAAATTTATCTAAAGTTTATTGAATTCACATGACCTTTTCTTATCGATATACGAGGTCAGACAATTAAGTAATGCGACCGATTTTTTTTCTCGGCCTGTGGTAACACTGCGAACCTGTAACTCCGCCACCGTAATAGCAGATCCCTACTCTCTCGATTGAGACCTTGACCACCCTCGTACGATCATTTCTTCGCCAGCTGTTTAGTGTTTTGTAACAACGCGCGAGTAGTGCATGTCACGAAAATGGAACAGAGAAATTTAGAGTAACGGTGCGCGAGATTGTCTCGAGCAGGTTGAAAGTGATCCTACTCTTCTCGATCGAGTTATTACTGGTGATGAAAGTTGGTTCTTTCAATATGACCCCGAAACTAAACGACAAAGCCAACAGTGGCTGTCCCCTGGAGCACCAAGGCCAAAGAAGGCGAGAATGAGCAAGTCCAAAGTGAAAACCATGTTGATTTGCTTCTTCGGCAGCAAAGGGGTGGTTCACAAAGAGTTCGTACCACCTGTACAAACCGTAAATCAAGTATTCTACCGCAATGTGCTCGAAAAATTACGAAAAAGGGTGCTCAGAGTGCGTCCAGAGATCGCGAAGACTTGGGTTCTGCATCACGACAATGCTCCCTGTCACAGTGCGTTCAGTGTCTCTCAGTTTTTGACGTCTAAAGGCATCGCAATATTACCAAAGCCGCCCTATTCACCGGACATGTCACCCTGCGACTTTTTCCTATTCCCCCATATGAAAAAATTCGTCAAAGGTCGACATTTTGACTCCGTTGAAGATATCCAAGAATCTGTGACGAGGGTACTCGGAGAGGCCCCACAAGAAGTGTTCCAGAATTGTTACGAAAACTGGAAAACTCGCTGGAATAAGTGTATAGATGCGGGAGGGGACTACTTTGAAGGGGATTGCAGCGATGTACCTTAATTTTTAAATATACTCGGTTTTTGGAATTTTGTCGCATTACTTAATTGTCTGACCTCGTATTTGTTTGTATCAATATATGGCATCATCCGCAGTTCTTGCCTCCCTTGAAGTTCATTGCTCATCTGAATCATTAGCTGAAAAAATGTCCATTGCCTCTCATATCAATTGCATTGCTTTCGAAAGGCGACAAGTGGTTATTTTTTTTTCTTTTGGTATTACATCAGCTGTATCAGTCTTATCTATCATATGTTTTAAATTCATACTAAACAAGTCTTCGTTGAGTTCTTCATCCCGGAATTCAATCACCTTACGTACAAAATTTGCTTCTTTGTCGGATTCGGCAAGTTCTTTACGAACACGAGGCACTATGTACATCCACATTTTTAGAAATGCATCCAGGCCGTATTTTTTTGCGTCAAACTTCTTTCATGCATGACGATTCTACTTCCTTCCACAATTGCTTGGCATTTTCGATGATCATGATATTATATATATATATATATATATATATATATATATATATATATATATATTTGTGTATAAACCTTTTATCGCCGCATCTGGTGAACAACTAACTTAACGATATAATTTCTTTTCTACATTAGTATATTTTATATACAATGAGTATTATTCATGCCTTAACATCTTTGATGAACTGATCTATCTTGCATTATAAAGATCAAATTAAAATTAAATGAGGAATTACCAAAAAATCGCAAATTTCCATAACGACGCAACTGACGATGCAAATCAAAACTACACAAATTGGAACGACGGAAATCGAATCGTCTGGTTATATATATATATATATATATATATATATATATATATATATATATATATATATACGAATATAATATAGGGTACAAATATTTATTAATTTGTTTTATATTTATCTTTTATTATATTATTTGCAACATATATATTTTTTTCTTCTAGTAACTACGTCAAACCTGTAATGCATTGTTAATATAAAAATATTCAAAATGTTATTTAAGAATATAAAAATAAAATATTTCTATTCAATTAAAAGTGACAAAATAAAATATAATTTGTTTATAACTGTAATGTGACAATTTACCAGCAAATTGTGTTTTTTTCTTCATATTTTTTATTGATTCTACTCAGTTACTAAAAAAATAATTTAAATTCAGAAAATATTAAAACCTTTTGTTACAAAAATAAATATACTTTTCTAATTGAAAATGTACTTATAATTAATTCTTGGTTTATTCTTTCAATGGTAGTCATTAACACAAATTTATATATATATATATATATATATATATATATATATATATATATATATATATATATATTGAGAAAAAAAAACAATAGCAAATATGTAAATTTACTGCTGTTCTTGAACCTACATTTTCTGTGGTGATTCTCATACCCTTGTCGTTTTCAGTGTAGAAAACCACGTAAAAAGCAAATATTTTCCAAGAAAGCGATTTCTGCTCCCCATCCATTCTTTCTGTCGTTCTTTTGAACCGGTTTGAAAAAATGACACGCCAACAGGTGATATGTATTCAACAAGCGAGGAAAATTGTGACGCTATAAAAGAATTTGTACGCAGCGAACGAATATGGAATTGTGTACATTGAACAGTTTATGGCGAAAGCGGAAGACTGGTTGATAATAATAAAGAATGAAACTCGGTCAATCTAATTATAGAGAGTAGTGGTTGTAATATTTCAAATTTAGAATACTTGTATTAATACCAGAAACTAACATACATGTTTAATGCATTTTATGTGGTTTCTCATATTTTATTTTTTTTAATTGATCCCCAAAATGAGTTTTAAATTTTCTTAATATATTTACAAAAAACTAAAAAAAAATCGGCATTAGATTTGACTGTACCGTAAATGTGTGATATTATGGTCATTGTAGTTATTTATACATTTTTGTAGTATTAATAATGCGTTAATAGAAGTGATTACAATGTAGTGAGGAAATATATAATGAGTATGATATATAAAACACAAATTTTCACAGAAATTACTTAACTTTCGAATTATTTTACGCGGAACATGCGATCTGTTCATTACTATAAAGAACAGTCCCGTTAAAAAATAAATTAGAAACATTGATTTCAAACTCCGGTGTAAATTATAGCACAGTTATATTAATTTTATGTTTCTAGAAGCTTCATGCGTATTAAAAAATCATATTTTAGTATATTTTAAAGTTTTTCCTTTTTTTTCAGTAAATATTTATTGTAATTATTAGGTATATAAATTAATTAGGGACCTTTTTATAGGAAATTGTTTACGAAAAAGTGGATTACATTTCAATTCTCAAAATATTCCTCATTATTTTGTATAACTTTCCTGTATCTGTTAGGTAACTGAGCTTCCTTGTCGAAAAAAGTAAGGTGGCTTTTGTCGATGAAGTCGTAATAAATTTCGGAACTCCTTCCATTGTTTTAGTATTTTTTGCACGTTTTATGTGTCACAAATGCTTCCCTAAAGCTAAACAAATTATTTCTTCGACTCTGGCAGCATTTTTTTCAACTGGAATCCGAAAAGTACGCAATATGCAGGTTTTTAGATGCCATCCTATTCATTACTGTTTTGTGAGGTTATGCCTACTATTTAGTCAAAATATATTGTTTTTAAATATTAATGTTGGTACTTCAAAATCCTAAAACGTCAAGAAAATATTTTAATTGAAAACATTACTTATGATTGATTCAGTTTAAAGGGACAGAATTGATTTTTACTCTTCTTATTGAAATAAATTACAATTGTATGGGTCATTTCATTAAATTCATGTTATACCAGCTGTTGTACCTTTAAAATTTTAATAAGATATCTTGTGTAGTTTCATGCATTTCATTTATAATAATAGTGATACCTTTCTTTTTTAAGGCACAAACTTTCTTAAATTAAAAAAATAATGTAAATATTTTTATTTAGTAGCATCAGCTAGATTCATATTTATTGTATTCCAGTTTAGTGTTAAAGATTTCTTATTAACTATATTGAAAAAAAATAACATTTTGAAAATAATGCGGCTAAATTATCATTCACAAATAAACACTTTTTCCACTCCATACATCACTCAGAAATGTTTTTCGATCAAATAATTCAATAAATTGTTTTTGATTTTTTTCGATTGTTTCTTGTACACATTTCTATGGTAACGCCATCATTCTTAGAACTTTAATGTACAAAAAAATCTATTTTCTAAACCTTAATTGTTTCTGTTTGTTTTTTATCGATTCTACACCTCTCTTATTTACTTTGGTGCCCTAACGTTGATACTTGTGGTATCGAAATGTTCATAAGCAGTAATAAAATATAATCAATAATATTTTATTGAATATTTGTGATCAAAAAAATGTTTTGTATGATTTTTGAAGTGAAAAAGACTTCATTAGTGCATGCCTGTCTTTATACAACATGCTCTAAGCTAATTTCAAGGATAAGATTGCTATAGGGGATAAAGCGCACGCACATCTGTGTGTATTTTAACACAAATCAGTTAGCACATTTTACACTTATCAACGTACCAGACTCGCAGCTTTACACACGATTAAATTTATAGGTGTAAAGATCGTTAAAAATGTAACAAGATAAATACAAATTATTACCAAGATTACAAAGAAATAATCAAAGTCTATTTTTATTAAATGTTTTTTGACATTTTATTAAATACAACATGTAAGACAAATTTATAATAATAATTTGCATTGCTGGAAGCTGATTAAATGCGATACCAATTATAGCAAAACATGTGTATTATAATAAAATATTTAAAAAATAATAATAAATTTGAATTACAAAATTAACAGAACGTTAAAAAGTATAGATAATAATAGGAAAGTTAACTAATTTATAATTTATATTATTCTCTGCAATTTTAATCATAGACATAGTATATATATATATATATATATATATATATATATATATATATATGTATATATATATATATATATATGTATATATTATTATGTAAATAAATTAATTGAAAATTCATCTTTGCACAACAAAAAAATTTAAATCTTAATAAAATGTCTAGGTTTCCCAAATTGTTTGAAAATAATTTAGCATAATGATGCCACTGTTTTATTTTTCATTAATTTTTTACCATCTTTAAAAAAAGTTTAAATTATGTTGAATTTTTATAAAATTGACAATTTTATATATCAGTATTTAAATAAATTACATCTTTTTTAAATAACTCTACTTTTTCAGTTGAACGGAGATAAGATGTTCCTTCACGGTCTATATAGAGCAACTAAAGGCCACGTAGCAAGATCAACACAACCCGTCTACCATTATTTGTTGCGTTACGAAACAGATTTGAACATAATGGGAAAGATATTTCAAAAGTATACAGGATGTGGACACGGCGACGACTTAGGTTATCTGTTCAAAACATTCATAACAGATGAAATTCAACCTGGTAGCCGCGAAGAAAAATGTCGAGATATCGTCTTAAAACTATGGACGACGTTTGCAAAAACAGGCAATCCGAACCCAGTCGACGGTGATCCAAATATACGCATTAAATGGGAGCCAGTCACAAATGATCAATACAATTACTTGGATATTGGCGAACCTTTGAAGTTTATCCGAGGAAAAATTCCTCATCATGAACGGATGAAGTTCTGGGATGAGTTGTTTGAATCACAAAATAAACTACGTAGTAAACTTTAAAAAATACGGATTTCATTAAATAAATATTTATCTGGCTACTTGCCATTCCTTAATTAGTTTTATTTCTTGATTATAATTTTAGTTTAAGTATTAAATAAAGTACAAAAGTAGGAGTTTTTAATGTTTTATTTCATACAAAATTTACTCACAATTTTGTTTCATAGTATGGATTATCAAATATATATATATATATATATATATATATATATATATATATCATTCCTCAATCCATTACTTTTGTCAATGTATCCTTTAATAGCAAATAAACCAGTACCTCTTTTTTCATACATTTCACATATATGTTTGAATATCTTTACCCAACCTATTCAGGAATTTCTTTTTAAACATTTTTATATTTATTAGCTTCTACAGTAACTCCCATTGCTTATTATATTATTTTCCATGCTTTAGAATTTTGTTTGTTATATCTGTAAATTATGTTTTTTCGTCTTCATTTTGTTTTCTATTTGTATTTATTATTTCTAAGATACAGATTTCCATGCTTCCCTAAATTATCTTATTATATAAGAACTATTCTCAGAAAAATCTATTATTTGAATAACAATCTATTTTATTATAGTAAACAAGAATCTTTTTATTTTTGCGGGGTTTTTTTATAATTAATTCTTATTAATACGAAGGCAGCGTTAAGGGGACCCGGTGGTCTAGCGGCCTAAAATTTAAGCTATTTTAAAAAAAATTTTTCTATATGAGGGTAATGAATAATGCTTTCAAATTTTTTTACACTTATTTTATTACTAATAAACTACACAAAAATGAAAATAAAGACAAAAAAAAAATTTTTTTTTAATTAGAAAAATGATGCCGAAGTCTCCCTCTCTAAAAAAATGGAATTGCGTGGTGAATGATGATTTATCTCTCCCTCTGATCTGAAATAAAACAATTGACGAATTTTTAATTAGTATAAGTATAGCTATCGCAGGAAGTAGAATAAAAAAAAAAAAAAACAATTTGACAAAATGGCGCGTAGTCAAAAGTACAAGTTTGAAAACGACCAGTATTTTTGAATGTTTTGTTAATAAAAAAAATATAAATATTTTACGGAAACTATTAGTACGGAAACTACTAGAGAGCTAGAACTATTCAGAATAACATATTAAAATTTCAGACAAATCGGTCAAGTAGTTTTTTTTTCTGACCCCCGCAAGACGAAAAAAAGTAGTTTCGAGATAAACGCGTTTAAAGTTTCAAGCTTACCACTTATTCTTCTACCTACCTGACCTTCTAATGGGCTGTAGATCCTGAAATACTCTGAATTTCGTCATCAAATTTTAACAGTATATTTTTAAGATACTATACTTTCGAAAAAAAAAATCGATTTTTCGAAAATTCTAGACCACCGGGTCCCTTTAAGTATTATCGGCCTAGTTAGGAAGGAATATAATAAAAGAAGAAGATTTTACTGTTTTTGTATATAATCTTTGTAAACTTCAATAAATTTTTTTTAGCACTTCATTAGTAATTCTATACCCTTGTAAAAATAATCTTCCGTTTTCGAGTTAAAGTAGTCAATTACCGCTGTTTTCGACTCGTTTTCGTCATTAAAACGCTGTTCACGTAAATATTTTTTTAAATTACCAAAAAGGAAATAATCGCTATGGGTCATGTCTGGGCTGTACGATGGGTGATCAAGTTTTTAGAAGCCACACTCCCGAATAATAGCTTGAAAAATTAGCGACGTAAACTGGTGCATTGTCGTGCAACAAATCACATCTTTGATGTTAGTTTTTCGCTAATATTATGCCGAAATTTGTGTAAAAATGTTACATAAAAGATCATTAACAGTTGCATTGCGCTCTTGAAAATCAATTAATAAAGTGCCATTACAATCACAGAAAAATGTGACCATAATCTTTTTTATGGATTGAGACACCTTCGCTTTTTTGGCTACAGTTCACTTGCTGGCCGCCGTACTATAGATTCAGTTTTAGACAGAGGATCATAACGAAAAAAATATGTGTGGTGATTCACAGAATGCACTCGTTCGAAGTGAAACTTTTTTGTTTGGTAGTATTTTGATTTAAAATTACTAGGTTTTATTTTTTTTTCATAATGGAAAGGGGCATAAAGGATGTGTCGATAAAAGGTATAATTGAATTAGAAGAATTACTTTGTAAAATCTAAAGTAATTTTATTTTATGAAAGTATGTTTTATATATTCGATTTACATATTTTCGTTATTATTACTTTTTACTGCATTGTCATTTCGTACGTAATCAGTTACAGCGTTTTCATGAGAATTCTTTAAAAATGAAACAATAGATTTGTGATAGATGAAATAAGTTTAAAATGACTTCGATTCTAGATTAACAAGATATCTTTGGAAGGTGGCATCAATAGTAGTTCCATATCTTGTCATCGGTTCGTTGTGCGTCACTTTCGTTACATGTTCGTGGCGAACAAATTTACCGTTCGGTTTTCGATTTCTCCCCCTCCTCGTTGTGGACCACTTTCATTATACGTTCGTCACGAACGAAATTGCAACTCGGGTTTCGTAATGAACGCTTTAAGAAGTTTCTCTTCAATAACCACTGTTTTATCCCTTTTTACAATGAATTCGATTATTCCATTCGTATCTAACTCGTAGAGCTGTAAAAATAAACGTGCGTAGCTTACTCAACGCTGACACTGAATGGTCGAAAGAATTTTGGGTACCCACTTTACACTGACCTTATTCATACCTAAATACACATAAAGAATATGGAAAACTTTTTTTGTGAAACACGGGACATTACCGATAATTCTTTCACTTTTAAACACGGGTCAGTACAGATTCGATATGCGTGCGCATGTGTAAACATGTTAAGCTGAGAATATTTGGCGCTACCTTCAAATTTCTCCTTAAATACATGTATTTCATAATTTTTTATTTTTCTTTTTATTCACATTTTCTTCATTTCTAATTTTTATACTTTTTTTGAGTAATTTTAATATTACTAAGTTCTCAGCAAACACTAGACGAAATTTACCTCCTCTCTTTGAATATTCCTTAATTTTTGCTTTAGTTTCACCAATACCGTTGCGCAAAAATATTAACAAATATATGTACAATAATCTAATATAAATATTAACAATATAACTACAATTCTTCTTGAAAAATAAATCTGATGAATCACTTATGAAATTGTAGTCAAAATTCTTAATTAATTTTAATAATATTTGTGTATTTGATTTCATAATATTGAATCTGCTTCTAAATTATATTTATTCTCTTGTGCGAATACTTTACTTTGTCTTTAATATCAATTATGTATATAATATCGACATGAATATCGTTACGAAATTTAACAACAGCGCAAAGCAAATTGTCACAAAGTTTTACTTTCACTTCAAGGCAAATTGTTCATGAAGTAGCTGAAGCGATCGAAATAGCATGGCTGCATTTGCGCTATAAATAATTTGGCGACAGCTGTGAGGCTGTCACTGCGTATATGATTTTCTACAACGCGTCTACTGTCACAATCGTGAATGATTTTAAATTTTTAAAATGGAAATTAAATTCAAACCCTCATTTTTTATGAAACATAAATACACAAACATTGGTAGTTATTTGGTCAGTGGAAGAAAAGATTTTTATATTACTGTGTAATAATTAGGAGGGTGGGATGAAAAGGTTCCAGCGTAGGAAGGAAAAGAACAAATATTATATTAAAAACAATCATAATTTCTACATAATCTCCCTTGAACTCTAGATATTTATTTCATCGATATGAAGCCGTTATGACATGATTATAGGCCTATTCGATCAACTCTTCAAAATAGGCGGTTTTTGGCGGCAATCACTTCGAAATCCAGCGTGTACTTTTTACTAGCGTAAGACTTTTTCAAGTTTGGAAACAAACTAAAGTCTGACGGACCCAAGTCGGGCAAGTAAGCTGCATAAGGCTGCAATTCGAAGCCCAATTGATGAATTTTAGGTATCGAAATAACATAATTCTGATAAGGCGCATTATTCTCATGATACAGAATTTTTTTTTCACTAATACTGACCGTTTCTTGCGAACATTCAGATGTAGCTGATTAAGTAACATATCTTAGTACTCTGCACTATTTTATTGGATTTTTCAATATAATTGAAAAACCTAACCCTAACCTTTACCTTCTTCGAGACTGGTTTGCCTCACTGTTCACTGTTTTTATTAGTACTTAGTCTCTGTAGTGTAATAGTGAATCCAAATCCCGTCCGTGGTAACAAATTGACGAAAAAATTCTGTTCAATTGCACTTAAATGGTGACAAAAACTGCTCGGATATGCTTATACGATTAAGTTTTTACTCTAGTGTAAGCAATCGCGACATCTATCGCTCGGATAGCTTTCCCATGCATAAAAATTCCTATAATATATGATGTGCTGGTTCTTTCGATGTGTCCACAGAGTCCACTATTTCGTTCAACTTCAATAGACAGTCGTTCGATACAATTTTGTGTACTCTTTAAACTATTTCCTCAGAAGTAACCATTTTTGGTCTGCCCAAAATGTATGCTCAGCGCTCATACGAACACGTTTAAAGTCTGTTACCCATATTTTAATAGTCGAAAACGATGGGGAAAATTCATCTAAAGTAGCATCCAGCTCAATTTTAATTTTGTTTTGGGATAAGATCTTAACATTGAAGCATTCTATCACTGTGCGTATTTCGGTTTTCTCCATTGTGCACAAAACGTAGAACTTCTTCACTTTGAGAGGCTGTTAAATACAAACTATAGACATAACTTTACGAAACTTCAAAGTCAAGCTAATTAAGGATGACACCACAAATCCATAGACTAGACAGTAAATGACAATTTTCGCAATCTATCTGCTAGGACTGAAAGTTTTTCAGTCCACCTTCGTATAAGGACATTCCAAATAATTTGTTTGCAATAAAACATAGAAGCCTTTCAAGAAATGGTAGACATCATTCAGTTTAATTGTTTGTTACTGATATATAGTTTAAAAGAAACTCATGTGGATGAATTAAAATTCTTACAATTTCTGTCGTCGTTTTAAATTAAGAATATGTTAGCGTGAATAATATTTCATAAATTTTTTGGTTGTATAAAAATATTACAAAGATAATTTCAAGTATATCAGCGGTAGATTCGGACGTAGCGTAGATATTAGTTTTTGATCATGATATTTCTTAAAATTACCAACGATGAACTTCAAAAGAATCTTCAAAAGATGCGATCAATGTATGTTTTGGATTATATTTCAAATTGCTCGGTAAAATTTTTACTAGTCGTCAAAATATTTCTCAAATACGCCATCATTTTTAACTTTTTTTTATTAAAATAGCCGTTGATTTTAATTCATGACATTTTCAAAACATTTAATTATAAATACAAAAATTGTGTACTTAGTTTTTTGATCAAATGAAAAAAATAATTTAAAACAACACCAACAGTATAAAGTGATTATATGGTTTTAGATAAATTCTTCAAAAAACACTCAAAAGTGTAAGTCTTTGACAATTAATTTTTTCAAAACACAAATCTTTGAAAGCATTTTTCCATACTGACCCACTTTTAATCTCATTGGTTTTAAAATATTATGATCTATTCTAATCTGATGTAAACAATAAAATATCTCGAATAATTTATTTTCAAAGTACTATTCATTAAATAATTGTCCTGGAAGAATTTTCCAACTAACAACTTAATCAAAGTAGACTAGACCATAGTACACCTTATCAAACATGATATCAAGAACGGACCCACTAACTAAACTTAAGGAAAGAGTAATGCTTTTAAGAAATATACACATGTACATTTTATTCACTATTCAGTCTTCGTAAATACAAAAAGCTATTAAATTTCATTTTTTCTTGAAAGTATACTTATTCATATTTGTAATTAAATTATGCAAGAGAATTAATTCATATTTCATTTTATAGTTTAATCATTAAAAATATCTTATAGAATTAATTATTGTTAATGCCCTCCTCTGTACTCATTTCTATTTGATTTAGCCTGAAATGGCATCATTCAAGCTTATGTTACCTAAATTAACCACAATTAATTACATATTAAGACCAAAAAATATGAAAAGGTAAATTAAAAAATTGAGTTTATGAATAAAATCTCTTTCCACGAATAATCTTGTAAAAATTGTGTTTCCAAGAAATTTTCAGTTACGCATTCGGACTGCTCACAAGGCGTATATGAGGGTAGCACCAAATATTTGGAGAATCTATGCAGTGTAATAGATTCATGTCTTAGTAACGTTTAAGAACAAGTTCAAGGTTATAACTTGATCAGTCGTACAATGATAGCGATAAAAGTAAGTCGTGTTCTTAACAATGTCACAAGTAAACAAAATTAAGTATCATGAGGTAATAATTTTTTTGGCACAAGAAGGAGTTATACATCCATCAAATAAAATAAAAATTATATGGCGTTTACGAGGAAGTTTCCTTTTCAGACCACTATAAAAGAATGGGTTAAGAGATTTCGAATGGGAGAAAAGTTACTGGAAATTAATTGCGTTAAGATCGCGTTCTGTAAATGATCACGTTCGATTGTGTTGCATTTGTCAAAGACCTGGTGTTTAGTAACCAGTGCTTAAAGAGAATTATCCAATATTCATTCTTTCACAAACAACCATTCGCTGAATTGTCCATGCATTAAGGTATGAATAAGATCTATGTAAGGTGGAGACCCAAACTTCTTCCGGCGATTCTGCGTCAGTGACAAGTAGCCTGCGCACGTTCATTTTTAGAGCTATATGAGCCAGATTCAATTGTACTAATCGACTCTATTGTAACAGAGGATGCAAAAATGATCCTTTACAATGATCTTCTGTCTAAATAGAATAAGTGCAACCTCCAATAAAAGCCAAGGTGTCTCAATCCACCAAAAAGATTAAGGACACAATTTCTTGAGATTGCAAGAAGATTTTATAAATAGATTTTAAGGAGCGCAATATAACTATTAATGTCTCATATTATGCAACATTGTTGCATAAACTGAAGTATAATTCGTGAAAATCTATGTTTAAAACGAACAAAACAAGGGCGCTTATTGCACCAATTTACACAGCTACAGTTCCACAAGCAGCTATTCGGGAGTGCAACTTGCAAGAATTTGATTAGTCACTATACACTCCAAACATGTCCCCTATCTTACCTTTTTGATAATTTGGACAAATATTTACCTGTACAGCGTTTTAATGATGATAATGAGCTAAAACAACGGCAACTGAGCATTTTAACACAGAAACGGGCGATTATTTATACATATGTATAGAATTGCTAATTAAGCGTTGTAAAAAAAATTATTGAAGTTAAACGGAATTATATAGACAAATAATAAAAAAATTTTTACATTCCTTTTTATCAAAGCCGAGTATATTTGGTGCTGCTTTCGTAAGTTGTATCATTACTATTCCCCACTGCTGTAAAACAATATTGGCGTAATTAAAAACAGAAACAATCATTTTATAAAAACCAGTGATAAATACAAAGTAGCTAAATTCGAGCGACTAAAGGTGTGTTGCTTCAAACTTGTTACGGATATTTCACCTTTAATAGATTGGGCGTTCTCGAATGAAATTTTATTAGAATCAAGAGAACATAGATCGGAATTTTGGAGAGTACTTCATTATCGAGATTTCACTGACGAGGTTGGAATGTAATTTAGTTTTTTACACTCCACCAATTGAACGTATATTGACCGTCTTGTCAGTTATCAGCGGTTATTAACAGAACACGTGATACTCGTTTTCAGATACTGGAAATAGTTAATAAAAAAATTATTGATTAATTTATTGCTTTAAACGATTATCCACCAAATGACCATCAGCTGACAGTCATCATAATTTAGAGAATGAGTGGAAAATTGCTAACATACATTACTTTTTATATAATATTTTTAAATATTTTTTAGATACGTGAAACAGTTAAGTAAACTAGGACAAAATTAGTTACGTTTCTCGTAGATTTTTTTTCATTTATTCACATTCATTTTTAACTATAAACCATCATGATGGATAAAGAAAATGAAATTATTTTTTTATTATTAGGTTGGTGCAAAAATAATTGAGATTTTTACGTATAGAGCATAAAGATGGATATATTAGTTAAAAATTATATTTATGCTTAAAATAAAGTACATTGGCTTGCACACATTTATTCTAACGGGAAACAAGTTTATTTATTCTTACAAGATAGAATTCAGGAGTCCTGGAATTAACAAATTCATCGAAAGTGCTTCGAGCTGATGCTCTATCTTTGAAAAACATCTTTCGTAGGAAATTACTCAAATGTTTAAATCTGTCGGGGACATGTCCGGAGAATAAGGTGGGTGAGGTAAAGTAACATAACCCAATTCATTTAATTTTTTTAAAGTCATTTGTGAGACGTGTGGACGGGCGTTGTCAAAAAAAATTTGTCCTTTTCAATTGACTAATTCTGGCCGTAAACAATGCAACTTCTCATGAATTTTTTCAAATTCCTGACAAAAATTTTCTGCTATTATTGTTTCACCAGGATCTAAGAAGTTGTCGTAATTGATGCCCTTTTTGCCAACCACTAAACAGTGACCATAATCTTTTTTTGATGAAGCTTCGGTTTAGGAAACTGTTTTGGTTGTTCTTCTCAGTTTAGCCACTTTAATGAAGATTGATAAGGTTATATTTAACAATATTAAAGAATGAAAATAATAGACATAAACTGAAATCAGTAGTGCTAATTTCATTATTTACAATGATACATTACATGACAAAAGATAACGGTAACTAGAAAAATCGGTGCCAAACAAAATGATAAAAACCGTAATTATTCTTGCACCAATATAATATTATTTTATATAGATTTTTACCATGTGTTATTAAATGAAAAATAAACCATTTCGATTTGAACAATAAGTGAAGAGAGATGCAAAGAGGTATAAATTTTTTATTATAATGTATATAAACTTCTTATCATTTTAATACAAATATATGTATTTGATCCCACAACTTACAATTACTTCTATTCAGAACTGAAACATTAAATTAGAAATATAAATACACCGAACAATCAAGAAAATTAATAGTAAATCCAGAATTATATTACAAAAAACTGTTGAAACCACACATCTGGACGTCCAAGTTCGGTGAATTTCGGTTCCAAGAAGTTTCGTAGCATATTTATACACTGATGAAAAGTTACTGTAACAGTTTGACCTTCCTCCTCAAAAAATTAAGTACTATAAACACCTGCAGTAGCGCACCAAACAGTGATACGTTAGCTATGTAGAGGCATTTCATGAAGCTGATGAGTATTGTTCTCCACCCAATAATGAACCTTCTGCTTGCTAACGTAGCCAGTTACGTTCCAGCAGTTCTCCTAGTTACGTTCTTTATGTTTTTGCACAACCATCATTTTGTACGGATGCAACTTAAGATCAACGTGCAAAATTTTCCTGACAGTTCAGACAGTCAGATAGCCTCAAAGCAAAAGCATGTTTACAGATTGACAGATTGGGAGTCAGTTACGGGATTACAGTTTAGGAGATTACACAATGGACTGTTTCATAGCGTTGATATTTTCTGGCGTCCGAACGATCCATGGTATTTTAGCTGGTTTTCGTCTTAACGCCGAATCCGTTGCTCTGAAATTTGCACCTCATACGAATATGTTTTCTTAGTCCGAAACAACAATATTTCGAGTGGCGATCACATGTTTGTTGTTTCGGATAAATCATTCAATAACAAACGCAAGGTGCACACCCGTCCAAGCCATGACAAGAAATAAAAACGGTAAAGCACATGCTATCGGAACACCTCACTATGTCCTATTCCACTTCACTAGCGCCGAACCAATGGTTGAGATAAATTCAAGACTTTTTTTGCCGCATCCTGTACTTCTCAAAAAGTCCGAATTTAAAGCGGCACGATTATGTCATTCCAACGAAATTGATAACGTTGTTCTATTTGTTCAAGTGTTAAAATACATGGAACGATATTGCACTCACTCGCCTTATGTTCAAATGCGTCTTTAGAATGCTTTGGACCAAAACTTAGATGTTCAGATCCCCAAAATGCCCTGAGTAGTGAATCATTTATTTGATTGAATCATTTCACGGAATTTTTCAAAGTTTTCGTTGGTTGTTGATGTGGAAAGACACACCGATTTTTCTCATTCTCATATGATTCACAACCATAACAAAATTGCTAGAACCATTTGTAAACCATCATAAAAGTCACTGAACCATCTCAGTAAACTAACAATAACATTTTGTGGGTTTCTTTGAAAGTTTTTTGAAGTTTGAAACAAAAATTAATGTTAATTCTTTTTTTGTGATCCATTTTTATGACCAGATTAAACAACCTGTCTTCGGAAAATCGTAATTCAATACTAATTGAGGAAACCGAACAAATTCAAACTTGTTACATATTGTTGGGATGACTCAATGATTAAATTAAAATTAATTACAGTATGGAAGTTCTAACTCTTTTCACTAGATGGCACTCTGTGGCGACATTCACCATACTTTTTAATCACCCCTCGTAAGCATGTATCTTGGAAAATTTACAGCACTCATAAATTAATAATACGTATTCATTACTAGCAAATATAATACTCTGTTTTAAATATTGCATAGACAGTATTTGCATAATCCGACTCGCAACTGCTCCAATACATAGATGACGTTTATTATGACAAAGTTCACTCTTACATTAAAATATAATTCGTAAATTTAAACGTCTAAAAATAAATGATGTACTTTTAAATGTTTAAAAGTTACCTAAACAATGTTTATCATAGTTACTTAGATTTTTAAATGTCACGTAAACTCACGAGTCTACTTAAAAGTGATCAAAATCGACAATGAAATGTCAATAGTTTGTTGAAATTTTTGATAAAGACAATTTTGTGGTTTTTCAGATAGTTATTCATTTGTAAAAGTGGATAAAAATAAACAAATTACTCATTGTGGACATTAGCAACAGTGCAGAAATATACTAGTAATCATACTAATAATTATAATTAACCCCACTGCTCATTATATTCTGCTTTTAATCTTAAAAGTAACGCTAGTTTATTAACCTTACAGTAGTAAATATATTTTCAAGGCGGTAAACATTAAAATAAATAACTTAAAGTAATTTGTGATTATTATACTTATTTTTGTAGATATTTACAATAATAAAAATTTTTTGAAATGAAGAGACATTTTGTGTCAATACTAGCGCATGTCGTTAGAGCTTAGTTTAAAAGTACAGAAAATAAAGTGGGGTGAGTTAACAGAAAAATTCTAATGCATACATTGTTATTTTCACCCACTCATTATATATTATACGTGAGTCGTTTGATAAGTTTGGTAAATGTTTATGACATGGCGCCGTTTTTCATTTGATAACATGACGGCAATCAAGTATCATTTTTCAAACTAGTATAGGTGAAATTTCAGCCAAAAGTGTCGCGTTGTTCACGTTGTACTGATGTTCGAAACGAGCATTGTAACAGTTGCCGCAAAAATGGAGAAAAACGAGCAGGCCTTTTTGCATTAATTCGTCGCCGTGGATGAAACATGGATCCATTACTTCACGCCTGAATTGAAGCAGCAATTAAAGCAGTGAACAATGACTGGTGAACGTGCGCCGAAGAAGGCACAGACCTTTTGTTGCCTGGGAAGGTGTTGGCCATTTTTTTTAGGATCGACTACTTAGCGAACGGAAAAAAGATAACTGGAATCTATTATACAAATTATTAGACCGTTTGAAAGAAAAGTTGAACAAAAACGGCCAAGATTGACGCACAAAAAACTGTTCTTTCATCAGAAAAACGCACCATCCCATAAACCGGCCATCTTAATGGCCAAATTGCACGAATTAAACTTCGAATTGATTCCTTATCCTCCCTATTCTCCAGACATGGCCCCGTGCCACTTTTTTCTCTTCCCAAACATGCAAATTTGGCTTAGTGGGAAAAAATTATTATCGAATGAGGATGTGATCACCGCCGTCGATGTGTATTTTATAATCCTCAATGAAAGTTATGTTGAGAAACAAAATCGTTTTTTTCGAAAAAAAAAACGGTGTTTAACTTATTTTTTTACCATACTTATCAAACGACCCTCGTGTATATATATATATATATTTATATATATGTGTGTGTGTTTGTTTTTATAAAGAAAAATAAGGAATTATAACGTTAGTATATTAATACTAGCGTAACACAAAAAAAGAAGTAAAAAATTATGTGATATTAAATTTCGTGACTAACACTAAACTCATAAATGTAGGTGTACATGTTTGCGTAAGCATGAAGAATTAATCTTAATTATACCATTTTTGAGTTTTGAATTTTTTACCAGTGAAAGTCTTCTGAAACAAATTTCATACATCTGTTTGTATTTTTTTCCCGAATTATAAATGAAGATGTTTATTAAAGGTGTCATTTTATTATAAAATCGGTTTAATTTTGTAAAGAAATGACTAAATATAAAACAGACAGGAATTATATTTCATAATTATTTTTGAACAAGTTTCTTTTGTCTATCTACTTCGGTTTTAAATAATAAACATATTATATTTATTATCTAAATGAAACCTGTGATACAGTAATTTAATAAACATATATATATATATATATATATATATATATATATATATATATATATATATATATATATATATATGAAATGCACAGATTCAAAATGAATTCAATTATTTTTTATCTGCTTTACTATCACTTAACCGTAAAAAGGAATCATTTTGTATGAAAATGCGAGGATATAATGTGAATATAGAATACATTTTACTAACCACCAAATAGTGACCATAATCTTTTTTAAGAATTAAATATATTATTATTATAATAGATTAACAATAAAAATATAAATGATTATTAAACTGATTAAATGTTATTAAATTGTGTATTTAATCATTTAAAAAAATGAGAAATTAATAATTTCGATATCTATTTTGTAATTGCATCTCAGCAAGTTAAACTGTTCTTATACATTTTATTAGTTTTTGAAATCATAGAAAACCGTATTCTTAAATTATAACACATACTATTTTACTTTGAATAAATAAGATATGTACAACTTCAATCATGTCAGATAACTAGAAAATAAGCATGATTTAGTATCGGTAAAATTCAAATAACATTTATAAAAGTAAAATACAGCATAAAGATTGATAAAGAGAAAATATACTAAATTAAAACGACATATATCAAGATTATGAATGTTATATATATATATATATATATATATATATATATATATATATATACAGAGAGAGAGAGAGAGAGATAGATTGATTATGAAAATATGTAATTATTTACTTATTTTATTGATGAAAAAATGTGACTCTTTATTTATACAAGATGATCCAGAATGTCTGATGGAATCCTTGCAAATACTTCTTGGATTTTTAATTTAAGTTCAGAAACAGTGTGTGGATGATCAATATATATCGTCTTCCTTCGATAACCCCAAAGAAAATAATCACACGTTATCAATTATGGAGATTTTTCTTGGTAAACAATATCTCTATTGTTTATATGAGTTGTATATTGTCATATGAGCTGTTACTGTATCTTGCTAGAACCATTTAATTAGTGGAAATTTAATTAATTCTTACCTTTGAAATATTGTAACTATGTTGTTGTAAACATGTTGAAAGCTTGCGCTACTACAACAGTAATGTTTTTTGGTATTCTTATTGTTCTTCTGAACCTTTGATGCTTCAAATTTAATAAAATCAATTTCATTAAACTTCTGAAGACACAAGTTGATAGCATAATCGGTCTGTACCTACCCAAGATTGAAAATTTTATAATGATTGCGAAATAGCAATTGTACAATTGTAGCAGATTCGCCATTTTTAATAAAATGATTTCGTAGCGAAAGCTCGATATGCACATATTTACTAAATGGAAATGAATAGCTAAATAATGTATCACAAATTTTACCCTGTCGTTCCAACGGTGAATGTATAAGCCTGCATTTAAAATTTCCCGCTCCACTGGTGCACCCGTTACAAGTACACTTAACGCCATAACAAACTAATATTGTAATTCAACATATTATAGTAAATATATAGTAATTAAAATTGTTGCTAAAATTTGGAATTATTATGTCTTTCAGTTCCCCTAATAGGTCATCATCATTATCTTTAACTGAATAATGCTGTTAATGTAAGCGTGCGATGACGTAGGTATGTTAAGAGACTGAAACTAAATGTGCCAATGTGTCTCGCAGGATATACTACGAATATCTATCAGATTTATTCATGTGATGTACGTAGTCATACAAACTCAAGATTTTATGGCTGGGCAAGATACAAAGTTTGTTAAAATGCGAGTTTTAATATATTTGTATATTTTATAAATTATATACAAACACATACACACACACACATATATATATATATATATATATATATATATACAATAGAACCCCAGTTATCTGGTATATCCTCTGATATGCCGGATAACGAAATTTTTGGATAAACCGATTGTATGGGGTTTTGAATTAATGAAGGTACACACATATTTATTTGAATTATGTAATGAAGATATTTATTGAGTGTAATTATTAATTATACTATGTACATATATATATATATATATATATATATATATATATATATATATATATATATATATATACATATATATATCATCATCATCATCATCATCTTCAGCCCCTGTCAATCCACTGCTGGATAAAGGCCTCTTCCATGACTTTCCATTTAGTTCGGTTCAGTGCCTCTCTTTTCCACAGTTTTCCAATAAAGTTTTTAATATCCTTATCCCATCTGTTCATTGGTCTCTTTCTCGGTCTTTTCATATTCCTTGGTTCCCAGTCAATAATTTCTCTTGTCCATCGGTTGTCTTCTCTTCTTGCGACATGTCCCGCCCATTTCCATTTCAGACTCTTTACTCTTCTTATTATATCTGTGACTCCTGTTTGTTTTCGTATCCATTCTATTCTCTTTCTATCTCTTCTTGTTATTCCCAACATGCATCGTTCCATACTTCGTTGTGTTGTTTGGAGTCTTTGAACTATTTTGGCGTTAAGCACCCATGTTTCGCTGCCGTAGGTAAGGACCGGTAGTACACACTGATCGAATACTTTTTTCTTTAAACAGAGTGGGATTGTTGATTTAAATATTGAGGCGTTTCGTCCGAAAGAGCTCCATCCCATTTTTATTCTCCTATTTACTTCTTCCGTGAATGATCCATCTCTGTTGATAAGCTGGCCTAGATAAACATATTTCGTGACTTCTTCTATTTCCGTTCCTTTTATTTCAATTTTCTTCGGACATACAAACGCATTGAACAGTACTTTTGTCTTTGTATGATTCATGTTGAGGCCGATTTTTTGACTGGCATCGTTTAGTTCTTCTATTCTCTTTTGCAACTCTTCCGGAGTATTTGCGAAAATAACTATATCATGGGAAAACCGGAGATGGCTTAATATTTCGCCCTTTATTTCGATTCCTTTGTCCTCCCAGTCGAGCGATTTGAATACTTCTTCTAAGGCCGCAGTAAACAATTTCGGAGAAATTGCATCTCCCTGTCTTACACCTTTCTCGATTTTTATCTTTCTTGTTTCTTCATGTAGCTTCACTGACATCGTTGCTTTTTTATAGATGTTATCTAGCACATATATATATATATACATACATATATACATACATATATACATACATATATACATACATATATACATACATATATATATATATATATATATATATATATATATGTACGTAGTTTTTGGATTTAACAAAATATTTGGAAAAGATCAGTTTTTTTTGTTTCCTGTAAGCTAGTAGTTTAGTTACAGCTCTATATCTGATATGTATTACAGCAGAGCCTCTTTCTTCAGATCATTATTTTCATCCAGTTCTAAATATTTCATGATAATATTTCAAAAACCACACAAAAATTGGCTCTAAACAAAAATGCAGTTCTGGTTTTTTCATTGTTTTTCGACTTGGCTATCGGTTTCGATATCTTTTGAAATTTGAAAATTTTTGCTTAATTTTTCTTTAGGTCATACACAGTTGATAATCCAATGTTGTAATGACGACATATTTACTGTACTGAAACACTTTTTTTCAACAAACCGACTATTTTAAGTTTATCATCTAATGTGAGTACTATACGGTTTCTTATTTTAAATTTTTCTGTATACATTTTATCAAACAAATTTGTTAAATTACACCAAAAACAATCAGCTCAGTGGTTAAATGATGGCTGATTTAAGAATAAAATCGAAATGTGCTGAAAAATATGTCAGCAAATGCCAACATATGCCAGCAAAAATAAATAATCCGTTGTCGAAAAAAAGACGGTGGTTTAAGTGGATGAAACTGTAATGCATTACATATTACATATTAACCTGTTTGAGTATTTTTTGCATGTTTCATGAGCTGAACTCCTTCCCCAAAACTGTACAAATCATTTTCTCGGTTTCGGTAGTATTATTTTTATCTTGAAAGTATGCAATGCCTAATGTGCTGATTTTTTGATTCCATCATGTTCACTTCTGTTTTGCGAGGTTATACCAAAGAATTAATTTTTACACCTAATATTTATCATGATTTAAACAAAAAATACATCCTATTATTATATTCAATTACAAAAATTTCTGTATGAAAATATGGTAAATTGTATTTAGTATTTTATTAATTTTCATTATAAGTTACCGTTCTCATATATTATGTAAATACAAGTTAAAAACATATATAGACTTCATACATAAAATAATATATTATATATTTAATTTTTTTTTATCATATACATGTTTCTTGTCAAAAATAACTTTGCTGAAAATAATATTATATATTAATTTGATTCATAAAATAGTTCAGCATTGTTACAAAAATCATTTCTACAAACTATATCATACCATCATTCTTAACTTTTCTTCAATTTATATATATATATATATATATATATATATATATATATATATATGATAAATCATGATAATGTACACTAAAAGGTTCAAAAAAACCGTAAAAACCGAACTAAATTTTTCGCGTAAAATGACTCATGATAAAATTTAGATAATGTGATATACAATCTCACGTTGAATATATTATAGATACATAATGAAAAAGTTTATAGGTCTCCAGAAAAAAAGCTTTTTTTGTAATATTTTATAAAAAAAAACCCGTAAAAGAGGTAAATAAAAAAAACCTTTTTAAAAAATGTAAATTCAATTGTTAATAAAATTTTATCAAAATGATAACATTATTTAAATTCTAATAAATGATACTCGCCCATCATATTTGAATCAATTCATCCATTCAAAAATCCGTACCCTGGATTAGATTGTTTATTCTGATGTTCAAAATCGCTTCCCAATCCTTCAGAATAACTGTATTCAACACCCATATGCAGTTTGGAACTGGTATTCAGTGGTGCATTATTATTTTCAACTCGTCGCATAGGTGTTTTATAGGATTTAGGTTAAGATAAAGTGTTCAATCCCAATAGTTGATTCCAATTTCGAACATACACTTGCGCATGTATTTGGCGATATGTGTTTGTTCATCATTCTATATTAATATGAAACATTCACCGATGTATAGAGCGTTTGATAACACAAACTCCTCCAAAACATCTGTAATGTAAAATGTACTATATTCAATGAATCCCTCTTTATAATTCATAACTCCGTGCGGTTCTCCAAAGAAATGCCACCCTTTACCATGATAGAGACTGAAAAAAAGACCAATTCCAAGATTGCGCATTGGGTATATCGTTCATTACGTTTTCGATACGCTTGGTCTCGTTTATCTGGAATATTTAAGACTATTCTCAACTCTATGCTAAACAATATTTGACTCTACTACCGCTCGAATCAATTATGATTGTCTTGAACAAATTGAAATAAGGCAATTCAATGAAATTTAGTAATTTGCGGTCCAGCTAGTCTAAATTCAGTGAGACCGGCTTCTGGATTACGTTCTACCTTCCGTTTACTTATACATATGTTACACAACTGATATTAACCAATTAGAACAGATATCACGAGACCCATATTAACCAATCAATGAACGAATAAAAAGCACGCATAATGGATAGACTATTTTTTGGATATAGAAAGATATAATAATACATTTTTCTCTTTAAATATATCTACAAAAAATATGTTATCATTCTATTGACACAAATCAAACATAATGCTATGAACTAATTTTTGCACTTTTATTTTTTTGCATACTTAATTAATGCTTTTTATTATCCAAATTCAAGTTCTGTATTAGCTTGCATGTAACATGAGATTTTTTCAGTAGATTTTCATTAAAAAACAAAGATCATCTGATATTCGAATCTTCAGAAGTTCAGTGTGGCCCGCCATTGTAGGAGTATTAATATGTATTTGTATAATTTTTGTAAATATTACTTTATATTAAAATATAAATCAACATTATTTTATCGTTTTCTTTGAGGTAAACTGTGTACCGTTTTATAAGCGTGGTCGTAAAAGAATCTTCTATCTTGATTTAATTCAAAAAAATATTTGAATAATTTGATTTTATCAAACTGAATTCATCAGTATAAGTATGGTTCTGTTCCATCATTATATTTTATATCTTGGTATTTGGCGCTATATTTCGATGCCAACATATTTTATTTATTCAAGTCATTTGTGTTTTTTCATATTTGATTAGAATGTTCTTATTTCTTTTTTAACATACACAGAATCTTGTGTCTCCCAGATCTTCTAAAAATTTACACTACTTAATAAATTATTAATATATTAAATAGTGATACCCAGTTATATTTAATTACATTATTAGGAGTGCTGTCCAAATTTTTAAAAATGTTAAAACATTTTTTAGAATATTTTGTATCATTCATGTTTAGTAATTTTATCCACTACGAAATTTCTTGATTAAATACGAAAACTATTAGGTAAGATCTCTTAATTTCTAACCTAATATACGCTAGTGTTTATCGTGGCCATTCGACAAGTGATTTAATGAAATTTGTGTGTTTTTTTGTCAATGTTTTCCAAATATCTAAGACCGCAAATTTTACTCATATAAAGAACAGTACTAACAGTCATGGAGTCAAAAATTCGAATTCAAGACTCCTAAGAATCACTTTTTTACTTTACCAGGATATTTTTATATTGTGTGCTACAAAAGTTAATTTTTGAATTTAGTTGCTTACTGCTTGTAAAAACAACTCTGACAGAAAAAATGAGATGGTGAGTAATTATAATGAAATAAATAATTAATATTTTTTTCTATTTTAATTCTATCCTTTCCATTAAAAAACTCTTTTATTTTTCTATTTTCTATTCCCCTCTTAAAGATAAGTATTTCAGTTTTATTAACATTTACGTTGATTATTTAAGTTGAAGTTATTTTTTTCTACTGAAGACTCCTTGTGCTCTAAAATTTTACAATTTTTCCAGAAAATTGTATTAATGACAATTGATGTCGTCGCTATTTATGTGTTTAATAATTAATTTGACAAGATGTTCGAAGGAAAAAAATTGTTCCTGTAAATATTTTTTTACTGCATTGTTTTTTTATAATCAAAACTTATTTTTTTTTCAAATCGATAAATTTACAAAATCTTTAATCCATTCCATCTGTATTTACGATGTATCGAATCTCTATCCAGTGTATCAACTCTACCAATTGTATAGTGGTAACCAGTATTATTTGAGTCTTAAGATCTTAACGATTATAATTTTTGCGTGTTCATTGTACTTTTCAAATAATACATTAATTGCGTGTAAGTATGAAAATAAGTTGTTAAGTGTGAGACTAAAGAGCTATTGTTTTTGTAAAATTGAAATATGATGCACATTTTTTAAGACTTACATGGCAGTAACATCAAACAGTAGTATATTATAATATTTAATATATATATATATATATATATATATATATATATATATATATTAGGAGGTTGCATTGAAATCAGCTTTTTTTGTATTTTTTGACCTTTTATTTCAATAAAAAAATGTGTGAATACATTAATCAAACTATTTGCCCTCGAAAGCTATAACTTTTTTCCACTTTTTTGTTAGAGGAGAGTAATTTATGATACTTTTAAATTTTTTACAAGTTTTCCCTTCTCCATTTCATATTTTTTTTTTTTTAAATTCAATCTATACTTTTTCTATGTCTTTTTTGCGTGTCTGTTTGTACAATCGTATTAAAAAATGAAGCTATATTACCTTAATTTATCATTTTCTGACCACATCGGAAGTGAATCACGCACTACAGCCTATAATTACAGCTTGATTATTAACATAGCATGAAGACATTTTTATTCATTATGTTATTACTATACGAGAGTGGGATGAACATTTTTCTGACTAGGAAGGGAAACAACCAAATTTTGATTAAAAATGATTTCGTTTTTCGATACAATCTCCTTTCAACTGAATACACTTTTTTAAGCGAAATACAAGAGTCTTAATGCCATCCTTAAAAACCGATTAGTCCAACTCACCAAAATAGCCGTTTATGGTGATAATCACTTCGAAATCCGACTCATACTTTTACCAGTGTGAAAGTTTTTTCCAAACTAAAATCCGGAGGAGCCAATTCTGGAACGTAGGTTACATGATGGTCTCAATTCGAAGTCGAGTTAATGAATTTTAGCTGTCATAATAACAAAATGGTGATAAGGTGCATTATCCTGATGAACGTTTTTCTTTACGAATCCGGGCCGTTTTTCGCAAATTTTCTGCTGCAGCTGGTCAAATAAGTTAGCTTAGTACTATCCATTTATTTTCTTAACTTTTTCAAGACAATCGACCCAATGCCAATACCTTTGGCATCACAAAATACCGACACCAAAACTTTTTGGCTTCATCGGGGCTAGCTTTTCTTTTCATGTCCATGGTTTTGATTTTTAATTGGTATCCGAAATGTGATGATGAATGTTCGAATGTTCATGGTAACGAATCGATGTAAAAATTTTCTTGGATAGTATTTTAACAGCGCCAAACACTGCTCCGAGCCGAACGATCCATTTTTTCTCTGGTATGAACAATCGCGATACCCATCGCTAGGATAACTTTCTCATGCCCAAAACATTGCATAATATGTGATGTTCTCGTTCTTTTGATATTCGCATAGCCTCAGTTATCTCTATAAATTTCAATTGACAATCTTTCGATACAATTTTTGGTACTTTTTAGGTCATTTCCTCAAAAGTAGCCATTTCTAGTCAGATAATGCGTTGTTAATCCTTGATATTCGTACGAATGAGTTTAAAGTCTGAAACTCATATTTTAAAGATTGAAAACAATGGAGCAGGCTAGCCTAAAGTAGAATCTATCTGAACTATTATTTCGGTTAGAAAAAAACTCTTACAATTGATGTATTTTATTAGGTTGCTGCAAAATAATTGCGATTTTTACGTATATCGAGTATAAAGACGCATATATCAATAAAAAATTATATTTATTAATATTTTTTTTTAAATAGAGACCATTGGCCTGTACACATTCTTCCCAATGAGTAAGTTTTTTTATTCCTACAAGATATAATTCTGGAGTCATGGAATTAATGAATTCATCGAAAGTGCTTTGGGCTGATGCTTAATCTTTGAAAACCTTCTCTCATCGGAAATGACTCAAATGTTTTAAAAAAAATGATAATCTGTCAGAGATAGGTCTGAAAAATAAGGTGGGTGAGGTATGTTTTCTAAACCCAGTTCATTTAATTTTTTTAAAGTAATTTGTGAAACTTATGGTCGGGTGTTGTCATGAAGAAGAATTGGTCCTCTTCAATTGAAAATGGTGAACGTAAACGATGCAACTTCTCATGCATTTTTTCAATTTCTTATATAACAATAGATTCTTGCTGTTATTGTTTCACTAGGATTTATGAAGAAGTATAGTGAGTGATGCCACTTGCCGACAACCACATAGTGACCATATCTTTTTTACATGAAGTTTCGGTTTAGGAAACTGTTTTGATGCTTCTCCTCGGTCTATCCATTGTGATGAATGTTTCCGCTTGTTGTAGAGAATCTACTTTTCATCACATATGTCAATGTGATCAAAGGAACATTTTTGTTACGCAAAAGAAGCGCAGAGCAGACTTCATATCGCCGAATTGCTTGATATTCGTTTAGTTCAAACGGCATCCATTTATCTAGCTTCTTTGTTTTTTCAGTCTGGTTCAAATGTCGAACAACTGTTGAATGATCAACATTGAGTTCTACTACCACCTCTCGACTTGTTTTACGTGGGTTCGCTGCAATAATGATTCTTAAATCATTATTGTCTATAGCTGAGGACGTTTACAAAAAGCAAAATTTCTTCACTTTGACAGATTTTCAAATGCGAGCTACTTAATTTTATAAAACTTCAAAATCAATGTAATGAAGGTTGACACTGCACAAAATCATAGACAATTTTCATCACAATGTCTTCTATTGGTTAGGCTATTTACAATCACCGTTCTCTTCGTATGTAAAATTATATAGTACAATAATTTTTATTTTACTGAAAAATATGGTTCTAATTATTTACATAAAAAAATTAAGATATTTTTATACACTTATGAATGAACTGAAAAACTTCTAAAATTTATTGTTAAAATTATAATCTAATCTATTGTAAAAAATATATGTATATATCTCTCTATCTATGTATTTATCGACCTATATATATATATATATATATATATTAAGTCGGCAAGAAAATAATTCCAGTTTTTGTTATAAACTTTAAGGTCATAAACCCCAATTATTTGTAAACACACACACACATACATATATATATATAAGATAAATGAAAGGTAATGTGAAATAAAAAAAAATAATTATTTTTTCATGGTTCATAATATTTTAAAAGAAAGTTGAATGCGAATAAAATATGTTACAGTGTTACGATAAATTGATTCAAACTTTACTTAAAATTAATAAAAATGAATATATAAAAAACGATAGAAGAGTCTACAATATTAAAAAATATATATAATATTTTCGAACTGAGAAAATTATTAAAAGCACGAATATGTATACGATGTGATAGGGTTTGTATTGGTATATGCCTTTTTTATTGCCATGATTTAATTTTCGTTCCAGTGGTTTACGCCTTGTTCATGTTTATTATATACAGTCATTGTTTTTATCCAAATTTATATAGTCATTAATTACCCTAGTAGATGAAATCGTCCATTCAATTTTTAAACAAAATTGAACGACATATTTTTCTACAATGCATTTTCTTTCAATGCATATGTATAATTTTATTTATCGGAAACTTCTATTTATTAGAATTCTTTGTTATTTTTTTTTATTGTAAGCTCTTAATGTCGATATTTCATATATATATTTATATTAAACGAATATTCTTTTTCATTATTAAAAAGTCATCAGTAATGTGAAATGAATAAAGCAGACCTCTTCGCAATTGATTAACATAAAATAATATAGGCTTATATAAGACAATTTAGTAATACCTTTATAGTAAAACGTCATTATATTGAATTAAAAAATAATTTTAGCATAGAATAGGTGAGTTGCGACATATGGATGTAATCGCAGATGGCACAACGAAAACCGAATAGGACATACTCGTTCTTGTATCACTTTTTAGGGCCCTCTTGTTGAACATGCTTCCGTACGAAGCTGCAATTTTGCCGAAATTGCTTTTCTTATTGCCGCTGGTGCTGTTGCCTCACACGATGGCTATCTTATAAAACTCTATAGTAGTTATTTTAGTGGAGTACAGTTCTTGCCCGGTTTCTATTCTTATAAATCGTAAATATCATATATGGGTCTTGTATTTTCATTTCATTTTATGATTCGGAGAAAATTAAACATAATTGCATACACAAAATGTACTTGAAACAAAAATGCAAATAAAATAAAAAAAAATACTTTTTATAATGTAATTTAGAAATTTGATGATGTTTATATCTGATTTACATCTTCAAAATATAACATACATTTTAAATTTTTTATGTTTAGTTTAAATTATTGCATTTTTGATAAAATAAATCGAATGCAGAAATATATTTATCTCAATTTTTTTTAAATTATTAATTAAATTCATATATGTGTAGTTACTTGAACATTTTCATTGAAAATGATATTTAAAAGAAAGTTAATTGTATGAAAAATCTCTCATATAAAAATTATATAACATTTTGACATTTTTTTAAACTTTACAAAATAATCCCATTTTACTGGCTAAAATAATCTATTTTATAAAACAGTAAACGACTTAGATTGTATCTATTTTTTATATATTCATAATCATCTTATTTTATTTGGATTGTATAATCCTTCTTTTGTAAAAAGTTTAATATATTTTCTCAAAAACAATTTACTTCTTTAACCTCAACTTAATCAAAACTTAATAAGTTAACTACATTTTGCAAACGTAAGTATTAAATTTAGTTACATTATATATATATATATATATATATATATATATATATATATATATATATATATATGTACATACAAACTTAATATTTACATATTCAAATCTATTCATATTAAATTTTGTTGCTATGTATACATAATGTACATACATACATACGAGGTCAGACAATTAAGTAATGCGACCGATTTTTTTTCTCGGCCTGTGGTAACACTGCGAACCTGTAACTCCGCCACCGTAATAGCAGACCCCTACTCTCTCGATTGAGACCTTGACCACCCTCGTACGATCATTTCTTCGCCAGCTGTTTAGTGTTTTGTAACAACGCGCGAGTAGTGCATGTCACGAAGCACACCGAATGAACATCGCTCAAGATTGTCTCGAGCAGGTTGAAAGTGATCCTACTCTTCTCGATCGAGTTATTACTGGTGATGAAAGTTGGTTCTTTCAATATGACCCCGAAACTAAACGACACAGCCAACAGTGGCTGTCCCCTGGAGCACCAAGGCCAAAGATGGCGAGAATGAGCAAGTCCAAAGTGAAAACCATGTTGATTTGCTTCCTCGACAGCAAAGGGGTGGTTCACAAAGAGTTCGTACCACCTGGACAAACCGTAAATCAAGTATTCTGCCGCAATGTGCTCGAAAAATTACGAAAAAGGGTGCTCAGAGCGCGTCCAGAGATCGCGAAGACTTGGGTTCTGCATCACGACAATGCTCCCTGTCACAGTGCGTTCAGTGTCTCTCAGTTTTTGGCGTCTAAAGGCATCGCAACGTTACCACAACCGCCCTATTCACCGGACATGTAACCCTGCGACTATTTCCTATTCCCCCATATGAAAAAATTCGTCAAATGTCGACATTTTGACTCCGTTGAAGATATCCAAGAATCTGTGACGAGGGTACTCGGAGAGGTCCCACAAGAAGTGTTCCAGAATTGTTACGAAAACTGGAAAACTCGCTGGAATAAGTGTATAGATGCGGGAGGGGACTACTTTGAAGGGGATCGCAGCGATGTACCTTAATTTTTAAATATACTCGATTTTTGAATTTTGTCGCATTACTTAATTGTCTGACCTCGTATATGAGTATATATATATATATATATATATATATATATATATATATATATATATATATATATATTACTGAATTCATAAAAGGAAAGCAATGAAATCAACTAAAATCCTATTAGCGAAAAATTAAAGAAGATTTTAATGTATTAAATATGTGATATTAATGAGGTGAGATAAGATACGGTTATGTTCTAAATAAGAATGGTCATCAAAATAATAAAAAAATATTTAAATTTGATGCTGAAACAATCAAAGTATGAAAAGAATGATATTATTTACATTTGAATATTTAACTTAAGACGTGGAGAAAATAATAAGATTTAATATTATGTTAATGACTACAATATATTCGTAACTAACGAAAATTAATAGAGACTAATTAATTTTTATGATAACTCAAATTACAAATGAATTTCGAAGCAGTAGATACAACAAATATTGCCTTAAAATTTTACATGTTTAAAATTATATTTGATGATACCTTTGCAAATAGAAATTAAAATCAATGTTGTTCACAAGATTAATTGTATAAGCAAACAATTTTCTTCTAAAGAAATATTCATATTAGTATGGGAAAAAGGAAAAATAATGAAACAAATATTATTTTAGAAGAATAACTAAACAATATTGATTAAAACCGAAGTAGCATAGAAGAGGACAGCATAGTATAAATAAACAGAAGTATAGTTGAGACAAAATCAAATTATATTATATGAACTAATCAACCAAATATATATTAGGTGTAAAAATGAATTATGTGCCTTTAAATCGAATCAATTATAACTGTTTTAAATTAAAATATTTTCTATTTATTTTAGGATTTTCAAGTGCTAGACTTAAGTTTAAAAAAATAATATTTTGGTAAAGTAGATGACATAACCTCATAAAACAGTAGTGAACACGATTGCGTTCGCAAAACAGCTTGTTAGACATTGCATACTTTATGCTTTTTGCATTCCAGTTAAATAAAAAATGCTATCGTAACTATAGTACTGATTGTTTAGCTATGGGAAAAGATATTGTGACCATACAACATGCAAAAAGTACTAAAACAATGGAAGAGGTTCGAAAATACGTTACTACTGCATCAACTCAAAGCCCTCATCTTTTTTCGATAAGAAATTCGTTAGTAACCCCCGGCAAATAGAGCAAAGTTATCAAAAAAAATGAGGATATTATTAGGATTGAAATGTATTCCACTTTTCTATTAGAATATGCTTATCGTCACAATTCTGTAAATACATTTTTGTTAATAAATGTTATTTTAATTACCTCTTATCTGGTGAACTTAATAAAATATATTCAGGCATCAAAGAAATATAATTGAATGTAAATGTACCTATTGCATACATAAATATACGAGTGATTTAAAGGTAGATTTACAACTTAACATATATGAAACATATAAGTATTACATAAATACTACATTCATATAAGTACTACAACTTATTGTAGTACTTATATGAAACGCAAAACATAATTTTTTTTGTGATTAATTTATTCGGGCTCGGAAATTATGTGTGAAAAAAATGTCTATCAAATAGACATCTCTGAATGCGGTGTAAAGACAGGGTCTTTCGCTTTTTATCATATTTTGCCATATTTCCTAAGTTATTCCACCGATTTCGTGATTGATATTCTCATTTACTCTTTCAATCGTGTCTGACTTTTTCACATAAATCTTACTCTTGAAATGTCCTCGAAAATACTGGTGCTGTTAAATATGGTGATCTTAGTGATTAATATATATATATATATATATATATATATATATATATATGTATATATATATATATATATATATATATATATATATATATATATATATATATATCGCCGAATATCCATATTAAACGGTCTTGAAACATAGGATTCAATATTTCCATTGTAGTACACGCTGTATGTGACATAGCACCGTCTTGTTTAAACTTGTGCTCTATAACCCATTGAGCCAATTTTGCGTCAAGAAATTATCAATAATCTTACGATACCGTCCACTAATCACCATAAGAGCGTTGTAAAATGAATAAGATCGAACGATACCTCTGAATCATACATTGGCACTACACTATCACTCTACGTGGATGTAACGATATCTGATAAATCAATTGTAAATTTTCAGATTCCCAGAAGCAACTATTTTGCTTGTTAGCGGTGCCATTCAACTTAAAGCAAACTTTATCGCTTTGATAATTTTCTTCCAATAGTTCCGTCCTGATTGTTTGTATTGAACTGCAACAACGAATTACTCTAGCCCCGGTAGCGATCATTGTCTCTGAACTGAAATTATTGTGTCAACTATATCGTGTATTCTACCTCGGACTCGTTCAAGTGATTAAAACTTAAGTGATTTTAACTTGAGCTTACTGTACAACAAAATTGAAGCAACTATACGAGGGTTGTCACAGAAGTGCCCGACACAACAAAGAAAACACAAAAATTTTGGAAAAATATATATTTATTTTTCAACATAATCTCCTTTCAGCTCTATACACTTTTCCCAGCGATGTTCAATAAGTTCGATACCCTTTTTATAATAAGAACTGTCTTGCTCCTCAAAATACCCATTAACTGCCGACATCACTTCTTCATCGTTGGGAAATCTTTGACCACTGAGCCATTTTTTCAAGTTTGGGAACAGAAAATAATCCGAGGGGGCTAAATCTGGCGAATAGGAGGGTGCATGAGGTAGCAATTCAAACTTTAATTCATTAATTTTGGCCATTGCAACAACGGATTTGTGAGCTGGTGCATTGTCTTGATGAAACAACACTTTCTTCTTAGCCAAATGCGGCCGTTTTTGCTTGATTTCTTCGCTCAAACGTTGCAGTAAGTTCGCATAATACTCGCCGTTGATAATTTTTCCTTTTTCAAGATAGTCAATGAAAATTATCCCACGCGCATCCAAAAAAACCGACGCCATAACCTTGCCTGCGGATGAAACGGTCTTCGCCTCGCGCACTTTCAGTCGACGATCATCCAGTACCGCTTTTTGGATTTTCTTCACCATTTCTGGAGTCGTCACCTTATTTGGTCGACCACTGCGATGCTCGTCTTAGCAGCTCGTACGGCCTCGTTTAAACTCTGCTACCCAATATTTCACTGTTGTAAACGAAGGAGCAGACTCACCCAGAGTAGAATCCAGTTCAGCTTTTATATTGGCTGAGGCCTTTCAAATAAAAGTATTGTATTGCGTAACGATGACCAATTTTCTCCATTTTCACAAATTCACTGAAAACGTTCATTATTGATGGCTGCCAAACAAATACTAAACAACATGGCGTCCTCAAACTTGAAATATATGCTTTATAGATTGTGTACTTTCTAATACAGTGATATTTTTCAAACAACTACCGCCATCTCTAGGTCAGGCCGGGTACTTCTGGGACTATCCTCGTAAATGTTTCAAAATCGCTATGTGTTCATCATGTGTGCACGTTATCTAATGTGAATCTGCATTGCACCTTCTACATCACTATGATTAACAATTTTTTGTCGGGCAGTATGTTTACCAATTATATTATCTATCCGAGAGCTACGAATACGCGCTTATATGCAGGAAGAACACTCTTACTGTGTACTAAGTACTGATTAGTAGCTCCGCTTACTTACACCTGAAGACAACAACTGATGAAGTTGTTTATCTTTTGCACTTCTGATGTGTAAATTTTAAGAAACTGTACTGTCAGTGAAGAAGCTACGAAATATTATTCTCCCTCTTAACGTTGATTCCCGACCGAAAAGACAACCATGATTTTATAAGGATTCGTATTTTGAGCTATACTTGGTACTCACATTGCACGGAATGGGATAAAGTGACATACAATTCATGTCTTAAATCAGTCGTCAAAGCGAGAAAAAGATAGTGAATCAAAAAGTGCACGTTTATAAAAGAAAGTGTCAGGAAAGTACATAACAAGAGAAACTATAAAGTAATGAGAAAATTTATGTAAAGTTTTGACAGGAAAATAAAATATATTTTCTTTATAAATGTGTTTGTGCTCTTATTTCTACAAATGTATCACTTAGAATGTAATACTGTACTGTAGTTATATTCAAATCATTAAATTATCTACTCATACATTCAACCTTTCAATAAAATAAGGTGATCATTTATATTTTTATAAACACGAAGAAGTGTAGGCTATTCCGTTTATGAAAACTAGATAAATAAAGTCAGTAATAAATATTTTAATTCTATTGTATTATCTGTCATTTGTATAGAAAATTGTATAAAACTTTTGAAAAAGCAACACTCTCCTTGATCAAAGAAAACATTTTCGTTTTGATATTACGACAGCTGGAAAAAATATAATAAAACATAATGAGCCAAGCATTTTCAATAAACGCTCCTTAATTTCATAGGGTGCGGACGAAGAACTGTACTTTGAAAATAATTATCGTTACACACCCGAACTCTTCTAGCACGACTAAGATACATCCGTGCAACTGGACCGTTTATTTATTTATTTAGAGCTCAGAAAAAGGTATACCGTCGTTTTGAAACTTTATCTAACAGTGGACGGTTCGGTGCTGTACATTTTTAATAAGTTTGGTGCTTAAAACACATTGCTAAAATAATCCACAACCTACGTACATACAACCGATATATATATATATATATATATATATATATATATATATATATGTATATACTACAGCTAAAACGGAATTGATTCATATTTATTGATTTTATTAATTAACGTACATGTAAGAGTTTTCAAAACAATAATTTAATGGTTTTATGCATACGTTTAAGATTTATTATTTAGTATATTTATTTTAATTATCGCAAATTGTATAAAATAAAGTTATTATAAATAGAGAGCTTTCATAAATTTTCTGTTTAATATTCTACCCTTCTTTAATAAATAACTATTGATTTTCATATTATTTCAATTAATATTGAAAAAAAATTCATTTTTATTTAAATTTGTTTTAATTATTTATTAGAATGCAAAAAATATTATAGAAAAAAAGAAATATTCAATGATGAATTCGTTTATTCAAATAAATTAACTTCTGGTTTTGAAATATTGAATTAATATAAGATTGTTTTTTTTATATATAATCAAAACTAGAGATAGCAACATTATAAATATTTTGATAAAATATTAGAAAATTAATCATTAATATATGAGAGAGGTTTGAAGATATTAGATATTAAAGACAACAGCTTCAGTTTCTATGTAAAATTTATTTTTCTACATAATTCACTCGAAGCTCAATACACTTGCCGTAATGTTTCTCCAGGTTCACAAAATGAGTTTTTTCGAAATCTTCCAAAACATCTGTTTTTGGCTTCTATCGCCGGTTTATTCAACCTAAATCGTTTTCCATCCAGTAGAATTTTAAGTTTTGGGAACAGATAGAAATACGAGGGAGCTAAATCAGGCAAATACGGTGAAATCGGCAGGATTTCAAATTTTTATTAGGCCAATTTTTACTGAGCGACAATTCTTGAATTAGCCAGTATATTCGTATGGTGAAACAACACTGTTTCTAGGCTATTACGGGATGTTTTATCGTAATCGCTGTTTTCAACTTCTCCATAAGTACTATATAGTATTGTCTTGTAACTGTTTTTCCCCTTTGAAGATAGTCGATGAAGAGAATGTCTTTCGCATCCCAGAAAACTGATGCAATCACTTTTCCAATCGAGTGAATCGTCTGCTTTCTTCGGAGCCGTTTCACTACGTTTAGTTAACTGTTTTGATTGCGTTTTCGATTTTGGTGTGTAATGGCGAATCCAAGTTTTATCCGTAACCATAAAAGCTAGTTAATTCTTATTAAACGATTCCAAGAATTTGACTAATGTTAGCGTACGAACTCATTGTTACTCTGCAGGAAGCAAACGCCGCACCTACCTTGCGGATAGTTTTTTCATATGCAATTTATTATGCAAAATGACATGCGTTCGTTCAGTTGAGATACCTATAACTCCTTCTATCGCACTCACTTTCACTCGCTGGTTAGTCAAACTCATATGGGGGATTTTATCGATGATTTTTGACGTGTCAGCTTGTTCTCGTGACTCCTGAGAGTAGTACATCTTCAATTCTCGTTTTGGTTCATTTAAATTCATTCACCCAAATTGGAACTGTTTTGTAACAAGGAAAAGATTTATCCATTCTAGGAAACATACTCTCATGGTTTTCATTCGTTGTTTTCGCTTCCAAAAAAAGAAATGAATCACTACTCGAATTCCAATTCTATCCATTCTATCCATTGGCACGAAACGCTTAAGTTGAAACAACTTTTAAACGAAGAATTAATGGCGGAATTACTTACAACTTATCACGCGTTACTAAACTGGATAGAACTATATAAAAACATTATCAACTATCCTTCTCTTCGTTAACGAGTAAACGAACCAAGTTACTCTTCAAAACGGCCTCGTATTAGAGGGTTTTCCGTAAGAACTCTATTAAATTAATGTCAGATAGATGGTATTAGAAGATGGAAAATTTTTATCTGTGGTATAGTACCAATTTAATATTTAAATTCTGATTTCCAATATTATCAAAAATATAATAAAATGTAGTGAAAAATTTTAATGAGATAATTATTTCTTAAAATCAAAAAATGTATACATCAAAATAATGCACTCATAAGAATTCTTGTTTAAAACTGAGATTTATTTTAGAAAATTTAAATTATATTAGTAAATTCATTTTTAAAAAATGACTTTAATACATAAATACTTACCTAATAGTATTTTAATTCTTGTAGTGATGAACTATTAAAAACATTTAATATTATATTATATTCAGTTTAATTGATGCTTTACGGAAATATATACTAAATAAATATTATTTTTCAATTTTTTACTTTGTTATAAAGATAAAATCAGTATTTTAAAAATGCGTTTATTTCAAAACTCAGAAAGCATACACATTCCATATACATCAATGTTCATAAAAATTAAAAAATCATCAATCTTATGACAGAAAAAATCGTACAAAACCGAACACGCAATTCCTATATATTCCAATTGGATAGTCTCCACAGTCGAATACATTCTTTGACAGGTATACAAAACATGAATTGCGTACACTAATATCCATTGAAGTCGACGCGTCGTAAACCACAAACAAATAAGCAAATAACAGAATGTATAAAGACATATGTGCACGTATTTATGGACTGTCAGTAAAAACAGATAAATCGACAAACACCCTAGGCCGGATATAAATTGTCAACCGGAAATTTCTTCAGATCGACATAAACAGGAATTTATGTATTTTAAGAATATATTTGTATATATATATATATATATATATATATATATATATATGTAGAGAACTAAAGTAACTGAATACGTGACTACTAAAAATATTTTTGTTTGAATTTCAATATGATTACAAATATATTATTTTAAATCAATTATTTTCTTACCTTATTGAAAAAATAATGTAAACAAATATTTAAAAATTTGTTTTTTTTAATTATTTATATACTCTCAAATACACTTTAAAATTCACTTTAAAATTAAAAAAAAATGTTTATGTTTATTTTCATTTTAAATTTTAATATTTTGCTGTTTAATACATTATTTAGAATATTATTTATAATATATATTGATCGTTTAGAAAATACAAAATAAAAGTGTCAAAACTATTAAATAGAAGATAAAATGAAGAAAAAATGAAAAAAATGAGAATTGAACATTTATATAAATTCTTATATATTTTATACTTTACACATTAAAGATATATTTAACCTAAACTAATGTAATCATAAATAAGGATACTAATAAATATATAAGTAACTTGTGTATTCGCATTTAGTTCTTTTAATACACTGTTCTTTGACGTATCGCAACACCACAGGATCCGATTACGAACGATTTGTAGAAAAAGAACGCTCATACAAAGCGTACCGGCGTTCATTATTCGGTGCCCCTTAATTACAGTTAGCTGTCTAGAGTAAAATTATAGGAAGCTGAAAATACATCGTTGCACTACTGCAGTTCGTGGTACTTCAGGGAGCACAGTATTTTAATATGCAAATAAATAATGTTAATGTCTATCAATGTTGAATAAATTCCTACTGAATTTTCTCTCTTACTATGACTAAGTTATATATATATATATATATATATATATATATATATATGAGGATTTAATTCATGCTTCTACATGGAATTACTAAAAAAATATGTTAAATTAAAAAAAAATCATTTTATTTTTTATTCAGTATTTATTTCATTTCAATACTAAAACAAAATTGAACTAAAATACTAAATAACGTGGTTTTTTTAATTTTTGCCATTTTTTTAATAATTTTTGATGTGAAGCCTAAATGAACCACCATATATATGTATATATATATATATATGTATATATATATGGTGGTATATATATATATATATATATATATGTTTGTGGGCGCATGTTACAGATTGTCCTTAAAGTATCAGTAAAAGTAATCAAAAAAGCTCATCTTACTTGGTATCCGCAAGCTTTACGTAATCGGTCAATGCGAATACGATTGTTTATATATTACCCAGTATATACTATGTTCAATCGATTACAAACTTATAAAAAAATCAATTTCTAGTAACGATTAACAAAATAAATATTATTTGAGACGTATCTATTATGAGGCGCATTGTTAAAGTAATGTCCGTTTTGTAATTATTACTCTTTATACATGAATGATGAAACCGCGCATGCGCTATAGTTTAATGTGATTCATAAGCTAACCATCAGCCATTTTTCCGGATTCTTTTTCGATGCCACGTGTGAGTTATTTATAATGGGTGCAAGAATAAACAATCCCGCCTGCTGAGGTTCGTACTGTAATCCTGTTTTTGTTAGCAAAAAAACAATAGTGGTGCTGAAGTTCACCGGTAACATTGTGAGGTATATGGGCCAAATGTTATGATTGGCAGTAAGGGTAGGCAATGGCGTCATTTACGTTTATTTAAAGGAAGGCGAACGTTGGATAACCAACGCCTAATTTTTGTGCAAGCTCTCGAATTAGTGTTGGTTGGTCTGATTAAATTATCGTATTCAGTTGGTTATTATGAACTGAAGAAGGATGCCCACGACCTTTTTTATCTTCAAAGCTCTCGTGCTCAGCAAAAAAATTTTGAAACTACCATTGTACTTTACGTTTTTTAACAGTACCTACACCAAAAGCACCGTTTAGTTTACAAGCAGTTCCTGCTGCTTTACCACCCGTTTCGAATTCATATAAAAATTTGCTTTTATGTGCTACTTTTCCATTTTTAATTTAATAGCCCAATTTAAAGCAGAATTGATAATAAAACCAAAGTTGATGTTTCCAAAATACAGACCGAAAATGCACTTTAAAATGACATTAATATGAATACGATGAAATGACATTTTCATAGAAAAAAATTTAGATTAGAATTCAAAAAACTAAAACCGTAACTAGTTTCCTACCAACGTAATATAAACTTATATCTCTTTTAAAAAAGTTATTAATTGTCACAATATATATATATGAAATGTAGAAATTAATTCGATACTTTTTTTTATAGAAAATTAATGTCTATGGAAAAATAGAATATATTTCAATCCTCATAATATCCCTCATTATTTTATACAACTTTTCTCCATCTGTCGAGTAACTGACAAATATCTTGTCGAAAAAAAGATGGCGGATTTGAATCCATAAATTCTTAATGCATTTTTGGATCTCTTCCACTGTTTTAGTATTTTTTTATAATTTATTTTTTTATAACATCTTTCTACAAGGTTAAAAAAATCATTCCTGCCACTTCGGCAGCATTTTTTTCAACTGGAATATGAAAAGTATGCAATACTTAATATATTGCTTTTCGGACACTATCAGGTTCATTTCCGCTTTATGAGGTTATGCCAACTGCTTGGTGAAGATACATGACATTTTCAAATCTTAAGTTTGCCCCTTTTAAATTTTAAAAGCTGAGAAAATATTTTAATTTAAAACAGAGTTATGACTGATTAAATTTAAATGCATAGAATTTACTTTAACACATAATACATTAATAAACAAAATTTATTTAACGATTTTTAAATAATACTAGTTTTAATATATTATTGGAACCAACCTAAAATATTTGTCTCAATTAATTTTTTTATAGTTATAGCATCACATTATTTTATTTCTTAAAAATGCTAATTTACTTATCTTCAAGATATTTCTGTATGCATACATATATGTATAGGTATAGTATATATATATATATATATATATATATATATATATATATATATAAATGTATGTATAGAGAGACAAAGGTGAAGAGAAAGACAAACATTTTTAAATTAAATACTATGAACTATTAATATTTAAAAAAAAACTGTTTACTATGAAAGTTGACCAATGTGAACTAATATTTGCTTCTAAATAAAGAGTACGTTGTGGTAATAGTAAAAACGCTGATTGAAAAATTGCAATGTAAATCAAAGGAAATCAATTAAATATTGAAAGTGTTCAGGCGAACATTAGCCGCAGCACCGCATTGCCTGAAAATAACTGCGCTCTCATCGGTACGATTTTACATAAAAATCGACACACTGTTTTTTTATGTCGTTCATGCGGATTTTATCAAACAGGACAATTGGTTCCATACCGTATTCTGAACACTATGTCGCTGCAACCGAACACCAACCTTATTGAATATAAACGCTAGGGCAATAAATAGTACCCAATTTCAATATGTATTCACATTTGATTTTGTTGACCTTACACTTCCTATTATATTACTGTTATGCAGTATTTATGTATGATATAAATGCATACAGAAATATATATATATATATATATTGGATCAGTACAAAAGTTCGTATTTAATAGGTAGCGTTAAGAGTTCCGTATGGCTGCACTCGTGATTGAAATGTATTCATGTTATGTATTGTTTAAAAGGTGACAGTCACAGTTGTCATTTGAGCATCAGACACATTTGTTTCTTTAGATTTATGTGTAAGAAAAATTTTTGAAAATGAATAACAAAAAGATACACTTTTTTCACCTTATGTTGTACGAGTTTCGGAAAAGAGTATCCGTTGACGCGGAAATGAAAAATATTCAGTAGATTTATTTGGACCATGCATCATCATTTCCAACTCTCAAGAAATGATTTACTAAATTTCGATTTGATGATTTTAACCTCAAAGTTCAACCACACTCTGGACGGCTAAATCCGGCTCAAGTTGACAAAAACTCACAAATTTCGAAGAAAGTGGTTGACGAGGCACTCAAAGTTAACAGAACGACTGCCTTTCGGTAATTAATTAAGCTAGTGTTCACGTTGAAGCGTCACGTTTGAATACGTGGGTGCTAAACTTGTCAAAAAAAATCAAGTTTAATTGTATTTTTTCGACAGTTTCTTTGCTTGGACGTCTCAATAGAGAACCTTTTTTGGATCGGTTAGTAACAGTCGATAAGAAATGAATCCTGTACAACAACATTCAACGCAGATAAACGTAGAAACAAACGAATAAAGGGACCCAAACCAGCTTAGGTGACTGGTTGGGCCAACCAGTCACCAAAGCTGGTTTGCATCCAATGAATGTAATGCTGTGTATTTGGTGGGATTGTAAATGTATTGTTTGTTTTGAGCTACTTATGGAGCATAACGATTACTTAGAAGAAGTACTGTCGACAACTAATCAAACTGAATGCAGCAATTAAAGAAAAGCGTTCGATTTTCTCCAATCGCAAGGGTGTCATCTTCCACCACACAACGAAAAACTACATACGGCAAAACTGACTCTGCAAAGACTGAAGCAGTTGAAATGGAAAATCATATCGCATCAGCGTATTTTCCAGACATTGCAGCTTCGGATTATCATTTGTTCCGGTTGCTGCAGAATAGTTTAAGCGGTAAAAAATTTGACACCATGGAGAGCGTCAAAAACCACCTCACTGCCTTTTTTTCCGAAAAACGGCGCAGCTTTTACAAACGAGAAATCCGCAGCTGCCTGAGCGGTGAAAAATGATTGCAGAAAACGAAGATGAACGTATAATTAATTAATAAAAGCGATTTATGTGAAAAATAATCCCCTGAGTTTTAATTTCAAATCATATACGTACTTTTTCACTGATTCTTTCTCTCTCTCTCTCTCTCTCTCTCTCTCTCTATATATATATATATATATATATATATATATATATAATATTGAAACAGAAAGATATAAAGAAAAACAATACATTACAAAAGTCTAGTCTTATAGGGAATATCATATTAGTATTAGGTTGATAGAAAAATAATTGCGGTTTTTGTTTTTCAAATTCTAACACTTTTTCAATGAAATTGTCGTCGTGTTCTTATTAATATCATTTTAAAGTGCATTTCGGTCTGTGTTTAGTAACATTGACTATGGTTTTATTATTAATTTTGCTTCAAATTTGGATTATGGTTTAAAAATGGAAAAGAAGCAAATAAGAGCAATTTTTTTGTATGAATTCAAAATGGGTGGCAAAACAACAGAAACTGTTCGTAAACTAAACGATATTTTTGGTTCGGGTATTGTTAAGGAAAATATGGTGCAATGGTGGTTTCAAAAATTTCGTGCTGAAGACGAGAGTTTTGAAGATGAAGAAAGTCACGGGCGTCGTCTTTCAGTTCATAACGATTAAATGAAGACGTTAGTTGAATCAGAACCACGCACAACTATTTTGAGAGCTAGCACAAAAGTTGAGCGTTAGTCATTTAACAGTTCTGAATCACATAAAACAGCAAGGAAAATCAAAAAATCTTGACAAATAGGTACCGCACGAATTGATCGCAACGAAATGAACTGAATTAACCGTAATTATATTTCTACAAACCTAATATTATTATCATAAATAATAATAATTATTATTATTAATACACATATTTGTATATTTAATTTGTAGGCTTTAGGAGACTAGATGCCTCGGTCTCTACCTTGTTGCCCTCGCCAACCCACGGAAGCGGTTTTGCCCTCCCGATGGCAAACGGTCGTTTTTCTCCGGAAAATGACAAAAATTAACACATAATACGCATAAAATGTAAATCATAATTTTTTATGAATCAACCATAGTAATTAGTGATAACACAGACCACGTGGCTATTATCAGTCAAGCATTGCACATAACACGTGATTAATCAACCAATCAGAGAACGAATAAAAGTAACGGGAATATCATTACTCTTTCATTTTTATAAAATAAAAAGATAAGTGTTTATAGACAAGACAAGGAAGAATTGTTACTATGTCATGTACGTAGGAAGGTTCATGGAAGTCAAAGATCAACATGAAATATATTTTCTTAAGCACAGTACAATAAAAATATATCCAGTTAGCTATTTATTGAGAACGACAGGTATATTTTGACTGGTACAGTTTTAAACAAGTTATCTAATTTTCATCCTAGAAAACATTAATGGGAATGGACATTTATTTTGTTTCAAATTACTGCAGCAAACATATTGTAAAAGTTTACTTAATTAAATTAAGGACGCATTGTAGAGCGCATTGGAATGTTTCACATTCTGCTTTTAGATGCAATTCTACCATCCTCTTGCAGTGTATATGAGGGAATTTTGAAACGTAACTTGGTTTGTGTACTTGGTGAAGGAGAGTGAGATAACTGTACACGTTTTTATATAGTTTCATTCCTTTTAAAACATACGTTTAACTGCAAGTAATTTTGCCATTAATTCTTCGCTGGACAGTTGTTTCAATACAAGCGTTTCGTGCAAAAAGAATAATAAATAAATATAATCCGAACTTAATTTAAAGTAGAAACTAGTTAACTTAAGGTAGAAATGATGCAAAGTTGCCTTATTGAATCCCATTGATGATTAATGAGTTTACAATATATATATATATATATATATATATATATATATATATATATATATATATATATATAGGGAACTAAAAGGTCCGGATGTATTTATAAATTAAAAATCCGTTATTCTACGTACGTACTTTTATTATGGTCATTTTTCTACATAATTCCCTCACACCTATGCATTTAGTCCATCATTTAATCTTCTTAATCTCAACATTTAATCACTTTAACCCATGTTCGTTATCCTAGAAAAAAATTCTTTCGTAGCCACTCTTGCCTTGGTTTAGTGATCTCCTCATCAGAAAGTTTTTCCCTTCTAATGACCTTTTTAATGACCTACGTAGATAAACATCACTTAATACTAAATGGGAACTATATGATGAGTGTTTCAAGTATTATTTATTGTATTCACTGATTTATTTTATTCTCTTCTTGAAATCGAACTTTGTTTTGTAGTACAATCACACTTTTTGACATTTTTCTTATCTCTTGGACTTATTTTTTGGTTTCAGTTCTCAAAAAAATATCTAGTAGCTCTCACTATTTATTATTGCCCCTGACGAGGTGTAAAATGAACCAAAATTACATCTTCAATATCCCTCAAAATTTCAATCATTATCTTTTCTGTAGAAGGGCATGCTTTAAATTATTTTGGTGTTAACTATGATGGAGTTTTCCTTATTAAACATGACTATCTAATTCTTAATGATAGACACGTGTGTTACCAACAGTCAGAAAAGAATTATGTGCAATATAATAATATGTTGCAAGAGTGACTGTGCAAAAGACTATTTCAAGACGGAATATTTATTTCAGGACGAAATTCAGAAGCTCATTAGGCTCTAGACTAAACGTAAAGAAGATAGGGAGGATTCATTAGAAAAATGATCTTAATAATATCCTGCATTTAAAATAAATGTTCTTGTTTCTCAAAGATGTCTTATTTTTTAATTTGATCTCCATACTACGAGGTTAGACAATTAAGTAATGCGACCGATTTTTTTTCTCGGCCTGTGGTAACACTGCGAACCTGTAACTCCGCCACCGTAATAGCAGATCCCTACTCTCTCAACTGAGACCTTGACGACCCTCGTACGATCATTTCTTCGCCAGCTGTTTAGTGTTTTGTAACAACGCGCGAGTAGTGCATGTCACGAAAATGGAACAGAGAAATTGCTCAAGATTGTCTCGAGCAGGTTGAAAGTGATCCTACTCTTCTCGATCGAGTTATTACTGGTGATGAAAGTTGGTTCTTTCAATATGACCCCGAAACTAAACGACAAAGCCAACAGTGGCTGTCCCCTGGAGCACCAAGGCCAAAGAAGGCGAGAATGAGCAAGTCCGAAGTGAAAACCATGTTGATTTGCTTCTTCGACAGCAAAGGGGTGGTTCACAAAGAGTTCGTACCACCTGGACAAACCGTAAATCAAGTATTCTACCGCAATGTGCTCGAAAAATTACGAAAAAGGGTGCTCAGAGTGCGTCCAGAGATCGCGAAGACTTGGGTTCTGCATCACGACAATGCTCCCTGTCACAGTGCGTTCAGTGTCTCTCAGTTTTTGGGGTCTAAAGGCATCGCAACGTTACCACAACCGCCATATTCACCGGATATATCACCCTGCGACTTTTTCCTATTCCCCCATATGAAAAAATTCGTCAAAGGTCGACATTTTGACTCCGTTGAAGATATCCAAGAATCTGTGACGAGGGTACTCGGAGAGGTCCCACAAGAAGTGTTCCAGAATTGTTACGAAACCTGGAAAACTCGCTGGAATAAGTGTATAGATGCGGGAGGGGACTAATTTGAAGGGGATCGCAGCGATGTACCTTAATTTTTAAATATACTCGATCTTTGAATTTTGTCGCATTACTTAATTTTCTGACCTCGTACGATGATGGTTCACTTTCAAAGTGTAGTTTATATTAAACTGAATGTACTTGTTCCGAAGTTTCTCCAACTTTGCACTTCTCTTCCGCACGGGACTTTCTTCGAGGTTCACAAAATAGCCGTTCGTGGCCTTTATCGTTTCTTCATTCAACCCAAATCGCTTTATAGATGATTTCTGACGTGACAACTGTTCTCGGGCATCCTGAGCGTAGTGCATCTTCAATGCTCGTTCTACCGCGATCAAATTCATTCATTCAAAGTCAAATAGTCTCGTAAGGAGGACAGGAATCACCCAATGTAATAAATAACCTCCTACGGATTTATTTTGTTACGTTTCTTTCCAAAAACAATAACTGAATCACACCTCGAATTCCAGTTTTTTTTATTTCGCACTTTCGCGTGAAACGTTTGTGTTGAAATAACTGTCAAACAAAGAATTAATTGTGAAATGATTTGCAACTTGACGTACGTTACTAAAAGGGATGGAACTGCATGAAAACGTTACAGCTCTTCCCTTTTCCCTCAGCGAGGACACGAACCAAATTATTCTTCTGGATGGTCTCGTAAAAACATATATATATATATATATATATATATATATATATATATATATATATATATATATATAATTGATCCTCCTCTGGGATGATGACTTATTCATATTCTGATTTTCTAATAAGCTCTGTTTACAATTACATTTCGTCATATTTGTTCTGGTTGGTTAATTTATCAAATAACATGTGTCAAGGGGGAACAAGCGATAGATAGCGTGTGGTCTTCCTCCCGGAGGTTTTCGAGTGAGGCGAATAGCTGTTCGTCTCATATATATATATATATATATATATATATATATATATATATATATATATAAACACAATCATGTTTTGTAACATTAAAAATTATACCTATAGTTACACTTTGAAAAAAATCTTTTATCTATTATATCGGGATCAAATACCATAAATTTGTTTTAATTTAATTTATCATTGTGAATATAATACAAATATATATATATATATATATATATATATATATATATATATATTCACAATACAATTGTATATGTATTAATAATTCAAATTTTTTGCTAATTATCAATAACAAAACATTAATGTTACTTGAATTGCTGTTAATCGGTTTCTATAATTATTCAAAAACTGATTGTTTTCAATACCGATGCAGATTAAATATATTAATTTAAAATTTTATTTAAAACTAAATATCGATTATTATTTCGTCGCATTTTATTGTTTTTGTGTATTCTGTTTGACTTTAACATTATAATATCAAATTTCAACTGTTTCAAATCTTCAAGAAATAAAATGACAAAAAAATCACATTATATTGGTGTATCAAATTTCAGACTCCTATTCTATTTCAAGATGTTTCCAAACAACGTGAGAAAAAGATTGGAAAATGTGTTTGACTGATTATATACAGAAATATATTTATAATATATTTTAAATTAATACAGAAAATTTATGCTATACAAATATATTATTCAGAAAACTAAAATGAAATACCTGCTGAAATAAAATTTCAAGTAAAATCACAAATAATTTGAAAAATCTGACGTATGAAAAGTTTACATTTAGTTTACGTTTACATTTCTATCTATGTAAAAAAATATTCCGTAAAATTTCAAAAAATTGACAAAAATGTTTAAAAGAAACTTGTAGAAATTTTTTATTAAATTGTTATTCTCGATAACAGCCCAAATTTTCATGAAGTGTTATGATAAGAAATGTGCGATTTTATAAAACAACTGCTTTGCGATCTTTTTGCGGGAATGATTATATAATCATTTCCCAAATAGATATGTATATATATATATATACATACATATATATATATATATATATATATATATACATATGTGTATATATATATATATATATATATATATATGTGTGGAAGGCGCACCCGGATTTGGCTAACGTAGCGAGTACAGGGTAGAACCTCCTGGTATTGTACAAACATTTTCATATATTGTAATATATTAAAGGTTAAGTACCTAAATAATATGTTTTTTTTTTGGAGCCAGAGTTTAGGCGAGATCTTGCCTTGTGGTGTTAACGGATGAGTACCCTTATATCTATATTGCCTCTCTATAGTGCCGGGAGCTATAAAAGACCCGAAAACCTGTATGTCTCTTCAGATGTAACGAACGCTGTGAGTTGGGAACAATAAGAATTGTTATTCATCGTTTGTGGTCATGATCTGGGAAAAATTTCAAAAAACCCAGATGCCTTGATAAAATCCCCACCCCCAAATAGAGTGAACAGAGAGAGGAGGGCAGGGAAGGAGTAAGGATAAGAGAGGGAGATAAACGAAGCGTAGAGATAGTAAGACAATAGTCAATCCGAGTCCGAGTCGTAGGTCGATCGATAGTCCTGTGACAACACATCGTTATGAAAGTTTACCATTTCTCGCTGTGCGAGAATGCCGTCAAGTAAAATAGAACGGCTGCACAAACTTGTTCTTACGCCTGTGTTTGCCGATACGGCTGGCAGTCGGCAGAAACTTAGGTGGTCGAAGTCTCTCGATAAGTGGATTACCGAGAGGCTTATTCTTATAAAAGTTCAGGCTTAGTTTTTCAATGAACTGTGCAACTGTTTCTACGTTGGCGTCGATGTGGAGTTGTGCCGTGGGGAACCAGCGTTATCGGTTGAGAGCCATCTTCAGTGCCTTGTTTTGCACTCGCTGGAGCGACGCCAGGTAACGCGGTGACGTATTCCGCCAGACGGGGGCAGCATATGTAATGATGGGTCGTATGGCCATTTTGTACAGCGTAATTTTATTGGCGGTGTCCAGTCCGCTGTAGTTGGACTGCACGCTGTGCAATTGACGCATGGCTCCATGCGCTTTCTGGCGTGCGATCTGCGTGTTAGCGTCGAAGTTTAGTTTCCGATCCAGATGCACGCCGAGATATCTGACGAGGTCCTTCCACGTAACCTTCTCCCCGTTGACATTGAGTGACGATAGCTGTGTCTTCTCCTTCCTCCTCGAGAACACTATAGCTTCTGTCTTGTCTTCATTGATCTTCAACCGCCATCTGCGGAAGTGGTCGGCTATAGCGTCTAACGAGACCTGGAGACGTCTGGTGATTGCGTTCAGTGAGAGGCTGCTAACGAAGATGGCCGTATCGTCAGCGAACAGTGCCAGTTCGACACCTTTCGTGCTCGGTATATCGTTGATAAAATAATTGAACAAAACTGGACCCAGTATCGAGCCCTGCGGAACACCGGCGGCGATCTGCTTGACGGATGACAGTGCGCCGTAAACATCGACCTGAAACATTCGGTGGCGTAGGTAGTGATCTATCAGACGGACTAGATAGTCGGGTACCTTGTACCCGATGAGTTTGAATACTAGTTCGTCGTGCCAGACAGTGTCGAACGCCTTGGCGATGTCAAGCAGAACCATGCCCGTGTAGTTCCTGCCGTACTTGCTAGTGATGGTTTCTACGATCCTGACCAGCTGAAGAACCGTCGAGTGCTTACGCCTGAAACCAAACTGTTCAGGCCTGATGGTATTGGCATCCGCCTCGTGATCACGGACGCGTCGCAGCACGACGTTTTCCAGCACCTTGCTGGTGATGGACAAGAGGCTAATGGGCCGATAACTGGACGCCTCATCGCCTCGTTTGCCAACGTTACGTAAGGCCAGGATCTTGGCGTTCTTCCATGTCGAGGGGAAGTGATGTAATCTCAGCGCTGCGTTACAGATGTTCGTGAGCGCTACTAGTCCCTTAGGCGGTAGCTGGCGTAGCACCCTGCACTGGATACCGTCATCACCGGGAGCCTTGTGGGCCTTCATGCCCTTGTCTAAATAATATGCATTTCAATCACTTTAAAAACAGATCACTATTGGAGAGTATTTTTTAATTTTCTGAAATAGTATATCATAAATCTTTTTTATATTTCATCATTAAAACCCTACGGAGGTTGCGGATGATCTGGCAGATAAAAACAAATTGTTTTTTTTTTAAATATTCTTACATATATCCAGTATGTAGCTGGGAAGTCATGAGTAGTTGCGCATTTGTATATTACTAGTGATATTTCGCACTGTTATGCCGTCAGTTTGGTTATAATACGTGTTATGTAAAGCTGTGTGATATTTGATAGAAAACTGTATTTGAGAGATACCGCAAACTGCGATATCAGCATTGGTTTAGTTGTTTTTTTTTTATTTACCGTGAAAAATGGCTGTAGAAATATATCGATTGGATAATCCATCAGTTGTTGAAGAGATTCAACGAATTTTACTCGAGTCTGATGATGATAATGATAGAGTTGAATGTGAGAATGAAAATGATTTAGAAGATGATGATTATGTGGAAGTTCGTTCAGAACATGCGGATATTGAACCAGATATTTCTAGTGAAGAAATTGAAGAAGATGAATTAGACACGACTAAATAGTATTTTCTTGAAAAGGATAAAGATTCAAAATGGAAGAAAATTTCAATAAGAAGACGATATAGAATCTTTTTTATCAATTCAGTTAGTTCAACCATACTCAAAAAATACCAGGCCAGAACTTTGAACTTGAAATTGCTTTATCACAGATAATATTGAGATCAAATCTTATTTTATACAAATAAATACATCTATTTTTTTCGAACCGGTATTCAAGAGAAAGAGATGTTAAGCAAATAAAAAAAGACCTAAATGAAATTCTTTTTAGGTCTCTTATATTTAGCTAGTTTACATCGAAACAATCTGCTAAATTTGCATAATTTATGGGCTACAGATGATTGCGGGATTGAACTTTTTAGACTTACGATGTATTTACGGACATTTAGATTTATTCACAATTGTATCAGGTTTGATGAGAAACTTCCTGCTTAGAATGCATGAAAGCATGGGACAGAATGCAACAATAGACGAAATTTTACCTGGGTTTAGAGGCAAATATATTCAAATCATAAATTGGCATAATAAATTCAACTAGTGAAGATTCTGATTAATAAATTTTAAATACATTTGTTTAAATTTATTTTCTTTCATTATCATGTTTGCGTTATTTTGCAACAAAAATGTTTACTCTTCATATTTATATGTCTAATCATTTATAGGTTTTAACTGAAAATAAAGGAACAATCATGTTGTATATTTAGAGTGTTTTTTTTGTGTTTTGTCGCATTTCAGCACATACTAGTAATGAATGTATCTCTCGGATACACGCGACCTAAGCTGCAATTTTTTCGACCGCGACCTTCGCAGGGCTAGTATTTGAAACCACACTTTTTCTTTTAAAAGCTTCTTTTTTTAAATTAAATAATTAAATAAAACACATATTATTTCGTTACTGTTAAAAAATAGAAATGTTACTCAGTTTGTGACTTTATAAGAAATGAAGTCATTTTTGAAGTACTACTTAAGACAATCTAACGTTATATTAAAGTTCAAAATCCGAAAATTTAATAAAAATAGTGAAATACATCTTTTATACAATTTAAAAAACAAACAATATTTTGAAATTTTACAAGATAACTATTCATTCAACAAGTATATTATTAATATGACTACTCTATTTCATAATAGGTGTATACTAAGAGTGATCAAAAAGTGCGACGAATGCTGCCACAGAGCGCCACTTAGTGGAAAGAGTCGGAACTTCCATACTGTAATTTAATCGTTGAACACTGCTTAGAATATGTAACAAGTTTCGATTTGTTCGATTCAGCCAGTTAATTGAAATACGATTTTGTCAGACAAGTTATTTAATATTGTAGAAAAAATGAATCGCGAATAACCCGTAAACATTCAAATTTATTTCAAACTTCAGAAAATTGACAAAGGAACCTACAAAATATTAGTGGTAGTTTACGTAGATATTACAACCTCTTCAACGGTTTACAAATGGTCCTAGCGATTTCGTAATGATTACGGGTCTGTTGAGGATTAGGAAAGATCCTGATACCTTACCATATCAAAAACAGACGAAAACGTTAAAAAAGTGAGTGAAATAGTTCAATCAAATAGGCGAATGACTATTTGGGAAATTTTTGATGATCTGAATATCTCTTACAGTTCAATTTAAAGCATTTAAACTACAAATTTGAATATGAAATGAGTGAGTGCAAAATTCGTTCCACGCATTTTAATGCCTGAAGAAAAGGACAGCTTTTATCAATTGTCACCTCATCACTGAAGATAAGTCTTGAGTATATGTTTATGATCTTGAGACAAAAGTTTAAAGTTCTTATTTGAAATCACTGGGTTCTTCTCGTGCGAAAAAAGCTCGTCAATCAGAATTCAGCAAAAATTTCATTTTGATTGATTTTTCTCGACCTACAAGGAATTGTACATGCGGAGTTTGTACGTGAGGGCACAACAATGAACTCTGAACACTATAAGGGAGTATTACAACATTTTCAAAACGATGTACTCAGAAAAATATCAAAGAAATGGGCAATCTGTTTCATCCCATATCATGACAACGCTCCCTGTTACACATCGCTTCTAATGCAGTAGTTTTGTCAGATAAAAAAATTACAGTGTGTCTGCATCCACCGTATTCGTCATTTTACGCACCATGTGACTTTTGGCTCCTCCTGAAAGTGAAAATATTAATCTAGGAGAAACGTTATTTGACAGTTCCGGAGATCGCAACAGCTACGACAACGCAATTAAATGCACTCACGAAGAAAAACTTACAATACTGTCTTGAGAAGTGGTAAAATAACGTTGAAATAATACGTGAAAATCAGTGGAGGCAATATTTTGACGGGAAATAGTTGGAATTTGTATGGTAACTAAATAAACATTTTTTATCGAGTATTCACTGTACATTTTGATCACTTTTCGTATGTCAATAAATATACATGTATATTTACATGTTTTTCAGGCAAGAAAATATAATATATACACTTATTAATATTTTATTTGGAATACATCTCAAATCTACAAAAGTAAATATTGCAAAAAGATCAAACTGACGATCATTAAGTATCGAGTTGTTATCAAATATATTTATGAATATATATATATATATATATATATATATATATATATGTGTGTGTGTGTGTGTAATTTCTTTCCATATGTATCAAACTTTCGTAAAAGAGTATGCATAATACATGTGCTTCTCAATCATTTCATATTTTATAAATACAGATTTGAATTTCATGACATTTTTATTTATATATGAAACATTTTACTCACATATGAAAAAATCCACTTAAATACGTTTATATATATATATATATATATATATATATATATATATATATATATATATATATAAAGGTTGATTCAAGATTGGGTTCAATATGACAGTGGTGAATATTTTTCAAACGTCAAAGTATTTGTTAATATTGAAGTGGCTTTTGTAGAGTAGAAACGAGCACAAAATTTATCATGGAGCAATACATGACAGAACAATGTGTTAAAATGATCTTAGCCTATTACGAAAACGGGAGTTCGAGGAAAAGTGAACACCGCGCTTTACGTGAATATTTTGGTATACAAAATCGAACTTCTGAGCGTACAATTTGGAATTTGATCAAAAGATTTGAACAAACTGGGTCAGTAATAAAAATCAAAACACCTCAGCATGCTCGTCCAAGTCACTATGAGGAGAACATTTCCATGGTTCGTGAGAGTTTGGCCGAGGAACCGGGAATATTGATACGTCGTCGATCGCAACAGTTGGTTCTTTCGTATTCCATAATGTAGTGAATTTTGACAAAGGATTTTATTGTATTTATACACTTACAAGATCCAAATAACACAAGATTTAATGCCTAGAGACAATCAACAGCATTATGAGGTCAAAATTATTAGAGGACAAAATTTCCAGACCGTGTTATTTCACGAAACGGCGAAATCAATTGACCGCCGAGATCATGCGATTTAACTCCTCTAGATTTCTTTCTTCGAGGCTATTTGAATATTAGAGTCTACGATAACAAATCGAACACGATTTCACAGCTGAAACAAGAAATACGACGCAAAATAACCGACATAGAGCCTGGGTGGGGTTAAATAATTATCCTGGGAGTATTTATCTTCGAATTATTTTTAGCTTTTTTCAAAATTTGACTTTTTATATGAGCATTGAAAGTTTTTAATCATTCAGTACCGAGTTCGTTTTTTACGGTACCACGTATTTTGTGACATATTGGGCAGAGAAATGAGTTCTATCATTCCCCATTATTGTACTAAGTGATTTTCCTTCTTTATGTAATTTATTTATTAAATTTCGGGTGTCAATTGGTATTTTCTTCTTAACAGAGTTCATTTTCAGGATTTATTCAAATAATTACTCTAACTGATTCACACTCGGAGATGAAACTATTTCGATTGATACAGAGTCTTTTTATGACTAAACAGACATGGCTTTAACAGAAATGGACATGTCAAGACATACATAACTAATGATGAACTTGCAAATGTACGGAAATTTATTTGTCATGATTTTCTGTATTAAATTTTGTTTTGTTATTCTTTTTTTAAAAATAAATTTAAATGTGCTAATTTTTTTAATAGTAAAGAATATTTTTGTTGTTTCATAAATATATTTATATAAATGTAAAAATTATTCGGGTTTTTAATGTAAGTCGTGAGAGCACGGAGGTTTTTTATGTGACTCTCTATTTCTCTTTCTCTCTCTCTCTACATATATATATATATATAACTTTAGAGATATACTCACATTCATACACATAAATTCTAAAATATAACATTTGTATTGAAATATAATTTATTTGTAGTTTTTCACTTAAAATTTCTGTTTACTAGATTCAATATTTTCATACTTTTACTGGTCTCTATTTTGGCAGAACTTAAAGAGTACGTATTAATGACGCATATAAGAAAAAAACAGAATCGTTCAGTCCTGGTTATGCATTTCGTATAAAAACGATTTATATGAATATAAAGTTACTAAGCTGTTACTAAGCGCACACAATATACTATTTTTTATATTGCCCAATTTTATTAAAATATTTACGCTTTGTAATCGCGCTCATCTCATTACAGTACAGCTATAAACTGTATATAAATTCACTGTACTATATTATATTTTATCAAGTATTTCAATACTTTGGCGCCAGGATGACAACATCATCAAAATGTGCATAAATAATCAAAAATAGTGATTAATAATTTATTTTATTATATTAATATTTTTGTCGACAAATATTTTTGTGGTTTGTAGGCTGAAAAAGAATCTATTATATATTAGGTGTACAAATTAATTCAGTGCTTTTTTGTATAGAAAATGAATATTTTTTTAAAATGGGATACATTTCAATTCTCAAAATATCCCCCAATATTTTATATAACTTTGCTTCGTATGTCAGGTAATTGATGAATCTCTTGTCGAAAAAAAGATGGAGGTTTGAGTCGATGAAGTCGTAATACATTTTAGGACCTCTTCCACTGTTTTATCATTTTTTGCATGTTTTATGTATCATGACGCCTGTCTCCAAAGTTGAGCAAACTATTCGCTCCGCTTTGGCAGCATTTCTTTCCAAATTAAATGCGAATAGTATGCAATACCTAATATACTTCTTTTCGAACGACATCGTGTCCGTTATTTTTTGTAAGGTTATGTCAACTGCTTGATTTGTATACTGTTTTCAAATACTAAGTTTGAAACTTTAAAATTATAATACGTCAAAAAATTATTTTAATTTAAAACAGAGTTATGAATAATTCAATTAAAGGTCACCCAATTAGTTTTTGCCCATAATAAATTCGAATTTCGACGGTTTCTGTTATTTTTGGTTGCAATGATTAAATTATCTTTACACTATTAAAGAATTTACAATCTAATATGGAGCCATTTTCTATTACTATTTTTTATAAATTAAAATCTAATTGTCTTAATTTTGGATGTGTAGTGTTCCTCTATGTCCATTTTCACTTAGTATTATCCATTTTCGCGCCTTTTTTTATTGATTATTATAGAAATATATAAATTAATATTAGATAAAATTTAAAAAGTTTATTAAATTTATTATTTAAAAGTTTATTTAAAAATTGGGTTAGGAATCCTCAATATAATCTTTTTCAGTTGGGTGATTATACTTTGGCACTTATATTCTTATAAGAATAAATAAGATGAGTTTTATACACTTTTTTCCATAGAATTTTTTTCAATTTACTTAAAAATTTAAAAAATACTCTTATTGCATATCGTTGGATCTTTTTATGACATAAAATTGGACAAATTAAATATTTTCTTGTAGAATAAACAAAAAAAATGTTAACTATGAAATTATTAGAAGCAACTACAAATTTTAAGAGATATTAATTGCGAAGAAAACATTTTTTTTCTATAAACTATACTAAGCACAAAATTTCTCATTATTAATATGTTAAATGCTGTGGGGGTCACCGGTGACCGGCGATGTCGAGATTAACAAAAACATATTATTCATGTAAATGGTAACATTTATAAAATTCAATATTATTATCGTTATTACAATGATGTAAAAAAACTAGTGCACCATAAAACATCGAAGCGTCATCGAAAAAATGCACTACGATGCACCGATGACCCCCACTAATATAAATGCATAAAAAATGATAATACAGTTCAATTTAACTATTGTATATTATATTTTAACACGACATGCATCGCACAATAAAAGATTCGTATGGCACCTTGGGCGTCATATAAAATTGGTCCGGCATTCAATGTGTTAATTCTTGAAATAATTAGATAATAAAATAAGTAAGCCCCAATTAATACGGCGATACTTAATTTTCGTTTTACTTTAATATAAGGAATTTAATATAGATTTGTATTAAAATAACTTTTAATTAATTTTTTTTTCAAAACTCTAAATCTATTAAAACATTTAAAATTTATGAAGATATTAAACTAATATATGAGTAATATACGTATTAAAAAATATTTGAACTAATAATATTATAATATTAACCTCTTTGATTAAAAGCATGAAAAATGGCAAAAAAATAAACTAATTGGTGTTTCACGACGAATTGATTTTGCGTATTAATATTTAAAAAACGATAATGACTGGATTAGTAATTTTTATTAATGGTTAAACATGAATTATATCAACAAAGTATACTGATCACTTTAATGATATACTGTCCAATAATATAATGTTCATTAAAAATAATTTCAATTACATAAGTAATTAATATTTAATAAATGTTCATAAACTTTCAAAAAAAAAAACAATCTGGTGCTACGATTGATTAGCTTATTGTTTAACTTATAAGCTATTAGTAAAAACAAATTTTAGAAAATAATCAATCATTAATAAATATAAATATCATTTAAGATAGGAAAACATTCTTGGCGATATTAATTCATGTTTTCGTACTGAAGTAAACCCTATTGGTGACGAAAATGCGAGACAGAAACGCTCGTTTCGTCTCAAATCATGTCTCATTTTTAATTAGTTTATGTATTTTCTTCTACTTTTCGCTTTTCTTGCCACAATTTACTTACGCTGATTCAAATAATAAATTCTCGCAAAGTATTTTCAATAAACAAATTTCAGAAGATATCTCTGACATAGAACTATTTGGAATGTTTCCAAATGTTTAGGTCTGAAGGAAAATTAATAAATTTAAAGGTTTCGAATACAATGAAAAATTTTTATTCAATCTCAAACTCTTTAAATTTTATTGAAGAAAAAGTTCACATCTATCTCTGAAAAATAAGATCAAGTTACTTACTATTTTAAGATTAAAATTTTGATTCATTGCATAATTTAATTGCAGAAATTTAATTGTATGAGTAATAGAAAGAATTATATAAACATGCCAACTTTGTGTTATATTATTGAATATAAAGTTGATTGATGATTGACGATTTGATATCAAATTTCTTAGTATTATAAAGTTTGACAATCAATTTACGAATATTGTAAGAAATTTCTAATCAAATTTATATGAAGTATATAAAATGATAATATCAATGTACAATAAATTTAATTATAAGAACAAATTAAAATTACAAGATGTAAAAAATAATTCTGTCGATTTAACTTGAATCAATCATAACTTTGTTTTCAAGTAAAATATTTTCTTCTTTTTTTAGGATTTTGAAGTGTTTATCTCAACATTTAAAAACACTGTGTATCTTGTCCAAGCAGTTCGAATAACCTGACAAAACAGTTGTGAACACGATGGTGTCCGAAAAGCAGCATATTAGGCATTGTTTATATTTTCGAGACTTCAGAAGTATTAAAAATGCTTCTGAAGTCTCCAAAAATATAATATCTCGAGAATGATTTATTCAGTTTTAGGGAAATGTGTTGTAATGGATAAAACATGTAAAAATCTTAAAAATGTAAGAGGTCTAAACAAGCATTACGGCATCATCGACACAAAGCCTCCATCTTTTTCGACAAAATAATTCGTCAGTTACCCGACAGATGGAGAAAAGTTATTCAAATAATTTGGGATATTTTGTCGATTGAAGTATATTCAATTTTTCGTCAAAAAAAAATCATTTTTTATAAAAAATGAACCGAATGAATTTGTAAACTTATTATATTTATCTAAATAACAGTTAAAAATAAACAAATTGACAAAATATGTCCATTTAAAATTAATATATTTTCAAACAAACATTTTTTTGATCCCTGTATTAAAAATAAATTTGAATATAGTTCGATTTCTTGAACACACTGAATATATCAAAGTAAAATAAGAAACAAAGCCAAGCGATAATATTTTATCAAAGTTATTTATGGAGATTGAAGATATTTTTGACATCGAATGGGGAGACTGTCACATTTCAAAATCACAGACTTTGTTTTTCTGACTTTTAAAAACATCATCACGTTTACAGGAAATGTAAAATAAAACCAGGAAGCGACAGTATTAGAGACACAAAAGATGAATTTCAATAAAATCAAAATATTAATGATATATTTATAGGTTTTTTTGATTGTACTTTGACCATGTGGCAAAAAATATTTTATTTACTGATTATTTTTAATGTATCAATCAATACAAGATAATTACAAATTTTTCAAATCAATATTTATATTTGTTACATTATATATATATAAATATATATATATATATATATATATATATATATATATATATATATATTACTAAAATTGTTACATGTTTATGTTATATTTTAATGTTACCATAATTATTTAGTAGAGGTATAGTGATAAATTAAATGTGATATACTGGCTGATTTATGTATAATGTCAGATTTATGTTACGTAATTCATTTCTCTAAAAGTTTGTTAGATAAACGAGAAAATTACATTTATGCGAAAGTACCGTAGGGCTTTTGTTGTTTTCGTAATTAAAAAAAAAACTGTAGAGAAACTTCTCACTGATATGTTCAAAAATGTTTTATTTTCAAACTTAAAAATCTACCGCTAGTTATTCTATGATTTGAAACAGACTAGACAAGAATATGTATATATATATATATATATATATATATATATATATATATATAATTTAACAATTATTTGAAAAAAGTATAAATTTAATTAATTTTTTTCATAGTGGTAATTAAATTTCAGCCATTTTCAACAAATTGAGATGTGGATGTGGTATTTATTGAATATTTTATATGATGTAATTTTAATACATTTTACTTATGTTTTTAATAACGATAATTCATAATTCAAACATTTATATACAATTAAATCTTATGAAACGTTTTTAATTCAATTGAAAAGGTAACATTGAGCGAAATTAATAAATAAAGTCGAAGTTATTATGGTTTAAAACAGTATTGGCTCACTGTTTATATCGTTGGAATTTTTTAAATTTTAACCCTAATTTTGAAGTCACTAAAATTACACAATTCTTCTAATAAAACAATATTTAATAAGTTTTCATAATTTATTTTTACTATTTTTGAAAATTTATCTATTCATAAACAAGTATGATATTTTTTATTAACAAAAATTTGTAGTGTTATTATTAAGATTTTTTTTTATTTTCTTTCGTTATTGATCTCATATTTTCATTGTCATGAAACTAATAAATAATGCAAAAAATATGATATAATGATCAAATTATCATATACGAATGATTTCAGACAATTTAACAGCTTATTTGTAATTGTGTTTATCATATTTTGTCCTCTACAGACAAAGATTTAAATACGTGATCTATTGTATTATATTTTCAAAACACCAACTAATATATAAAATTCAGAAGATTTGAGAAATGTTTGTGAGGTATTGATTGCTTTAGTAAAAAATATTTTATTGTGTAAAATATATTCAAAATAGTATGATGATTTTCGTTTATTAAAAAAATTATGTTTCAAATAATTCGTAATGCAGGCTAATCATCAGTGTATATAAATACGTTAATTAATAAGTACGTGCGATTTATTAAAATCTAAATACTTATAGATAAATGTGTTGTAATTGAATCTTTATTTATGAATATACATGGGTACCAGGGGAGCGGCAAATTTTAAAAGCAGACTTGTACACTGACAGATGGAGTGAGAAGCTAAAAATATGTGAAACATTACTTTTATTTATAATATTATTCATTAGAAACTGACAAACTAAGTATTTTTGTTCCGAGTATGTAACTGTGCATGAGATGCTAAATCCATTCAGAGGAAAATGCAGATTTAGAATGTATATGAAGAGAAAGCCGGCAAAGTACGGCATAAAAGTAATGTATCTATGCAATTCTAAAACCCATTATTTTCTGAATGCCTTTGTATGTACAGGAAAAAAATTATCGACAAGGAAAAATAATAAAAAGAAACTGAGCATTCTTACACTTGATGTTCTCTCTTTGATAGGACCAATTCAAAATACCAACCGAAATGTGACAGCTGATAATTGGTTTACTTTAATTGAGTTGATAAGTGGACATAAATCTTGAGCCCTCAAATATATTGGAACAATCAGAAGAAACAAAAAGTAGGTTCCGCCAAATTTTCAATCGAGCAGAAAGTGAAATATTGGCAGTTCTATTTTTTGATTTACCAGTGATGAGACGCTAATATCTCAAGTACTTAGAAAACAGAGGCATCATTTTACTGTCCTCGATGCATCACACGAATAACATAAACCAAGAATGGGAAAAACCTGAATTAATTGAATTGTAGAATTCAATTAAAATTTGTGTAGACATCCTAGGTCAAAAATATGTATATTATTTGTGTAATAGAAGAAGACGGAGATGGCCGCTAACCATATTTTCTACCATGCTCAACATTTCTCTGGCAAATTCATATCATCTTCAAAGCTGCCAATTTAGATAACTGAAAGAGCAGAAGAGAAGTCACTATTTTTCTGAAAAAATCCCTAATAAAGAACCATTGAATGATCGATTACTTCGTGACAGAATTTTCAAGGACTTGAAGGCATTAATAACAAGGGTCTTGCAAATCCCAGTCCCAGCAAAAAGGAAACATCCTTGAATTCACTTCAAAGAGACAGAGATGTGAATTTTGTTCTCGATGTAAAGAAAAAACATTCAACACGATGTTTTAAATGCTTTAAGACGATATATAAGCAGTATATGGCTGAGAAAATCGTTTGTAGGCCCTACAACAATTTTCAGCCGTAAGTTATAAAACATTATCAATATTTTTTTACTACAACTAATATCATTTTCTATTTTTTGCAGGGAATAATGTGATGATTAAGTCGCGGAAAAATGAAGTGGATTCTTTTTTGAAATTTTTTTTAAAGTGTTTAGCTATAAAATGAAAGTACTGAAATATCTAATTTAATTTTGTTACCTTAGCCTTTTCGATTAATATTTTTTTTTTTGCTTCATAATAGATTTTTTCAGTATACTTACTCGAGAGCTCAAAAACTGTTATAAAACAAACAAAAAAGTGCTATAGCGCAATAAACTAATATAGAAATAAAATTTGGAGTCAGAGTTAACTCCAGAATACCAGTTACGTTCTTAAAAATGACAGTACCAGTAAAGGGTTATGGCTATAACAACAATTACAAACCGCAGAATAGTCTATATTATAGTGCTAAGAACTCATTTGAATCGCATCAAAAGCCACTGCATAGTTTAAAAGTTATTGTATGGTGTGCACTTTCGTCCTTAGTCATTACAGGGCTATTCTTTTTCGAAGACAATAAAGAAAATGCCACAAACGTTAACGCATTCAGTATATGATTACAACATTTTTAATGCAAGAATCAATTTTATTTCCACAAATTACATGGTTTCAGTAAGATGAAGCTACAAGTCATATCGCTAAGTGTCCAAGGTTGCTTTAAGACTGCTCTTTCGGAATCATATCATTTCCAAAAATGGAAATGTTGTTTAGCCACCAAGGTTCACAGATTTGACGGTGTGTGCTCATTTTATTTGTGATCGTCTAAAGAGAAAGATGTATTTCGATTACCGACCCATTTTTCCTGAACTTAAATTAAAAATCAAGGAGAAATTGAGAGCTTTCACTAGACTAGTCAAGCGATCATTGAAGTTCAGGCTGGCACGCCAATGCAGGTTTTTTAAAGTATGTATTTATATAATTTTTGTAATTATTACTTTCTATTAAAGTGCAAATCAATATTTTTTATCATTTTTTGGGAAAATCTAAGTATTATCTTGTAATAGAGGTTGTAAAATTTTTTTTTCTTGATTTCCTTAGCAAAAACTGGAACGCGTCTTATAATAGGAGTTGTTTTATATTTGGGCTAATACGGTATTTATAAGTTCATTTTTAAATTTTAATAAAATAATAAATAATTTTAATGAAATGTAAATTTTCATCCATGCAAGATATGCATAAAAGTTATTATTTTATAGATGAGTCTATAATAAAAAATATTAGGAGGAAAGTGTGTTTATTAAAAATCCAAAAAAGCATTTTGAATATCGATTTTATAATTATTTTTTTTATTTTCAAAATTAATTGCTTCAATTAAGTACAGTATATAAAAAATATTATTAATTAAATTTTGTCACGTATATTGTACTATTTGAAGTAAGTTGTAAATAATTATTTTATGCTGAAAGCACATGGATTTGCTTTTAATAATTCATATATTTTTCCATTATTAAAAAGAAAATAAAAGTTTCCACAGCACGCCAACCATAAATAGAAAGTTTACACACTCTATTTCACAAAATAAAAGTACATATATAAAAAAGCTTTCCAAACGATAACCGCTCAAATAAACACAATTATGATCAAAATGTTCCTCGCACGCAACGCAGTAGTCCGGCCGAATCGTTTTATACAGGTGTAACTATAAAAAGGAAATCCTTTTTTTATACCGCCACTAGTCTCAATAACGGAGTAGTTGTACTGTGGTTTTTTATCTGTGCAAGATCGCATACGAGACCTTCCACACTATCTCCGCACACCAAATAACTATTTTAGAGTGAAAAAAACGGGATTCATAAAAGCGTCATGGAGCTTGCGCAGCACGTTTCGTGATGCTCGAGCTTCTTGCGTCGGAGCGAGCCGTTTCAGTAGGCAACTTCGACGAGCGGCAACAGCACATACATCCATACGCTAAATGTGTCTGCTTCGTTCGCTTACTTACAGATCTGTGACAAACTCGCGCACGTCTCATCCCATCCGATTGAAATTTGCGTCCAACATTTCAATGAACCGATTCAAACGAAAGCAAACAGACTGCACTATGTGAAAACAAATTAAACCATAAACAATAAAAAAATGTTTAAAATAACTTCTAGTAAATATCATATAGTTATTTAAAAGTATATAATCGTTATTGTTTCGTGTTAATAAAATCTACAAGTAGTTATAAATACATGAATTAAATAATAAATAATATAAATAGTTAAATTTCTAGCTGATAATAATGTAATATAATAATTAAGTTCTAATAATGGAATTGTCCTTAATGTGTAGTGTAATGGATTTGTATAAATGAAACGTGCGAGAAATAGTGAAATTGGATTTCTGCAATAATTAGAGTTTTATTGTGAACAATTAACGTATATTTAAAAAGTATTTAAGATATGTGTTTCGACTTGAACCAATTATTAAGGTAAGAATATTTTTTTAAGTTGTTTTTTGTCATATTCAGTGAAGTGCTTAATATTGAACTGTTTATTTGTATTTTAATTGATTTTAATCAAAAATTACTCACTTTAAAGACTTTTGATGTCGAATATACATATATGAAAAATAAATCATTGTTTCCTCTAGTCATAAGTGAAAGTAATCAAAAATTAAAAAAAAATATTTTATTAACTTCTAAAGAATTTGTATGCACAGTGAACTTCAATATGCATTCTTTTTTTATATTTAAATTATTATATGAACATAATCATATTTTAATACTGACAATAAAATTAATTACATTTAAATATATTTTTTGCTCTTATTAAGAAAATTAAGGATGATAATATTATACAGGTTTTTTCTTACAATTTTCTTCATATATATATATATATATATATATATATATATATATATATATATATATATAATATTATATATCATAACTTTCATGTTTCAGGTTCTCCGCCTGTTTGGATTCATAGATTGGAATTTTTTATCTTTAATTACTGTTAAGAGTACTGACTAACACTTTAGATACATACATATATATATATATATATATATATATATATATATATATATATATATATAATTGTTTAAATCGGTACTCTTACCAGTAATTAAAGATAAAAAATGCCAATAATAAATCCAAATAGGCTAAGAACCTGAACCATAAAAAAATTCATAATATTCAATATTATATATATATATATATATATATATATATATATACATATATATATATATATATACACATATATATGTGTGTGTATGTACAGTGAATTTAATTTATGAATAAATAGTAAAATTTTACATAAAATTTAATCAGTTACAAACACTTAATTTTTAATAATAGTATTGCTGTACAATTATTTGATCCACAATTAATTATTTAATTATTTACTTATTTAGTTTGATTTTAAAACTTACTCGTTACGAAGTTTTTGAATAAATATATTTAAAATTGATTAAAAACTATCTTATGTGTTCATTTCTTGTTTTTAGCTAATAATAACAGTGACATAATTCTAATAATATCTAATTTTTGTATAATTTTGTATTGTACATATAATCCATTATACATTTTCATATTATATATATATATATATATATATATATATATATATGAAATTGAAGTACTATATTATTCAATAAAATATGGTCAGAAATCAATTTAACATATAAAGTTTTTCAGACGAGGTTTAACCGTTTTTAGTGAAATGTAAACTTTCTTGTGTAAAATTAAATTTATTTTTTAATTAAAAGTATTTTTTATATTCAGGAACGCTACATATGAGAAAAGAGTTTATCAGGAATTATTAATAAAATACGCTTAGAATTTTTCAGGTTCTCTTTTTCAATTTCACGAGCAATTTTAATAAAAAATAAAATTACGAAAAAAATGTTATTTCACCAAAACTATATTGTATAAAGTAAGATAATATTTTTATTCTACATTTTTAATGTGTGAATTTGTTTTAAAAACGTTTAAAATGCAAACTAATTTCGTTTTAAAATAGCTAAATTTTTGTGTATAGACAGAAAATATCTTTTCTAGAAAAAAATGGACTAGAATTTATTAATAGAGAATTGAACATCAAGAAGAAGTTATATTTATTTCTTGTGTTTTTTTAACAAACGAATAAATTTCGTCTTTTAAAATATTTTGCATTAACAAGTATTTATGTATTTCGCTTATTGAAACTAAGATTTTCTGAAATTTATTATCACAGCATTTTGTATTTTTTGATTAATCTGAGAGAAAAAAAATGAATATAAAGAGTGACTTTCATCTGTGTTTTTTGGACAATTTTATTAAACCGAGTATGTATTTATAACAATTTTTAATTAGGTAGCTTATTCCGAAACTAAATTTGACTTGAAAATGTTTTATAAAAAATGGAACAAATGTACATTTTCAAGACGGTAGTAGCATTTCTGTTAACAAGTATATGCATTTTTTTCTGAATTTTCAAATTTCTAATAACAATATTAAAAACGAGTTTTGTTTCGATAATATATGTATTAACTTATCTAAAATATCTTTATAATATTTAAAGAACATCTAAAATATATCATTAATTAAGTAACGCCCATTTCTTATATCTAATCTCATCGTTTCTTCAAATAATTAGTAAAAATAATGTTGAATGTCAATGTTTTATATATTTCATCAATTATATATATATATATATGTATATATATATATGTATACATATATATATATATATATATATATATATATATATATATATATATATATATATACAAAGCTGGAGCTAATCTGTTAGACTCTTTTTTGCCAAATGTGTCCCGTACCTCCTTTTTAAATCATAATCATTTGAAAAAGATGTTTTATATATAATTTATTTGTAACATATTAATAAACAATTCACACACACATACATATATATATATATATATCTATATATATTGTAATAAAACCTTTAAATGTTAACTGTATATCTTAATAATTATTAACATTGTCTCCTGTAATTGTTAGTTACTTGCTAACATTGATTATTTTATCATGACAACAATTAAAATATAATTATTGTTCCGACGTCTCTTGTTAGTGATAGTCACTCTCGATATGTTCGATTGTGTAGATGCTGAATATTCAATAAAATAGTTTTCATTTTAATGAATTAGTTTAGTTCATATACACGCCTGCAATTCATCAATAATATATATATATATAATATATATATATATAGTGTGTGAGAGAGAGAGAGAGAGTAAATAGATAACAAGTAAATATGTTAAGAATAATATAAGTATACTATTTGTTTTAAATAAAATAGTTTAGATCATGATACCAAATTGTTCAAAAGAATATTAAACTTTTAATAATTTCTCTTAAATTGAACGTCTTTGTACAAACAATCACACAGACATTTTTCACTCTGTAAATATATGTGGCAATCCAATATTCTAATAAATAAAATTTATCCAAAAAATAAAATTTTATTCAACATGGTAAAATTCAATTAATGTGGAAGTGTCAATTGCCCCTGGTCATAGGGCACCCATGTGTAATGAACTATCTGCACACTCGTTTCCGGCGGCTCGGGGTATATATATATATATATTTATACATAAATCTATTCTATCTACCTATATATATATATATATATATATATATATATATATATATATGCATAAATAATATACCAACCGAAAATTTATCTTACAAATTAAATACTGAATTATTGTAAAATTTTACAAGCAGTGTGCATCTGCCGGATCTTGATGTAATCTTCCACCGAATTATACTTTATTAATACGAAATGTATTTATATTGAATAAACTTGTATGCCATACGGATCTACATTTCATTTTCTCGATTTATGTAAATACTTCTTCATCGTCTTAACCGAACTTTTACGATCTTGGGACAATTTAGCCTTCGGCTTAACTCGTGATTATCCTACATATCATTCATTTGAGGATTCGAAAAAGTATCAAAAAAATATTTTCATAATCTTTGTAATAAACACATGCACAGACATAATACACATACAGACATAATACACATAGGTATATTTTGTCTGTGAACCTATGCATGTGTTTATTACGAAGATTATGAAAATATTTTTTCATATACTTACACACACACACACACGCACACACACACACACACATATATATATATATATATATATATATATATATATATATACAAGAATTTATTTTTGAGTGTAAACTTAGGATAAGTATCTTTAAATTATAAAATTATGTAATATTTAAATATCACATAATACAACTCTGTATTATTTTTCTGCAGAAAAATTCATTAATTAGTGAAATAAAAGTAATCAATTTTAATTACTGTTATCATTACATAATTATTTTTGCATATTTGAGTTTTTATTTCATTGATGATTTTGATATTGATGTTGACAAGGCATTATACATAATTAATGATATCGAAAATAGATATTTTATTGTGAATTTATCTTATTTCAGGATTATTGTAATATTAGTATAACTTTATTATTGAAAGAATCATTAATTGATTTTTTTGTTTATTGATCGAGTAATGAGAATAGTTTTTTCTATATTTAACTCTTAAAAATATTGGCTTTTAACAAAAATTACTATGAAATATTATTTTTTAGAAGAAGCAAACAATATACTTAAAATAGTAAACATGACAATAGTCACGTTTTCTGAATAATATATTAAATAATAATGTGCAAAATAATCAGAAGATAAAACGAACTATTGAAGATATGATAAAGAAAGATAATTAGATATAAAAGTTAACGATATATAAAGGGGATTCAATTTTAAAAAAAGTTGGATTTTCCTGTACTTTACTGATTTGATGATGATGACATCGAAATGTGAATAGGAAACAATCTAAAAAATCAATTATCGTATGCTGAACATTTTTAACCAGAATTTGTTTACGTTTTATGCGATGGAAAATAATTTATTTGTAAAAAATATTTTATTCTTCTCAATATAATAGTTAATTTATTAGTTATAGTAACTTATTTATATTGAATTTTGGTTATAAATAATATTTGAACTATTCTTACATACATTTTAGTTTTGTAAAGTGAAAACATACGAAATGATAATAACCGAAAGTACAGAAAAAAAATATATAGTTTAATATTTCTATTATTAAAATAATTTATTAATGTACAAAGGTTGATTTACATACATTTTGGTAAAATAAAATACTTAAAATATTCTCAGATGAAAAACATTATAAAATACTTTTATTAAATTAAATTTAGTTTCAAAGTTAAAAAGAAAATAGTTTCTCTTCTTTTCATAAATTATAATACAATAACTTTATTTATTTAATGTTATGGCTGATATTTACTTCAAACAAATTATCAATGAATAATAAATGTTAAAATCCAATATAAAATCACTACATTTTTCTTACTTATGTGAAAATATATGAATAGCTGTTTGACTTATATAAGTATGCGGGCTTTTCAATACTTTGTACTTTATATTTTTAATACGGAAATGTTAAACAAAAAGGTACTCGTAACGAACAGACACACACACACGTATATATATATATATATATATATATATATATATATACATATATATATATATATATATATATGTTATATATATATATATATATATGTATATATATATATATATGTATATATATATATGTATATGTATATATATATATATATAGAAAGAGAGAGAGAGAGTAAAAAAGAGAGATAAAAGCAAACAAATATAATAATTATGATTATTTTATAATTCTTTAAAAAATTATATTATTTCTAATATATCATTAGGTAGCTTTTACTTTAACAATATCTTATAATTTATGACATTGATTTCATTAATTTTCAGATATTATTTGTTATATTAGCTGTACCAATTCATTGAGTGCCTTCTTTTTTTAGAAAATGGCTGTTTTTGTAAAAAAATAATACATTTAAATTCTCACAATATCCCATTTTATTTTGTATAACTTTGCTCCATCTCGCCCTAAGCCCCCAAGTAACTAGCAATTTGTTCCATCTGACCGGTAACTGACGAATCCTTTGTCGAAAATAGATTATGGTTTTGAGCCAATAAAATTGTAATGCAGTTTCAGACGCCTTCCACCGTTTTAGCATTTTTTTCGTTTGTTATGTGTCACAATACCTTCTTTCAAAGCTCGATAAATCATCCTTGCGACTTCTGCAGCATTTTTTTCAACTGTATCGCAAAAAGTATGCAATTCATGGTCTCCACTACTGTTTTGTACGGTTATACTAACTGCTTGACCAAGATATATAGTGTTTTAAGTATTAAAGTTGGAACTATAAAATCCTAAAAGGATGAGAAAGTATTTTAATTTAGAACAGGGTTAATATTGATTCAATTTATAAAGGCACAGAATTAACTTTTTCTCCAAATAGTTTTATCATATTTTGATTTCAGTTTTGTTATTAAAAAATGTTATATTTGGTATTTATATTTGTAATTCAAGTTTAATGTTGTAAATATAGCCAGCACTTTGATAATTTAAATCCGTAATTAAATTGTTTTTAGTGCTCAATTTTTGTTTCGTGTTGTTACAAATTTATTTTTAAAATGTTGACATTTTCATGATTAATCATAATAGTGTCAATAAAATGCAAATTGCTGACGCCAATAGATGAAAATAATTCTTTGTAGAATAAATTATCTTAACCCATCTTTGTAAATTATGTTTTTGTTTTAAAAATACTTTACAATTTGGTCAATTTTTTTATTTCTATCGGATAAGAAGATATTCTGATCGTTTTTGTCAGACAAGAATATATTTTTACAAATTTATATTTGCAATTTGCATTCAGAATTAAAAAGGTAGCATATTTTTTCTTCACGAAATTATGTCCATAACGTTTCATCAGTTTATTTATTCTTATGTACATATACTTTTTTATGGCAAGAAGAATCATTTTTAGACTAAGATATTTTTCCAGAACTAATTGATTTTATTTCATTTCATTTATCTTGTAATATTTATAATAATTATTTAGTAATCTTATGTTGGCATTTAAGAATTTTTTATTTTAAGAAAAAAGAAATTCTCTTATAGTTGTCAAATTATTATTTTTTTGCAGAAAGTATTCTTTATAAATTAAAAACTTTCCATTAACGTAACTATACTTTTGTATGATGAATATAATACACATTTTCTTATTTAAATTTGCATATTTATAATTTTAATGCTCATAAAAGTCAATAGGTACAAAAGATTTTTTTATGAAAGTATATCATTTAATCTTAATAATTAAGAGAACAATATAACAACGTGCAGTTAACAAAAAATAAATAAAAAATCATTATTTATCTTATTTTTTTATATGTTTAATATCCTACAAATACGAGTAGGACGTTCATTTTCAATTATTTTTCCTTTACTTATTTTTTTGGAATTATAAAAAAGCAACAGATCAACAAACAGCTATTAATGTATTTTTATTCAACAGAAAAAATAAATATAAATGGAAATATTCAGTTGTTTTCCATATTTTACTTTATGAGAACATGTTGATATAGATAAATGTACAAATATATATTAATTATAAAAACCAATTAATCAGTGTTTTTTTTGTTATAAAATGTGATAAACATTTTTGAAACACTCAGATTCCATTCCATTACTTATCGTTTTAAAAAATGTTAGCAATATGAATCGAAATGCTAACCACCATTCATAATAAATTAGTATATATTCATATGATATTTGAATATTTAGAAATGAGAATAAGGCCACACATGTGAATTCAAATGTAACTCCTACTTAATTGATTATTTCTCCAGTAATGATTCCACATTTAAATACATGCACATACATGTGACATATATATATATATACACAAATAATAATCAAAAATTACTGTAAATGCCACCATAAAGCGCCATCTTGTGGAAAAGTCGGAACTTCCATATTGTAATCTAATCGTTGAACCCTTCTTACTATATGTTATAAGTTTCAATTTGTTCTGTTGAGTCAGTTAGTATTGAAGTGTGATTTTGTGAAGACAGGTTATTTATTATCGTAAAAAATCGGATATAAACAACGCATAAACGTTAAATATTGTTTCAAACTTCAAAAAAGTACCAAAGAAACATATGAAACGTTAGTGTTAGTTTATGAAGATGCTGCTGTGACTCTTAATATGGTTTAAAAATTGGTCGAGTGATTTTTTAATGGTTGTGGTTTGATCGAGTATGAGAAAAAATTAGGATACTATTTAACATCAAAATCCCTCCAAAAACGTTGAAAATGCAATGTAATATTTAGGTGAAATATGCGATTGACTATTCTCGAAATTTCTGACCAACTAAATATTTTTTACGGTTTAGTTAAAAGCATTTTAACAACAAATGTGAATATGAGGCGAGTGAGCGCAAAATTCCTTTAACGCGTTATGATGCCAAAACAAAGGAACAGCGTTTGTCAATTTCGTTTGAGTTGCATGATTGTGCTGCTTTTGATTCGGACTTTTTGAGAAATGGCATCACAGGTGATTAGTCTTAGGTGTACGGTTATGGTCCTGAGGCCAAGATCGAGAGTTCTTATTGGAAATTACCCAATTCGCGCCTCGCGGAAAAAGCTCGTCAATCTAGATTCAACATCAACATGATGTTGATTGTTTTTTTTTCGATTTGGAATAAACTGTGTAAGAGGAGTTTGTACCTAAAGACTCACTACTGAACTTTGAACATTATAAGGGCGTATTACAACCTTTAAAGAACGATGTGTATAGAAAAATACCAGAGAAGTGGGAAAACAGTTTCATCCTCTATCATGTCGACGCTTCCTGGCACACATCACTTCTAATACGGCAATTTGTGTCGGATAAAACAATTAATCTGTGTCTCCATTCATCGTATTCACCAGATTTGGTATCGTGCGATTTCTGGTACATCCACAAATTGAAAATGTTAATCTTTTCGTTCGAAGGAGAATCGTTTTCAGACATTTCCGGTGATCGAAGCAACCCACGGAAGCGCAATTAATGTCATTCACAAAGAACGACTTCCGTTACTATTTTGAAAAGTGGAGAGAACGTTGAAATAAGTGTGCGACATGCGGGGAGGAGAAGAGTATTCTGACGGGACTATTTTTAATTTATATTTTACTTCAATATTTTTTTATTCCAGCATTAACAATATTTTTTGACCACTATCGTACATATATATATATATATATATATATATATATATATATATTTATATGTATATGTATATATATATATATATATATATATATATATATATATGTATGTGTGTGTGCGTGCGTGTGCATGTGTGTGCATATATGTTCACTATGCGTGTGATATAGAAACTGTTCTTATATAAAAATATAAAACCTCACAATTATTGTCTTACATACTGTTTTGCTAAAAGGAACAACAAGACGAACAATATTTAATAAAAATTTAATATATTTATTAGATTTATTAAATGTATAAAAATTAAAAATTCATTGTTAATTACTTATCGTTTAAAAATTAAACATTATATAAAAACAGTTTGACATTATGGCTAAATTGATTTTCACAAATAATGTCTTTTCATCCCATGAACCATAGAAAAATATCTGGTCAAAAATATTTAATAAATCATTTTTGAGAATTGATTATAAGCATTTCGATGGAGATCATTATCTTAGATTCAAAGTACAAAAAAGCTTTTTAAGATGTAGTTTGTGAAATGAAAAACAAATTTATGTTTTATAAAAATATATTTTTTGATTATTGTCTTGTCTTTTTTTGTCGGGTTTATTTAATAACATTTCATATATTATTGTTTCTTAATACATTATACGTATCCGTAAAAATTAATATTGTCTTTAAATTGAATAAATTATAATCCTGCCTAAAATTAAAATATTTTCTCGTCATTTTAAGACTTTGAAATGCTAACCTTAACATTTAAAAACACTGTATATCTTGACCAACAGTTGGTATATCTCGCAAAACAATAATGAACACAATGGCATCCGAAAAACAGCATATTACTCATTGCATACTTTTCGCATTTCAGTTAAAAAAATACTACTGTAACCACGAGAATAATTTGTTCAGCTTTAGTGGATAGTGTTGTGATGCAACAAAAATGAAAAAAATGCTAAAGCAGTGGAAGAAGTTCGTAAATACATTACAAATTCTCAAATTGAAAGCCGCCATCTTTTTTTCAACAAGGTATTCGTTAGTTACCCTACGGAAGAAGCAAAGTTCTTCAAAACAATGAGAGATAATTTTAGAATTGAAATATATTTTATATTCCATTTTTCCATAATCTTTCATTTTCTATTAAAAAGGTACCTCTTTAATTTATACACCTAATATATAATGCTCATATTAAAATATTTTAATGTCTTTTGACACTAAAATATTGATAACTCCGGTTTTATTGTTTTTTTAACAGTATATACAATTTCATAAACTTATTAATTATAAATAATGTTTGTCTATTTAATTTTGCCTCAAAATGATAAATTACAACCTTAAAAATATGTCAGTTAAACAGAAGGTTTTTTCTACTAGATAAGCATAAGTTTTTCACGCTTTTGTCCTTCAATGACATATCTAATATAAACCTCGTATTATTATACCTACGACCAACAGTACACAACGCAATTTATATGTTTTCCTTATATGTAGAACCATGAGCGTGAAGCATGAGACAAAAAACGGACACATGGACACATACGAGTTACTATCACAGAGATGGAGTAAGATAAATAGGAAGTTCAAAAAGTGTATATGCGAATAAATTACATGTGTTTCGATTACAAATTAAAAGTATTATTTACTTACTAAATGAATGTTTTGATGAAATATTTTTACAAAAAAATGAATTTGAACGCAAAGAAATATATTCGTATTCTAAATAAGTATTTGATTGATTACTTATACTTGTAATATTTGAAAAATGAAATTTGTGTAAATATACAAGAATAATATATTGCTTTATTATATCGGTTTTGTATAAAAATTCGATAAATATTCCTTTTTTAAAATCATAATTCATTACACCAAACGATAACTGAGTGATTGTACTAAATCTAATAGTAATATACATATATTTTGAAAATGATTTTATCACGTACATTGTACAAACAATTCCAATTTTTTCTCCACAAAACTCGAATACTAATTGTGAATAATCTTGATGCTCGAAATATATCATATATAATATAATTGAGTAATGACAATTCATCTATCTTATATATATATATATACGAGGGTGGTCCCAGAAGTACCCGACCCAACAAAGAAAACAAACATTTTGGAAAAAAATATATTTATTTTTCAACATAATCTTCTTTCAGCTCTATACACTTTCCCAGCGATGTTCAATAAGTTCGATACCCTTTTTATGATAAGAACTGTCTTGCTCCTCAAAATACCCATTAACTGCCGACATCACTTTTTCATCGATGGGAAATTTTTGACCACTGAGCCATTTTTTCAAGTTTGGGAACAGAAAATAATCCGAGGGAGCTGAATCTGGCGAATAGGGTGCACGAGGTAGCAATTCAAACTTTAATTCATTAATTTTGGCCATTGCAATAACGGATTTGTGAGCTGGTGCATTGTCTTGATGAAACAACACTTTCTTCTTAGCCAAATGCGGCCTTTTTTGCTTGATTTCTTCGCTCAAACGTTGCAATAAGTTCGCATAATACTCGCCGTTGATAGTGTTTCCTTTTTCAAGATAGTCAATGAAAATTATCCCACGCGCATCCCAAAAAACCGACGCCATGACCTTGCCTGCAGATGAAACGGTCTTCGCCTTCTTTGGAGCCGGTTCTCCCTTTTCAGTCAATTGTTTTGATTGTTCTTTTGTCTCGGGTGTGAAATGATGGACCCATGTTTCATCCATGGTTATGAAACGGCGCAAAAATTCCACTTTGTTGCTGTGAAACTTCGCTAAACACTCAATTGAAACATCTTCACAACACTGTTTTTGCTCGAGTGTGAGCAAACGCGGCACCCATCTTGCACACAGCTTTCTCATGTCCACATTTTCAGATAATATGCGATGTACCGCACTTTTTGAAATGCCTACTATGTCTGCTATCTCGCGCACGTTCAGTTGACGATCATCCAGTACCGCTTTGTGGATTTTCTTCACCATTTCTGGAGTCGTCACCTCATTTGGTCGACCACTGCGTTGTTCGTCTTGGCAGCTCGTACGGCCTCGTTTAAACTCTGCTACCCTATATTTCACTGTTGTAAACGAAGGAGCAGACTCGCCCAGAGTAGAATCCAGTTCAGCTTTTATATTGGTTGGGGCTGAGGCCTTTCAAATAAAAGTATTGTATCACGTAACGATGACCAATTTTCTCCATTTTCACAAATTCACAGAAAACGTTGACTTATTGATGGCTACCAAACAAATACTAAACAAGGTGGCGTCCTCAGACTTGAAACATGTGCTTTATAGATTGTGTACTTTCTAATACAGTGATATTTTTCAAAGAACTACCGCCATCTCTAGGTCAAGCCGGGTACTTCTAGGACCACCCTCGTATATATATGTATATATATATATATATATATGTTTGTATGTCATATTTCGGTTCTAAGTGCCATATTTAATGCAAAACATGTAGTTTCTCATAGCATAACTTTTGTTTGGAATGATAAAAGCATTATGTTCTATTCCTATATTATATACATATATATATATATATATATATATATATATATGTATATATATATATATATATATATGTATATATATATATATATTAGGGGGAGTTACGAAAATAATTGCAATTTTTGTTTTCTGAATTCTAACTTGATTTTTTTCCAGTCAGTGTGTCATTTGATCATGTTCATGTTAATAACATTTTAAAGTGCATTTTTCGGTCTATATTTTGGTAACATTGATTTTGATTTTATTATTAATTTTGATTTAAGTTTGAGTATTGAATTAAAGACGGAAAAGTAGAAAATAAAGCATTTTTTGTAAGAGTTTAAAACAAGTTGTAAACCAGCAGAAATTGATAGTATACTAAACGATGCTTTTGCTGTGGATACTGTTAAGAAAAGTAGGATGCAATGGTGATTTCAAATATTTCGTGCTGGGGACGAAAGCCTTGAAGATGAAGAAGGTCGCGGGTGTCCTTCAGTTCACAACGACCAGCTGAAGGAGTTAGTTGAATTAGAACAACGCACAACAATTTGAAAGCTTGTTCAAAAGTTAGGCGTTAGTTATCCAACATTTCTGGACCACTTTGAACATCTAGTTGAGAAAAATGTATTTAAATTTGAGGGTCATAAACCGCACTTATTTTTCTGCCAACCTAATATATATATATATATATATATATATATATATATATATATATATATATAAATGAGTTTTGTGCTGTTAAATTAAATCAATAATAACCCTGTTTTCAATTGAAATAATTTCTCGGCGTTTTAGGATTTTAAAGTGCCAGCCTTAAAATGTCTACTATTTCAATATTACTACACTATATATCTTAGTCAAAGAACTGGCATAACCTCATAAAACAATAGTGAACACGATTGTTTCCGAAAATTATCCATCGCATACTTTTCACATTCCAATTGGAAAAAAATGTGGGTTGTATGTATACACAATCGTAAGAGTTTACGTAGAATTACGTCAGGTAAAAATGTTTTAAGTTGTTTAAAAAAATTTTATCTTTTCAGATGGTGTCAAAGCAATTTTTTCAATCTCTCTTGCCTTCATTCTTCAACCGATTTGCGTTGTCTGTGATGTATTACACGTTCTGCAACAGTTTTTGTGGGCATTTTGAATTTTAAATATGATAAATTTGATAGCTGAATTTCTGATAATTTTTAAAAATTAAAAACATGAATGTGGTCTCTTTTTACAGAGTTCTTAAAAAGCATTAGCCGCAGATATTTTAGTTTTTATCGTAGGATAAAAATTTTTGGAATGTTAACCTTTTAATGCTGACACAAGGTGAAAATCGATGTTCCAATTTGAAAGGTTATAACTTTTAATTTTATTAACAAATTTTAACAAATGAAGCATTTTTATGTTCCGAAGTCCTTTAGTTGTTAAATACTTTCGATCTGATGAGAATCGGTGAAACGGTTACGGTGTACTGAGATTGAACCTGCTTTACAGCATTTGGTAACAATCAACGTTCGTTACAGGATTTGGTAACGGTTCCACCGGTGACATAACACCCCACTCAAAGAAAATGTGAGATTTTCTTATATAGTTTTCAGTGCTTTATCATTAGGCATTTTAGTTTTTATCATATGATAAAGAGTTTTCGAGATATTCACCTTTTAATGCTGACACAATCTGAAAATCGATGTTTGAATTGCAAGATCATTACTTTCAATCTAATTGACGGGTTTCAACAAATGACGCATCTTAAAGTTCCAAAGTTCTTTTGGCTGTTAAATAATTTTGATCCAATGTGAATCGGTTGAACGGTCACGACGTACTGACTGCGAACCTGCGTTATAACATTTGGTACGCTCCAAACGCTAACATGACACCACACTGAATGAAAATATAGACGTAATTCTACGTCAAAAATAATACAGAAGCTTCAAAAATGATTTTTTCAGGTTTGGGGAAGATGTTATGTCGCATAAGACATTCAAAATATACTAAAACAGTGGAAGAGGTTCGAAAATGCATCACGACTTCATCAACTCTAAACCGCCATCTTTTTCGACAAGGAAGTGTTAGTTACCAGACAGATGGAGCAAAGTTATAAAAATATTGGGTGATATTTTAATGATCGAAATGTGTGTTATTTTTCCATAAACATTCATTTTATATAAAAAAGGGCACTAAATAAATGTATACACCTAATATATATATATATATATATATATATATATATATATATATATATATATGCAGTATTTAATTTTTGAATGTAACATTAATAAATCTAATTTTCAAAATTCAATAATAACTTTCAGTTTTCTATAGCTTATTGAAATTATATTTTCTATATAATAAAAACCCACATTTTTCATTACTTTGTCTGCAGGAAAAGGTGAAGAGTATGTGTGATGACGAGAAATGTTTGATTTGTCAGCTCATAGGTTACAACTTTAATAACGACAACTTTAATAGGTTTCGTTAATTTCGTTCTTAGGTATTTTTTATGTTTAAATATATTTTATTGTAAAAACCAATAAACAGTGATTTCCTTTGATGTTTCTTTTTATTATCCCGTCAATTTTGACGGGTTATATACTTGTATTAGAATATATATATATATATATATATATATATATATATATATATATATATATATATATATATATATTAGTTATATACATTTATTTAGTACCCTCTTTTATATAAAATAAATGTTTATGGAAAAATAACATACATTTTGATCATTAAAATATCTCCCAATATTTTTATAACTTTGCTCCATCTGTCTGGTAACTAACAAATTCCTTGTCGAAAAAGATGGCGGCTAAGAGTTGATGAAGTCGTGATGCATTTTCGAACCTCATCCACTGTTTTAGTATATTTAGAATGTATTATGCGACATAACATCTTACCCAAACCTGAAAAAATCATTTTTGAAGCTTCTGTATTATTTTTGACGTAGAATTATATATATATATATATATATATATATATATATATATATATATATGTATATATATATATATATAATACTGATGTATACATAATTGATTTAAAATTTCAATAAAGACACTTATATTCTATAACATAAATATGTATTTGTCGGATTATAACATTGTTTCAAAGTATTAAATTTTGAAAATCAGTTTGTTAGTCTAGTATATTCAGTCTACTCAAACGTATTTTACACAAACAATTTGTAATATTTTATCGAGCAAGACTCACTAGGTAATGTGTTATTATTCAAAGATTCCATTTATTTTGATATTTCTGTCCACACAGAAGCATTTAGATGAAACATCCCTCCTTGTTCATCATTCAAATCAGCTAGATGTTGAGAAAATATGTTCAATGAAATATAAAAAATGAATACTCAAATCATGTTATAATGCATGTCTTTATTATTATTAATGCATGTTTTCATGAGATGTGTGCTGCTCTAAAAATTTTAAAAATATATTCTTAAATGTTCTAGATGCAACTTTTTTTTCCTAGATAAAAACTATCGAAACTACTATCTTGGGTTAGTTTTCTGATTTGAGGTGTAACGAAATTTCTTCTTCAATTTTTCTTTCAAGAGCGTACAGAAATTTAATTTTAAAGTATCAGAAGCATACACATGTCTATTTCTATGTTTAAAAAAGGTATCAATTAGGCTGAGTTGGAAATAACGAGAGCGTAGAACGAGTTTCTTAAAATAAAACAAGTTTTCTTGGATTATTTTGTTATTTTTTTAGAATATAATCTTCTCTTGTCCAGATACTAAATTTCATCTCAACGGCTTATATTTAATTTGATAATGAAAAAGTTTTTTTTGCTTTGTTTAATTCAGTCATTATGGATAAAATTTTATGAGGTTTCAATTTTTAGAATTAAAATATTTATGTTTTTGAAACAGTACATAAAACAGTTTTACACATTGTAGATAAGTAGCTCAATGATTTGGAACTGTCAAAAAAATATTTTCGTGACTTTGTAGTATGGAGATTAGAAGTAAAATGACAGAATTAGAGAATGAAATAAATAAAAGCAAAAGAATCCGTTTTCATAGACACAAATAAAAATAAAAGTTATCAAAAATATCGAAAAGTACAAAATTATATACTCGTATAACCAGCGTAGGATTTATACAGGGGCAACATGGGGCATTGCTCTGGGTGGAAAATTTTGAGGGGTGGCAAATTTTGAACTCCGACAAATTTTGAATAGCTGGAAATTTTATTTTCAACCATAATTTTGATTTAGAGATAGCTTAAATTTGAAATGAAATCTAAAAAAATTGTAGTTAAAATTTTGTATTTGAAATTTATGTAACAGAACTTCATAATTTGTGTTTTTTTAAATAAAGTAAATGAATGGAAATTTTTACAAATTTTTTAGTGGCCATTAAATTTTTCTGTTGAAATGTTCGCAAAATTATTAGCAGTCATGGATTTCTCTTAATCCATTTAGATAAAATTTGGGGATGGGAGGGACAGAATTTGATTTTAATGGCCCAACTGCGGCACCTAGTGTAAATCTGACTCTACGTCTGTTTACACATTATTAAACTTATTTACTTATTTTAATGACTTTAATTACTGCGATGTGAATTAAGATGTACATGAGAAATTTATAAAATTTTCATTAAATATATGTAGTATATAACAAAATTTAATTAGTTTATTGTAGTTATTGATTCTAATTTTAAGCATAACAAATAAAAAAAGTACAAATACAAAAAGTTAAAAGTTAGGAAGAGCAAGGTCTCTTTAATATACAAAGTAAATATTAAGCAAAATTCACCGAATCATTCATAAATTGTAATAACGGCTCGCGTACAATCTCATTCGCATCTGACATGTAAAATTTTCGTATAATTTTGTTTGCTGAAATCTCAAATATGTTTAACTGGCGAAAATTTATCTTAGACTCTATATGTAGGTAGTTTACTTATGATCAAAACGCAAATGACAGATAATGCAACTAATCTATTATTTGGCATGCATGCACTAACAACTATATTACCGAACAATGGATGAGAAAATTCCTTATAATCAATTACATTTTGCTTTCGTATTCTAACTTCTATCAACAACCAATTGAACCAATTGAAATCAATTTGAATGAATTTATTAGATTTCGTTGTTGAGTAAAACTATTAATAGCCTGTAATTCATATATTTCACAACATTATTTATGACATAATCGTTTAAAAGTAATTAAAATTCATAACTAATTTCGAAAGGTTTGATATATTTATCACCAAAATACTATTTTATTTATGTTAAGCAAATATTTTATTCCAAGCAATGTGTCTTCTCTATGATGTGTCCCAATAATACGTCTGATAATTTATAATAGTTTATTGTATAAGGATGCCTTAGAAAACTAGTATATATATATATATATATATATATATATATATATATATATATGGACAATGGTAAATAACGATAACATAATACTTTCTAATATACTTTCTTCACGTACTGAATTTCATTTTTGGAGACAATTTGTGCGTTAAAGTAAGAACATGATTTAACGATAGCCTAAAAGATTACTGTTAACACCAGTTTATTAATTCATAAGTACAACGAAATAACTGTTGACCACCAAAACTTTATAATAAAATTTATAACACATAAAAATAATAAAATGATTGTTTACATACATAAACAATCATTTTATTATAGGTATTCACCTGTATATATATATATATATAGAGAGAGAGAGAGAGAGAGGGAGAGAGAGACAGATAGTTAGATAGACAGATATACACATACGGGGGTAACGCCAAATATTCTTGGCCTAACATGTTTGCGCAAGCGCATGCACGGCAAATCGTCTAGTGTAGTAGATTCTACTTTAGTAGCGTTTAGTAAACAATTCAAGGGTTATAACTTGATAAGTCGCACAGTGACAACGATATGAGTAAGATATGTTCTTAACACCATAAGTAATCAGAATTAAGTATCGTGTGTAATAACAAAGTTTCTAACAAAAAAGAGAGGTTATATCGCATCAAATAAAACAACGATCAGATTGTGTATACGGGGAAGCTTCTCCTCATACTCGACGGTAAAAGAATGGACAAAGAGATTTCGTTTGGGAGACTAGTTACTGGAAAATGAATCCTATTCCGGTCGCCCTGTGGAAGTACTAACGTCCAATTCTGTTTTACTTGTCGAAGACCTAGTGCTTAGTGACCGGCGCTTAAATTGAAAGAATTATCAGCATCTCCATGAACATTTAAGTATGTATGAGATCAGTTCAAAGTGTGTAACTAAACTTCTTTCGGCCGTCCAACGTTAGTGTTAAGGGCCCTATATACTATCAGTTTAGTAATTAGGTCTGACTGATCAGTTGTGATCGATACGATAAACTGAAGGTGTGTGGTATATGTATCATTTTCTTTTGAACTGATCACCCGACTGAAGAACTGAAAGAAATTCCATCGATTTATCATTCCAACTAACTGAATGGAAGTAAAATTTGAGTGTGTATTGCAGTTTCAGTTAAATCATTCAGTTTTTGTTTGTATCTTCTTGTAATAAACTTATTTTCTTATATTATTTTTAGTTGCCTAAAAATGAAATCAAAATTAAATTATATTGAAAATTAAAGTTTAACCACTTAATGTACAAATCAATTTTAAAATTTCGGTCAAAAATAATCATTTTTTTATTAAATAAATTTCTTTCAATTGCATAACTACAGGGAAAAAATATATTCAGTGGCGTAGCAAATTTATTTTAACTTAGAGGGACACAGTTTTTTAAAAATTAATTTTTGGTCATTAATGACATAATTCAAAACCATGGTAAATTAATTTTAATAATTTGATACGGCTTGTGAGACCTTTATAATATAAAAATAACTATATAGACGTATTTATAAATATTAACGGTCGCGTCGCGAATAAGCAGGTAAAAATTTGTTTAGTAAATACAACTTATCAGTTAGATCTGATGATGCGTTTGCACGCAGATTGATCTATTAAAACTCTTTAGATGTAACTGACCAGTTATAACTGGCGGCCAAACTGATAGTATATGAGGGCCTTTAGCGTCGAGTAGCATGCCTACGTTTATTTTTAGATCCCCGTGATCCAGATTCAAATGCACTAACCGCGTTAGCAGAAGATGAAACAATCATCTTTACTATGATTCTCTATAAAAATAGAATTCATGAAATGGCGGTGAGGAGGTGAATTAACCCCAAAAATAGTCAAGGTATTTCAATCTACAAAGAAAAGCGTGGCGAAAATTATTTGGGATTGTAACGACATTTTATTATTAGATTTTAAGAAGCTCGATACAATTGTCAGCGATCCATGAAGAGAAATAATTTTGCATGAATTTTGGGATTACATTCGTGAAAAATAACGTGAAAAACTAAAAGAAGAGTGCGCTTATTGTAAGACAAGACCGAAATTGTTTCACACCGAATTTTTCTCTCAAGTCGTTATTCATGAGAGCGGCTTTTAAGAACTCGATCACCTATACTACAGTTTTGACATGGCTTCTAGCGATTATTACCTTGTTAGTAATTTGAAAAAATATTTACTTGAACAGTGTTTTAATGATTATAATGAACTGGAAACAGTGGTAACTCACCATTTTAAACGAAAACTGACTATTATTGTTATAAGTGTATAAAATTGCAAATTAAGGGCTGTAAAAAATGTATGGAAGTTGAAGAGGATTATATAGAAAAATAGTAAAATCTTGTTTTTTTTTATTTACATTCTTCCCTATCTAGAATAATTGGCACTAATCTCGTATGTATATATATATATATATATATATATATATATATATATATATATATATATATATATATACATACATATATATATATATATATATATATATATATATATATATATATATATATATATATATATATACATACATATATATATATATATATATATATATACACATGTATATATATATATATATATATAAGTTAACAATTGCTCCATCCATACAAATAATATAATATTTTATTAAATCATACACAGGCACATATACACAGGAAAAACAAAAATTACTTATTGAGAAATAACTAGTAAAAATATGTTAAATTATCCGATATTTTCAAACACCTCAATCACAAAATTTCACCTGAAATTTACTTATAACAGGGATATTATAATTATCTAAACATTTAGAATTTTGCGCGTTCGTGTAACCATAAGTTTAGCAAAAAAATGATCTCCAGAATAATATGTGGGTTAATTCTAATTTGTATTGTCTTCGGTTTACTAAATAGAGCAATTCACTTCTAATTAATTAAATTGTTTTATTTACGTACATATAAATTATTCTTATTAAAATATTTTCTTAATTATTTGGACTCCATACAATGGATAGTAAATTATTTTTAAAAGTTCAAGGTTATTAAATTTTATAATATAAGAGTTATTAAGTTACATTTTAAAAATATATCACCTCTGTTTATTAGTATGCGTTTAATTATTCTGGAAAAGGTCAGAATTCCGAGTACAAACATGTTTTGTATATGATTAATTTAAAATTGTTTCTCTTTATTTCATTTTAGCTAATTTTATTAGATTGAATATCGTATTTATTATTTTAAACAAATCAAATCTATTTTCAAAATACCCACTATCACGCCTTAAAGTTCTAAAAGAATTATTTAATAAATCAATATTTGGCATATTTATTAGTTGGTTAAATTTTAAATGTAAGAATAACGTATTAATAAACCGCAAATTAATACACTGATCTAGAAATTATTTTCAAATTTTCGAAGTATATTGATTTCTTAATTTATAATACTCCACTAGTAGTAAATTCCATCGTTGTTTAAAATTTAGGGCTCGAAGGGCTTGTAAATATTTTTTCTGCGTTTCTATATAGACAAATAATATTTTTTACCAGATGTACTTAAATAAACTTTTATCCTGCAATTTATATTTTTTCAAATACCAAGGAACTCTGCCTCCTACTCGCTAGGCTAGCCGAACTTCGGGAAGGCTCGGCATCCTACTCGGTGACGCACGCTCTTCCCTAACAAATAACAGAAATTAATAAATTATACTCACAAATAAATGTACAATGATATTTTTTATTTGAAAAGTTGATAAAAATTAACAACAAAATACAATGTTAAAGTTTATCAATTTTTTTTCTCTAAAACTTCAGTGAATGCAAGTATTTAAATAAATTTCTTATCAGTTTTACACTAAAATCGTATACACTCTTTAGTTGTACACCGTGAGAGATCTACATACTTGTGACTGATGTCAACCAATTAAAACAGATACCACGTTATATCCATTAACTAATCATTGATGGTCAGGAATGGAAATGGTTAACGTGCTACTTGTAAAGGTAGCGGGGGGAGCGGCGTTGTGAGGAGGTGGTCTACACGAACTAAAAATTTTGTTTTATGGAAATTTTACGATGGAATTATTTTTTATATACAGAAATGTTTACTTAATTTTATTTTTCCAGTCTCTAAACTTAAAGGGACCCGGTGGTCTAGAATTTTCGAAAAATCGATATTTTTTTTCGAAAGTATAGTATCTTAAAAATATACTGTTAAAATTTGATGACGAAATTCAGAGTATTTCAGGATCTACAGCCCATTAGAAGGTCAGGTAGGTAGAAGAATAAGTGGAGTGGATAACTTTAAACGCGTTTATCTCGAAACTACTTTTTTTCGTCTTGCGGGGGCCAGAAAAAAAAAACTACTTGACCGATTTGTCTGAAATTTTAATATGTTATTCTGAATAGTTCTAGCTCTCTAGTAGTTTTCGTACTAATAGTTTCCGTAAAATATTTATATTTTTTTTATTAACAAAACTTTCAAAAATACTGGTCGCTTTCAAACTTGTACTTTTACTACGCGCCATTTTGTCAATTTTTTTTTTATTCTACTTCCTGCGATAGCTATACTTATACTAATTAAAAATTCGTCAATTGTTTTATTTCAGATCAGAGGGAGAGATAAATCATCATTCACCACGCAATTCCATTTTTTTAGAGAGGAAGACTTCAGCATCATTTTTCTAATTTAAAAAAAATTTTTTTTTTGTCTTTATTTTCATTTTTGTGTAGTTTATTAGTAATAAAATAAGTGTAAAAAAATTTGAAAGCATTATTCATTACCCTCATATAGAAATTTTTTTTTTTAAAATAGCTTAAATTTTAGGCCGCTAGACCACCGGGTCCCCTTAATTTTTACTTATCTTGAAAGAAATATAAAAATAAAATTGAATCTGTAAATATTATGAAAAAAGTAAGACATTTATTATATTGTGAACGATATTGAATAATTTTATTATCAATAAATACGATAGTATTTATCATACTAGAGTTCAATTTATGAGGTAGTCATATTTATGATAATAAATATGCCTACCTCATAAATTGAACTCTAGTATCAAATGGTAATAAAAAAGCTAAATTCGACAATGAATAGTATTAAATTTGCATAGAATACGACATTTTATCTCATGCTAATGGAAATAACATGTTAAATTATTACAGATGGCACACATTTCCAAGAATACTTGAAATGTATAATATTCTAACAATGACCAAAGAAAGTAAAAGAAGTAGCATAGTATATTATAAGTGACGTTGATTTGACCACCTGTAGTATTAGTCAGTCACAGTTAGCGCAGTTACACTTTTATGACTGGTATGATTTTGACATATACAGAAAATTTAATTGTTTATTGTAAATGATTAAACAATGATTACTAATTTACATTGTGTTTCGTTTGTTATTTCATTACGTAAATTAAAAATACCTCAATTGAAATTGAACCGAATTCATTTGGATGGATTATGCTCAACTATCTCAATTTCTATTCTTAATATTAATAATTGATAAAATAATTTATTGTCTATATTGACAATTGGATAGTATGGGCGAATTAGAGTCTCTTAAAACAATCAATAAACGATGATTACCTCTATTTATACGAAACAGCTATATTATAATTATTAAAATACTTTGAAATTTCCTGAATATTCTTCTTAAATTGTATTGTTCTTTGATAAAAATATTAGTAGATACATAAAATAATTGCCGTTTTTATCATTTTTAATTTGACGCTGAATTTTCTAGTTAGCGTTATCTTTTATTATAGTCATGTGAAACATCATTGTAAACAATGAAATTATAAACCAAATTCATGGGATTTGGTTGTACGAGTCTAAATTTGGCCGTAAAACAACAAAAACTGCTCGAACTATCAAATTTGTTTTTGGCGAAGAGTCAATTAGTGAACGTATAGCTTAAAACTGGTTCCAAAAATTTCGTAATGGAAACAAAAGCCTTGATGATGAAGAGGGTTGTGGATATTGTTCAGCTATAGACAATAATGATTTACGAATAATTATTGAAGCAGATCCACGTAAAAACTCAAGAGAGGGCATAAGAACTTAATGTTAATCATTCAACAGTTGTTCGACATTTGAGCTTAATTAAAAAAACAAAAAAAAACTGGATAAATGGATGCCGTATGAACTAACAAACATCAAGTAATTCGGCGATACGAAATCTGCTCTGCGCTTCTTTTGTGCTACTAAAATGATCCCTTTCTTGATCTCATTGTCACTTGGGTTAAAAAGTGGATTATATACAACAATCGGAAACGTTCATCACGGTGGCTAGACCGAGGATATGCACCAAAACAGTTTCCAAAACCGATGCTTTATAAAAAAAACATTATGGTCAATGTTTAGTGGTCGACGAGTGGCATCATTTACTACAACTTCTTAAATCCTGGTGAATAATAACAGTACAAAAGTATTGTCAGGAAATTAAAAAAATACATGAGAAGTTGCATTGTTTACGACCAGTATTAGTCAATCGAAGAGGATCAATACTTGTTCATGACAACGCCCAACCACACGTCCACAAATGACTTTAAAAAAATTGAATGACCTGGGTTATGAAACGTTATGTCACCCACCTTATACCCCGGACCGTCACCGACAAGTTATCATTTTTTTAAACATTTGAGTAATTTTGTACAAGAAAAGGTTTTCAAAGATGAAATATCATCTCAAAGCGTTTTCGATGATTTCGTTAATTTTAGAACTCGAGAATTCTATCTTGTAGGAATAAACAAATTTGTTTTCACTTGAGAAAAATCTGTGCAGGCCAATGGTTCTTATATTGATTAATTAATATAATTTTTTAGTAATATATGCTTTATACTCGATACGTAAAAATTGCAGTTATTTTTGCACCAACCTAGTACTATGTTAATAAATAGTTCTTTACAACAAGACGTGTGAAACATATTTAGTATAGCTCTTTACTAATTGCACGATTGAACAGCTTATTAATACCTATTGATAATTACTTACGTTTTTTTTTTTGTTAATACCTACGTTTTTCCTTTTTGCTAAACTTTTCTTGGGTATATATGAGAGTGAGTCAAATGGAAAACTTAAAATGGGGACAGAAATTCGAAAACGTTTTGTATACCATCAGTATTATTAGTAATAACTCGAGGAGTATTCTGGGTACCACCACAGTTCACACGTGCTACATAACGGTCATTTCTACAATATGATGACCTAGTTGGTGAGATGTACTAGAGAGCAGCAGCGTTTTCTTATCATTTATTTTGAATAGCCAAGGTGTGAAATATATATCGAATGAAGATTTAGTACAGTGATTTGTGTTTATCAGTCCAGCAAATAAATAAGTGGAATAATAATTTTCACAATAACGTAAATTTTGCGAGAGATTCCTTGATCCGGCTATGAACAACGAGTGGTAACACCCTGGTGTTACCTCTCATTGTTCAGTAAATGAAAAATATTAAGTAATAAAAATATATTTAATATATTTAAAGAATGTAAGAAATTAAAAAATTAATGAACAATGATGTTTCCATATTAATATATATATACAGTCAGGTCAGACAATTAAGTAATGCGACAAAATTCAAAAATCGAGTATATTTAAAAATTAAGGTACATCGCTGCGATGCCCTTCAAAGTAGTCCGCTCCCGCATCTATACACTTATTCCAGCGAGTTTTCCAGTTTTCGTAACAATTCTGGAACACTTCTTGTGGGACCTCTCCGAGTACCCTCGTCACAGATTCTTGGATATCTTCAACGGAGTCAAAATGTCGACCTTTGACGAATTTTTTCATATGGGGGAATAGGAAAAAGTCGCAGGGTGACATGTCTGGTGAATAGGGCGGTTGTGGTGACGTTGCGATGCCTTTAGACGCCAAAAACTGAGAGACACTGAACGCACTGTGACAGGGAGCATTGTCGTGATGCAGAACCCAAGTCTTCGCGATCTCTGGACGCACTCTAAGCACCCTTTTTCGTAATTTTTCGAGCACATTGCGGTAGAATACTTGATTTACGGTTTGTCCAGGTGGTACGAACTCTTTGTGAACCACCCCTTTGCTGTCGAAGAAGCAAATCAACATGTTTTTCACTTTGGACTTGCTCATTCTCGCCTTCTTTGGCCTTGGTGCTCCAGGGGACAGCCACTGTTGGCTTTGTCGTTTAGTTTCGGGGTCATATTGAAAGAACCAACTTTCATCACCAGTAATAACTCGATCGAGAAGAGTAGGATCACTTTCAACCTGCTCTTCAACCGTTACTCTAAATTTCTCTGTTCCATTTTCGTGACATGCACTACTCGCGCGTTGTTACAAAACACTAAACAGCTGGCGAAGAAATGATCGTACGAGGGTGGTCAAGGTCTCAATCGAGAGAGTAGGAATCTGCTATTACGGTGGCGGACTTACAGGTTCGCAGTGTTACCACAGGCCGAGAAAAAAAATCGGTCGCATTACTTAATTGTCTGACCTCGTATATATGTATATATATATATATATATATATATACGAGTATATATATATATATTAGGTTGATGCAAAAATAATTTCGGTTTTTACGTATTTGCCAGCATACATTCTTCCCAACGGGAGACAAGTTTGTTTATTCCTACAAGATACAATTCTAGAATCCTGGAATTAACGATTTCATCGAAAGCGCTTTGAGCTGATGTTTGATCTTTGAAAACCTTATCTCGTAGGTAATTACTTAAATGTATAAAAAAATGACAATCTGTCAGAGATAGGTCCGGTGAATAAGGTGGGTGAGGTAACGTTTCATAACCCAGTTTTTAATTTAATTTTTTTAAAAATCGATTATGAGACGTGTGGTTGGGAGTTGGCATGAAGAAGAATTGGTCCTTTTTGATTGACTAATGCTGACCGTAAATAATGCAACTTCTTATGCATTTTTATAATTTATTGACAAAATTTTTGTGCTGTTATTGTTTCACCCGGATTTAAGAAGTTGTAGTGAATGATACCACTTGTTGACTACCAAACAATGACCATAATGTTTTTTACATGAACTGAGGTTTAGAAAACTGTTTTGGTGCTTTTCCTCGGTCTAGCCACTGTGATGAACATTTTAGATTGTTGTAGGGAATTCAGTTTTCATCACAAGTGACAAAGCGATTAAGAATGTGGTCATTTTTATTACACAAAAGAAACGCAGACCAAACTTCATATCGCTTCAATTGCTTGATTTTCGTTTAGTTCATACGGCACCCATTTACCCATCTTTTTTGTTTTTCGAAATAGGCTAAAATTTCTAACAACTGTTAAATGAACAACCATGAGTTATTCTGCTATCGAGTTGTTTTACTTGGATCCGCTTCAATAATGGTTTTGAAATCATTATTGTCTATAGCTAAAGGACGTTCACGATTCTCCTTATCATCAAGGCTTCCATTTCTATTATGAAATGTGTGTAACCAGTCTTGAGCTGTTCGTTCACTGATTGACTCTTCGCCAAAAACAAATTTGATATTTCGAGCAGTTTCTGTTTCTTAACGTCCCAATTTAAACTCATTCAATAATCTTGTGCGAATTTGCTTCTTTCCATGACTAATTTAAAAAGTTATGTACAACAATACTAAAATATGTTAACAAATAGACTTAAACTAAAATCAGTAGTGCTAATTTCATTGTTTAAATGATATATTATATGACTAGAACAAAATACAATGGTAAATAAGAAAAAAACACCAAACTTAAAATGATAAAAATCACAATTATTTTAACACCAACTTTACTGTATATGTTATTTAATGTAAATTGTTTCAAATAGAGAAAATATATATGCACTAAAAAAATCAGTACATCTACTATGCAAATAAACTAATAATAAATGAAAAATAAAAAAGTAATATATATTTATTATATTTAAAAAATGTAAAAAATTAAAAAATAAATTCATGACGATGTACTCATATGTATTTATATATATATATATATATATATATATATATATATATATATATATATATATATATATATATATATATATATATATATATATATATATATATTTAAAGAGCTAGTGATTCTGCTATAGATAATTGTCAATAAAAATACGATGCATTGTAAACAATGTATCATTTTTTAAACACTTGTGCAAATAATAATTATTTCAATGGTCGTTTCGTTAGCTCAACATCCCTTTCATTAATTTTTAACTGGTGTAATTTTATTAATTTAATACAGTTCCGTATTACAAATTTTAATTAATTGTGTTTTATTTTTCATTCCTGCGGATGCACGTAATTAAAGAGAACAAAAAAACGATCATTTTCGAAATGAATTAAACATAAAATAAACACACATAATTATTGTTGGTTACATTCGACGCCGTATTCGAAATTTTTGCTTTTGTTCTTGAATGTAACGTTATCCATGTTATGAATTATATGGTATAATTGTAAAAAAACGTACACGCATATTGAGCGCAGAAATATAAGCCAAACAATAGAATACATGAATTTTTTAAGTGTTAAAAGCGCTATTTAGATTATTTATTGAGTGATTTATGTACAAATGTTAACATACTTTTTTAATATGACATTTGTTAAACTATAACATTTTAATATATGAACTGTTTGATGTGTATGTTATTAATGAAAGTCAAATAATTTTAAATAGTATTTCGCTGCAACGAGCGAACACAAATAATTTTAATTTACATTGTGTTTTATGATTATTTAAAATATTTAAGACTATTATTAAAAATGAAATATTAATGTTAAAAATTAATAATTATATATATATATATATATATATATATATATATATTAGGGTGGTCCCAGAAGTACCCGGCCTGACCTAGAGATGGCGGTAGTTGTTTGAAAAATATCACTGTATTATAAAGTACACAATCTATAAAGCATATGTTTCAAGTTTGAGGACGCCACGTTGTTTAGCATTTGTTTGGCAGCCATCAATAGTGAACGTTTTCAGTGAATTTGAGAAAATGGAGAAAATTGGTCATCGTTACGTGATACAATACTTTTATTTGAAAGGCCTCAGCCCGACCAATATAAACGCTGAACTGGTTACTACTCTGGGTGAGTCTGCTCCTTCGTTTACAACAGTGAAATATTGGGTAGCAGAGTTTAAACGAGGCCGTACGAGCTGCCAAGACGAGCATCGTAGTGGTCGACCAAATGAGGTGACAAGTCCAGAAATGGTGAAGAAAATCCACAAAGCGGTACTGGATGAACGTCGACTGAATGTGCGCGAGCTAGCAGACATAGTAGGCATTTCAAAAAGTGCGGTACATCGCATATTATCTGAAAATTTGGACATGAGAAAGCTGTGTGCAAGATGGGTGCCGCGTTTGCTCACACGCGAGTAAAAACAGTGTCGTGAAGATGTTTCAATTGAGTGTTTAGCGAAGTTTCACAGCAACAAAACAGAATTTTTGCGCCGTTTCATAATCATGGATGAAACATGGGTCCATCACTTCACACCCGAGACAAAAGAACAATCAAAACAATGGACTGAAAAGGGAGAACCGGCTCCAAAGAAAGCGAAGACCATGTCATCTGCAGGCAAGGTCATGGCGTCGGTTTTTTGGGATGCGCGTGGGATAATTTTCGTTGACTATCTTGAAAAAGGAAAAACTATCAACGGCGAGTATTATGCGAACTTATTGCAACGTTTGAGCGAAGAAATCAAGCAAAAACGGCCGCATTTGGCTGAGAAGAAAGTGTTGTTTCATCAAGACAATGCACCAGCTCACAAATCCGTTATTGCAATGGCCAAAATTAATGAATTAAAGTTTGAATTGCTACCTCATGCATCCTATTCGCCAGATTTCGCCCCCTCGGATTATTTTCTGTTCCCAAACTTGAAAAAATGGCTCAGTGGCCAAAGATTTCCCAACGATGAAGAAGTGATGTCGGCAGTTAATGGGTATTTTGAGGAGCAAGACATTTCTTATTATAAAAAGGGTATCGAACTTATTGAATATCGCTGGGAAAAGTGTATAGAGCTGAGAGGAGATTATGTTGAAAAATAAATATATTTTTTTCCAAAATTTTTGTGTTTTCTTTGTTGGGTCGGGTACTTCTGGGACCACCATCGTGTATATATATATATACAATTTATATTCGACTAACGTCATATATAACTTTCAGTTTTTTTTTGTAATTTATCTATTTCAAATATTATGTAAAGGTTGATTCAAGTTGAGTTTCAATATGACAATGGTAAATATTTTTTAAACATCAAAGTATTTGTAAATGTTAAGGTAGCTTTTGTAGAGTAAAAACGTGTACAAAATTAACCATGGGAGATTACTCGACGGAACAACGTGTTGAAATTATCTTAGCTTATTATTAAAATGGGTGTTCGACGAAAAGTGCACACCGCGCTTAACTTGAATATTTTGGTATACAAAATCGACATTCTGAGCGCACAATTTGGAATGTTATCAAGAGATTGGAAAAAACTGGGCCAGTAGCAAACATCAAAACACCTCAGCATGTTCGTGCAAGTCGCTCGGACAAGAATATAGCTATAGTTCGTGAAAGTGTAGCCAAAGAACCGGGCATATCCGATACGTCGTCAATCGAGCAACTGGGTCTTTCGTATTGTACCATGCAACGAATTTTGACAAAGGATTTGTATTTACACGCTTACAAGATCCAAATAACACAAGATTCAAGCCTAGAGACCATCAACAGTGTCGTGAGTTTGCTAAATGGATGCGTGAACAAGGAGTGAATTTTTCAAAGAAAACCGTCTTTTTTGAGAGGCGCTTTTTCACTTGTATGGATTCGTAAATAAGCAAAATTGCCACATTTGTGAATTAAAAATTCCAAAAGATATTTAGTGAAGGAAATGCATCTTCGAAAAGTGACGGTTTGGTGTGGCTTGTGATTTAAAGTCATAATTGGTCCGTATATTTTTGAATACGATGAGAAGAACGCTGTTACAGTTAATGTCGTTCGCTTTCGGAGCATGTTAACATACTTTTTGTGGGATAAATTGGAATATATGGACACCAAACATCCATGGTTTCAACAAAACCGTGCCACTAATCGCACACCAGCAAAAATAATTGCGCTACTTCGCATAAAATTTCCAGAGCGTGTTATTTCTCGAAACGTCGACATAAATTGGTCGCCGAGATCATGCGATTTAACTCTTGTAA